>CM077469.1:11930545-12238299 GCA_039654755.1 Calcarius lapponicus
CGGGGCTGCTGCTTCTCGGGCCTCGGCAGGCGGACTCCGAGCCGCAGCTGCCCCGGGCCAGCAGCAGCCGGCCGCTCCCGTTCCAGGGGCGAGCCGGGCCGGCAGTGCTGCTCGCAGGAGCGCGGGTAGCGGCAGGAGCGGCTTGGGGTGCGGCCGAACGGGGACAGGGGTGGTGGGAAGGAGGCTGTGGGCTGAGCCAAGGGCAACGGAATTGGCGGGAGCGGGGCCACGACGAGGGGCACCGAGGACCGGGGCCGGGCCTCGCCGGTTCCCGGGGCGGGCTTGCCGGGGCCGGGCCTGGCCCAGCCCAGCCCAAGAATCCCTGCCAGCATTCCCTGCACCATCACCCGGCCCCACGGCGGCTCCGGCTCCGCGGGCAGGCGGCTCCAGGAGTTCAGAGTGGGCAAAATGGGAGCGAGGGAGAGGAGGCAGCTGGTGCCAGGGGGTGAAATGGCTTTGCTGGAGCTGGCAGGGAGAGGGGGAGGGGGGAGAAAGTGGCACCAAGTAAAGGGGAGAGAAAGAGGAACGAGGCTGGAGCGGTGGAAGGCACCGGGGATGGCCATGGGGCAGGCAGGCATTTTGCTTTCCAGCTCTACGTGAGGAAAGGAAGAGCTGTCAAATCCATGCAGGAAAAAAGGGGAGAAATAGCAGGTGGTGGAAATCGCTGACAATTGGGATTTATTTGATCTGCCTGAACTGCGAATGGTCCTCGAGGGGGGAGGGCAGAAGGGGTTCCTATCCTGAAAAACTCGCGCTAAGAAAAAAGGAGCCCAGCCCGAAGAACCTGGAGAAGAACCTCAGCCCCCGGGTAGCTGCTTCTGGGGGTCTCACCACGCTGTGGGCAGCGGCTCTCCACTTTCCCCCGCCCTCCCATCTCCGTCTCCCGGGACGGCACGCCCATCTTTTCACCGTGGGCACGTGGGCAGAGGTCCTTTATTCTCCTTTATCGATTTATGCTCCTTTATTGCACTTCTTATACAAAAGCCGCTCCCACACGGACTATAAATTGCGTTGGCAGCGGCCGTTCCTGGGATTTTTGGCGGGGGACGAGAGCGGCGGCGGCGCGTCCGTCTCATTCCGGAGCGGCGGCGGCGGAGCTCGGAGGCAGCTCCAGCCCAGGTGGGACCCGCGGTCGGTGCTGCCCCAGCTCGGGGCTCGCTGCGGGCGGAGGGGCCGCGCTGAGGGCCGGGGGGTTCTGGCGAGTTCCTGGTGCCGCTTCCCCCGTGTCCCCCCTGCGCTGGGACGGCCGAGGCAGCGGCTGCCCGCGCTCTGCTCCTTGCCCGGCTGGCCGGGATGGAGCCGGTGAGAAATAGCTGCTCACTTTGCATCATTTTAGAAAGCTTTATTCAACCTCGTCAAAAATACAACAGAAGACTGAATAGATTGAATACTTGCATCCTCTGGACTATGCTGGTAATCAAATGAAACAGGGGATTAAACAAGGAAGAAATACCAAAACAGTTGTAACACACAAAAGAAAAAATCCTAATTTCTTCTGTCATCTTATCTCTAACACATTACCCTATCAGCTAGGTTTTAATATTGTTTTCTAATTTTGAATTGGTATTTTTCTGGGTTATTTTTCTGATACCTTTTGCTTTTTCCAGAAGAACACCTCTGTTGTCATCTATTTTCAACAATCTGATATATTAAACATATATATTTCCACAAACACCCCCTTCTTTAGCCAATTAATAATCCAAAGCCAACCTATTCTGATACACCGTGGTTTTTGTTTGGCTTTGCTGACTTGATATTAATTCCGATGCCTAAGCAGCTTTATTTGTTATCATTTCTATAACTGCTCAGAATATTATAATATTGTTCGGCATATAATTTGGGGTCAATACAGAGTTAGATTGCTGTGCTGGTTTTACTTTTTTGTTTACTAGTTGGTTTTTTACCTACTCTTGAACTGTATCTTTAAGATTAAATGTAAAACAAATCCGTCTCTCTCCTTTTGGACATTCAAATCCAAAGCTTTTACTACTTTTTCAGAAGTTTGTTGCAATCGAATAATTTCCCCCATTTTGCCTACAGGTACTTAGTTTGGATGGGTAATAACAGTGGCTGCTGACATGGGTGTGGGTGATATAAGCGGAACTTTGGTTTCTTTCTATGTAGTGCTTTTGGTAGCATCTGTGACATAATCTTGCCAGGATCCTGAAAGGGAAAAGACAACAAATGAGTGAAAGAAACAGGAATAACAGGGGTCTGGTATGGTTTATTCCCCCATCTTCCCTGCCTGTGGGGCTGCTGCCCATAGCAGGTGTATCTGAGCTTCTCAGTGGCGAGTACAGTGGTCAGTCCAGGCTTGCCCTCTTTTTCCCTTGTCGCTGCCTTTTTAGAATCGTTTTTGACACTCCTTAACTGCGGCTTCCCACCATTCCTCAGGTATCTCTCATTCAACAGGCGCTAATAATTCCTGTCCACAAAATTTTATTGTTTGTGTGTACCCATCAATCCATAATCTGCAATATCCCAATAATCCGAGTAGTTTTCTGATTTCCCTCTTTGATTTCCTTAATCCTTTTCCCCCCAAGAAAATTCAAAAGTTATCTAATAGCCTTTTTAACCTCAACTTTAGTTTCGCTGGATAATAAAAGATAGTTTCTGTTGGCCTTCTTTACTGGGAGAATAGGGGTATTATGAGAAGACATAAAGTTCTAATGTCTCATCTTTTATAAGTCCTTTTATTACTGGCTTCAAATTTTCCTGTCCTTCTAAAAATATGGGGGGTACTGACATAGATGTATGGGACCATCCTCTCTCTCAGTTATAATCCTTATGGGGTCGCTGTTTAATCCTCCCCTGTTTCCTTCCCCAGCCCAAACTTCCTTGTTAATTTTTCCTCATCTTCTTGGCTAAGTTTTAAATCTCTAGCTGTCATTTTCCCTTCTTTTGGTATAACTCCTATTCCTAGTTTTACTTGTAAGTCTCTTTTTAATGAATTGCTACCTGCCCCGGGGACTAATAATACATCCCTTATCTAAATTCTAGTTTCTCCCTTAATTACTGCATCTTTAATGACAGGAACTGTGAAACTCTCTCCTTTTGCTCCTGTTACTTTTACAGTATGTTTGCTTACACTATAACCTTTTGGTATATTTAACAGCCATGTGTCTACCACAAATTCTAATTTTTCTTCCTGGGGATGGGGGACTTACTTTTTAAGTTATCACAGACTCTAGATGGTATCTGTCTAAAATATAGAGCTTATGACTTCTCTATTCTTCTTCTGTGCCCATCTCTTGGAGGATTTTTTTAGATCTTTTGCCTGATTAGTGCAATTTCTTTTATAATGTCCTCAGTATGTCTAACTATTCGGCTGGAGTTTCTTCTTTCTCTCTTAAAAGCTGTCCCTTAAAAACCTTTGTTTTGCACTTCACCTTCAATATGCTGCCTCATTTATTCCCTTGATTATGAAGTTACGATAGTTATTCATGCGTTTCCTCCCCTCCTCATCGTTCTGACCCCAATCGATAGGTGCGATTGGCATTTTCTGATCTCCGGGAGGGGCTGCTGCTTTTCCCTTGGTGTCGGAGGAAGGAAGGGAGGTGAGGGGAGGGAGCCCTGCCGAGCCTTAGTCCTCCAAGGCGCCGGCAGGGTCCGCTGCGGAACCGCCAAAGCGGGATCTCCCAGTGGAGACCGAGCCCGGGGATGGGTAGCCCCGCATGGCTTGTGGCGGCTGAGCCGGCAGCTCCCGGCAGGGGCAAAGCCGGCGGGAGACCCCGGCAGGACAGACCAAGCCCCGTTACGGGCCGGGCAGCGGGGACGGGACACACGGGACCCCCTCGGGGCGGTGAGCGCGGTGAGCGCGGCAGGACAGACCAAGCCCCGTTACGGGCCGGGCAGCGGGGTCGGGGCACACGGGACCCCTCGGGGCGGTGAGCGCGGCAGGACAGACAATCCCCGGTACGGGCCGGGCAGCGGGGGTGGGACACACGGGACCCCTCGGGGCGGTGAGCGCGGTGAGCGCGGCAGGACAGACCAAGCCCCGGCACGGGCAGGGCAGCGGGCATGGGACACACGGGACCCCTCGGGGCGGTGAGAGCAGTGAGCGCGGCAGGACAGACCAAGCCCCGGCACGGGCAGGGCAGCGGGACCGGGGCAGCAAAGTCACTGGCGGGGCCACAGCCGGCACCGGGGCTGGATCGAGCGCTGCAGCCGTGAGCAGCGACACCGGAGACGGGGGCTGGGGGGAGTGCAGCCGCGAACGGGTGGCAGAACAAGTGCGAACAGAGGAGGTAATCTCTTGTTCCAGCCCTTTTCTTTCACCCCTTTTTTCTTTTATTGCTTTGTCCTGGGGGGTTTTGATATTTAAAGATGTTATTTTCTTACGATCTCCCCCCTAGCATGTGGCATTATTCGTTCTCCTCTGGATTAAACGGTTTTTTACAAATAAATCCAGAGCCTAGCATAGCCAAACTTCTGCTTGGATACTTTGAAATGGTCGACGAGCTAACTCACGACCTCCTAATGTTGTTTTTCTCATAATCTTTATTTATCCTTTGGCAAATTATACACGTTTCAGTTACTTGCTTTGCTACTCCCAAAATCCCAACACACCCATAGTTCATTTAAAAAATGATCACAGAAGGCCTGAGTACCCCAGTGATTTTTTTGGTGCATGTCTTCTAATATTTTCCAAGTAAGCATTTTATTAAGTAATTGTCTTCTGTTGAGAAGTTTCCATTTCCCTGGTTCATCTTGTTCACCTCCTATCTTGTTTAATTCTTTTTTTCTCTGCTTTCCTAAACTTTGGAATTTCCAATTTTTAGTCATTTGGAGTTAATATTTACTCCTTCAGTTCAATTTTCTGCTGCATCCTTAGCTTCCTGATCTGTCAAATTATTTGTTCTTATTTCTGGGATCCTTACCTTTTGGTGTCCCTTAATATGTACTATAGCTGTCTCTCTTTAGGTAATTTTAATGTCTCTAAACCCTCTAAAATATGTTCCTCATGTACTAATCCTTTTCCTCTTGAATTAAGTAATCTTCTTTCTTTCCAAATTTTTAAAGGTATGTTCTTTCTAAATGCATACCTTAAATCAGTATATATAGCTCCTTTCTTTTGTGCTAAATATTCTAGTGCTCTTTTTAAAGTATATAATTCACAAGTTTGAGCTGACTAGTTAAAGGTTAATTTCCCTTTTTCCATAGTTTGCATGTTTTTCCCATCAACTATTGCACACCCTGTATTTTCTCCTTTTGCAAGGATTTGTATCTCTGTTAGCAAACATAACTCCCAAAGGGCTATTTTGGGGTATCTCTGCTAGTATGCTTTTATTCTCCCTTTTTTTTTTTTCTGTATCCAACTTACTGGTTTTCTGTTCCATTTTCAAGATGATTTCTATTCATCCCCTGCCTCTGTTTCTCACTTTCACTAGCAACATGAATACCACTTTGTTTTGACTACACACACAAAAAAATAAAAACCCAACCTTTTTTCTCGCACTACTTTTCAATACAATACACCTCCATCCAAGGAGATATAGTAAGGCTTAAAATACACAATCCACATTACACACACTTTCATTTGTCTACTTTCACTCACTTTTATTTCTCACTCACTTTCACACATTCTTTCACACTTTCAGGACCCAAAGCAGATCCCTGTCACCTGGGAATCGCGGGTCCCTCTGGCTCCCCCTTGCCTTGGGGTGGCCTCCGGGTCTCAGTGTCTCTGGGCCTCCTGGAAGGGCCCTGCCTCTGGTCACCTCTGCTGCCCGTTCACCTGTGACACCAGGCTGTCTGTGTGTCACTGGCGCTCTTTAGCCACTCACCTGTGAGGCTGATTTGTGTGTCACTCACACTCTTTAGCCACTCACCTGTGAGGCTGTCTGTGTGTCACTCACACTCTTTAGCCACTCACCTGTGAGGCTGTCTGTGTGTCACTCACACTCTTTAGCCACTCACCTGTGAGGCTGTCTGTGTGTCACTGGCACTCTTTAGCCACTCACCTGTGAGGCTGTCTGTGTGTCACTCACACTCTTTAGCCACTCACCTGTGAGGCTGTCTGCGTGTCACGCTCTTCAGCTACGGCCCTCTTCACATACCAGAGAGAACTGTGGCCTGTTTGCAGGTCACCTATACCTTATGCCACAGGCCCCACCCGCCTGGGGGACAATGGCCGATTCTGTGTGTGACTCACACTCTCACTCTCACACACACAACAAGACAACAATCAGGTACCTTTTACTTTCACATCACCCGTTACAATTTTAGGTGTTACTGGCCAGTCCTGGTGCTCTTGGATATCCCTCAATCCAGCTGTGTTGTCCAACCCCAGATGCTCTTGGGCATATCCTCAATCCGGCAGAATTTTGCCCAACCCTGGATGCTCTTGGAATGTTAATCCTTCAACCTGCAAGTTTTAATTCTGGATGCTCTTGGGCGCTCTTATCCCTCAATCCAGCAGAATTTTTAGGGGCCCCTTCCTCTTGTTGGGTTTCCTAGTGGATTAGGCTAGGAAACTCTGCTCCCTTTCTCCGAGGGGTCCAAACCCCTCCCCGAGACCCAGTCCCAGTAGCCCCGGGGAATTCTCTCACTCCTTTCATCTCTCGCTTCGTCTCTCACTGGCTGTTTTTCTCGCGAAAGGACAGAAACGCAGCACGGGAGACTCCAGCGCTCACTTGGCAGGTCTGGGACAGCCAGCCCGCCTCTCATTCACACACATTCATTCCCCCCCCCATACCTGCCTCCCCCGAGAGATATTTACCAATCCTTTTTCCTTCCCGGGCTCTTCGTGCACACTACTACTCTTAGGGGGCCAATTACCGCGGTTGTAGGGAGCCTTTTCCCCTTCTCTTTGTTCTATTGTCTCCTTCTTGTCCAGTGATCGTAACCCGCGTCTGTTGATTCACCCCAGGAAACAGAGCGAGGCTGCCAATGGGGCAGGGCGCGCTTCCCCACTCTGACTCTCCTAAAGCACCGGCAGCGAGGTGTTAGAAACCATCCTCTGCTACCAAATTGTGAAAAACGCCAGTCACTTGTTTTTAAAATTTTACAAGTTTAATAGTAATAAAATGGTTAGAAAAATAGTAATATAATTAGAGTAGTAAAAATTTGGACAATTAGGATTTAGGACAATATGAGACAATAAGAACAAAGAGTTACAGAAGGTCTGGGTACCTTTTTCTGGGCAAAATAAGTCTGGAAAAAAACAAATGTTACACAGAGGATTAACCCTTAAAAGCAACAGAGCCGTTGCATATTCCTACACTCATCCATGATGCATAAATTCCATTCAAACACAGGATTCTGTCTGGGCAGTATCAGCTTCTTCCTCTGAATCCTTACGGCGTCTTCAGAGCTGAGTGAGGCAAGAAGAAGTTCGTTTCATTCTGTTAAGGCAGCAATAAATTCTCTTTCACTGAGCGATTGAGGTGTCCTGTTGCTGCTATCTCAGTGCAAGGCCCTCTCTTTAAAAAAGTATCTTACATAGCATACTTTCTATTTTAACATTATGTTATAACCCTAAAACTATATTTAACACACTCGCTCAAGAAACTTAATAGAGCATAACGTTCTAACATAACACATATAAAATTCATTTGAATATTTCTGAAAGGCCAGTCATAAATACGCATTTTTCACATGGCTCATCCCGGCTGCTCTCGGTGCGACGGAGGCGGCTGCTCCGTGCCCCGGCACCGTTCCCGCCCGTGCGGCACCGGGCTGGGGCCGCTGCTCGGGCGGGAGGTGTCCGTGCCCGGCTCGGCGGCTGGCACGGGATGAAACTTGAAACGTGCCCCCAGAGCCCCGAGCGCTGCAGGCGCCGAGTGCGGGCAGAAAGCGGCGCACGCTGCCCGCTCGGGGCCGAGGCTTGTCGGCGCTGCCCTCTGTGCCCAGGAGCCGCTCCGTGTGCCCGGGCAGGGAGCCCCCAGCGGGCCGTGCCGGCGCTCGCTGTGCCCGGGCTCCGAGGCGCCGGGGCAGGGAAGAATGCGGGGCAACAGTGGTGAGCAGGCCGGGGCTGCTGCTTCTCGGGCCTCGGCAGGCGGACTCCGAGCCGCAGCTGCCCCCGGGCCAGCAGCAGCCGGCAGCTCGCAGGCGCTGTCAGCGCCCGGCCCGGCAACGGAGCTGGGCTGCAGCGGCGCAGGAGCCACAGGGGCCGGGGCAGCGGCCAGCGGAGAGCTGCCGGAGGCTGCGCTTGTCTCCGCAGCTGCTGCCGCCCCTCTGGGCAGCGGGGACAGCGCAGCCAGAGCTGCCACCGCCCTCCTGAGCCCCCGCAGGGCCGGCACCAGCAGCGACCTCTCACCGTGTCCCTTTCAGGGTGCCCGTCAGCGCGACTGGAAAAGCTGTTCCCCGAGGCCGAGCTCCAAAGGATCTGCCAGCAATACTGATGTCTCCACAGCAAGGTGCTGTTTTGTTCCAGGCAGAGACATGGCGCCTGTGAGCTGGAGTGAATTCTGCTCCATTCCTGGAGCCCCAGCGAATGAGCCCCAGCATCTTCCAGAAGGGACCAGCAGCCGCGGTTCTCCACACTTGCCTGGGGCCAAGAAGCCTCTTGGCATCAGCAGGGGGATGCCACTTCTAAGCGTGCAGTGAGTGCAGATGTGGAGAATGGATTCTGCACCAGAGATGGGGTGTGAGGGAGCCCCTGGATCCCCAGGGCAAAATCAGCAACCAACTAATGAACACAAAAGGAACCGCAGAAGATTCCCTGGGTGAGTGCAGGGCCACCCCTGTGGCCTCTAGGAAGGGGCCAGTGTCCCCTCCCAAGGCCAGGGCTGGCAGGTGTGTGGCTGTTTCCCGAGGTCTGGCAGAGGCCTGGTGCTCTGCTGGGCCCCATCAGTGGCTGGAAGCAAGAGCCCCAGCTGCCCCCAAGGCTGTGCAGCTCTCCTGCTGCAGCCTGTCCCCACAGCTGTGTCCCTGGCTGTGCCCACAGCTGTGTCCCTGCCTGGGGGCAGGCTCTTGGCTCTCTGGCTGCCAGCTGAGCGAGGGCCACACTGGCTCAGGGCTCCCTGCTCTGCTCCCTGGCCATGGGCTGAGCGCTGAGCAGATTGCAGGGCCGCCTCTGCTTCTGGCAGCCAGCAGCTCTTTCCTGCTCCAGGTGAACGGTTCAGGTGCCATCCCGTGGGCACGGCGGTGCTGATTCTGCTGCTCCTGCTGCCGGTGCTGGCTCTGGGGGTGGCCTTGGCTGTGCAGTCAGGTAAGGGAGGGGCAGCAGCCTGGGCCCAGCCCCTCGGGGCAGAGCGGGCTCCCTGCTCCCTGCACAGGGGAATCCTCAGACCTTCTCCTCTTCCCCCTGCAGCAGCACCACAGGTTCCAGTTGCACCTGCGACTCCGCTGTTGGTTCTGGGCTGTCCCCATGGCTGGGTGGGCTACAATGGGCTCTGCTACTGCTTCTCACGGGATTACAGCACCTGGGATCAGGGGTCAGGAACGGTGCTCCGCGCTCGGGGCCTCCCTTGGCCATTGCCAAGGATGAGGAGGCCATGGTGAGTGAGGGGCTGCGGGCGCTGTGGGCTGGCTGAGGGCAGCCTGGGGGTGCTCCTGGGCCGGGCTGGGTGCTCGTAGGGCCGGGGCTGCAGCCCTGGGCCGGGGCCTTGCAGGGAAGGAGCCCCCGGCGTGCGGGGGGAGCCCCGGGCACGTGTCCCCCCGAGGGGCCGGGGCAGCTCCCACTCCTCTCTCCTGGGCAGGATTTGCTCTCGCGCCTCCGCGGGAACGGCGATTTCTGGCTCGGGCTGCGCAGACGGGGCGAGCACCTGCACTGGGGGGACGGCAGCAGCTACAGCTCCCGGTGAGTGCCGGGGAGCCGGGCAGGGCCTGGGGGCACAGGGCCACAAGGGCTTCCCCTGGCAGCCAGCGCTGACTCTGCTCCTCCCTGCAGGGTTCCTGTCCTCGGCAATTCCCAGTGTGTGTACCTGGCTGACAGCGAATTCAGGAGTGAGAACTGCTCAAATCGGCGCCAGTATGTCTGCAGCAAGGCCCAAGCTCCCCTGTAACAGGGGCTGCACAAGGACCTTCTCCACGCTGGGCAGTGCCAGCTTCACCTCTGAGCCCAGCCCAGCGCTGCCCTTCCTCAGCTGCACCCTGTGCCTTGCACTTCCTCTCAGGGTCACCTCAGTGCCTCTTCGTGCCCAGTGCCAGCGCTGGGCTGGGGCTGCAAAGGAAAAGTCTCTGCAATCCATCCTGCCACCGATGCTGCCTGCAGGGAGTGCATTGCCCTCATGGCACAACAAGCTCCAATGGGAAATGCAAATCCACCCTGGGCTCTTGGAAACCATCACGAGCTGGCCTGAAGGTGACACTATTGGATTGTCCTTCGAAGAGGAGGAAGAACCGCTGACACGTACTGAGGACGAATCTCGCCTTTGGTATCAGCCCCTGACTGTGAGAAGGGTCTCTCTGCTGCTGACTCTCTCTCTCTCTCTGCTTCAGAGGCAGACGGTCAGAGCTGCTGCTTGGGGATGGGAATTTGCTGCCACCGCCATAATCCAGCCCAGAGCTGCTTCTCCTGCTGTGGGGCTGTGGGGTGAGCCCGTGCTTGTGAGAGCAGCCCCTGCACGGGCACCTCACTGTTCCCCCTCGGTGCCGCAGGGCCCTGTCCCCCCTGCTCGGTGCCGGGATCCTGAGCTCGCCTCTCCTGCCCTGCTCAGCCCCGGCTGCCGCTGCCCCCGCTGCCCCTGGGCGCTGCTCCGAGCTTTCGCTGCTCCGGAGCTGCGGGGAACGGATTTGTACAGAATCTTTAAAAATTGATAGAAACCTCACACGGTCTTGTATAGCTGTGTGCAAATATTGAGATCAGGTGAGTTTACTTAGGAAAGGTATGGAATAGAGATGATATTGTTAAAAGATTGAATTACAAAGTAGTTTTAAGATATAAAAGTAGTATATAAAAGTGTATATATATAAAAAAGAGGCTTTATAAAAAGAGTAGATATTTTAGAGAATTAGAACTATGAAAGATGCACTGTAATAGGACTATGTGAGGTACAAATAGAGGTGATTTGTGTTAGAATAATAATAGTATTGTGTGGTAAAAGCTTATAGCTTGAAAAACATTTATAAGGTATAGCAATTAGGAAACAAATTAGCTTTTCATAGAAAAATGTTGAGTTTTATATGTCTTATGCTTAATTCTTTATTGAGACTAATAATTAAATAAAATCTTTTAAAAACACTTCTCAGTTACCCCATCTTTATAGAAACTAAAAAACCAACAAAACAGTAGTTCCATTAAAAAAGCCCAATAACTTAACTATCTTTCAAGCAGTTAAAAATCCTCAAAATACTTTTTGTTCAGTGGTACTACAAAGAAACAAGACCCTAAAGAATTAGTTCTTCTACATAAAAAACCCCAGTCAAGACTTCTACCTTCGTCACTAGCTCAACTCAAACAAAACCAATATTATCTCCTATTACACAACATCAAGCAAGCTTTAAAAAACATAATCCAGCACAAAATATCCAAGCAACCCAAAGATGTTTATAAGCCTTAATGCTCTAAACACACATAATTTTTATAATATTTCAAAACAAAAACTAAAAACCTTACTATCTTAAGTTGAAAAGCAGTTTCCAACTATAAATAACACTTCTGTGTTCACCCTCCCTCTGAGACCCAGTTAAACTCAAACTGTACAATACTTTTACCATAAACCAAAACCATACAACTACAACTGTATTCCCTTCGTACAAAGGAGGTAATAATTAACTTATTTAAACAAATTGCAAAGCTTTCCGCTTCCCCATTCCTGCGTGCCAACGCCTCCGCGTCCCCAGCCGTGTCTCCGAGCCCTCGCTCCCCCAGCCCTGCCCAGAGGCACCGCAAGCCCGAGCGGAGCCGCGGCGCCCCCGGCGCTGCCCCCGCAGCCCCGCCGCTCTCCCGGCTGCAGCCCCGCGGCCACCCCGGCCCGCCCGGGACCCGCAGCCCTGCCCGGCAAAGGGAGCGAGGCTGCCCTGCCCGGCAAAGGGAGCGAGGCTGCTCTGCCCGGCAAAGGGAGCGAGGGCGGCTCCGCCCGGCAAAGGGAGCGAGGGCGGCTCCGCCCGGCAAAGGGAGCGAGGGCGGCTCCGCCCGGCAAAGGGAGCGAGGGCTGCTCTGCCCGGCAAAGGGAGCGAGGCTGCTCTGCCCAAGAAAAGGGAGCGAGGGCGGCTCTGCCCGGCAAAGGGAGCGAGGCTGCTCTGCCCAAGAAAAGGGAGCGAGGGCGGCTCTGCCCGGCAAAAGGAGCGAGGCTGCCCTGCCCGGCAAAGGGAGCGAGGGCGGCTCTGCCAACGCTACAAATAGCCGAGCTGTGGCTGCCGGCAAAGAGAGGAACGAGAGAAAATCCCGGGATTTGCAAACTCCTCCATTCGGAAACGAAGCAGGGCACGGACTCTGGTTCAGAGGAAGAGTTTAACCCGTTCCATCCCAGCCCCGTGAACACACAACGGGAACTGACTGATTGGGCTGACATTAGACCTAAACTCGTGCAAGATAAAGATTTTAATTCACCACATAGAAAACTCCTTGCTGTGCCAGTTCGATATTAGAAAAATAAGACCAATCCTAGGTGGGAGCCTATAGCACATTAGGATATTGAGAAGTTAAGAAAAGCTTTTAAAGACAACACTTTAAACTCCCTGTATTTTAATAACGTGGTGAGGAGTAGATATGATTCTTATCTCCTAACACCTTCAGACTGCTGTAACATTTCGTCTGTAATTTTAAAATCTCACAATATATTCTGTGGGACTTGGAACAGCAAAAGCATCTTCACAGATCCATGGAGAGCTCTGCTAGAAGTCCTAAAGCCCAACTAACAATCAGTCAATTCGCCAGAGATCCTCCAAACCGTAAAGCTGAAGACCAAGCCGAATCCCTTTCCAGAGCAGGAATAAGAGATATTAGAAATGCAGCCAGAAAGACTCTTAACTGTACAACCTCCAAGAACCCCTGAAAATGCCAATTCTCTGGTTCAACAAGCCACAACTAAACCTTACCTTGCCTTTTCAGATCGCTTGGCACAAGCAGTTCAACAGCAGTGTCCTAAGGAAACAGCACATCCTCACTGAATTAAAGCCTTGCCTTTACTGATACAAACAATGAATGTAAAAGGGATCTTTAACCAGACCAGCCACCAACAGTGCCAGGAATGCTCTCAGCTTGTGGTAAGCTCAGCCCTCCGCAGCACATCACAACCATACAAGCTCCTGCACTGGGGGAACAACTTACAAAGTCCCAAGATTCGCTGGGAAATAAATTCCAAAGAGCTGTTGATGCTCAAAGCAAAACTATTGAAGAAACCCTCACTGCTTTCCAGGTAGAGCCCATTAAAGAGCCAGGTTTTAACTGTAAAAAACTTAGTCATTTCAAAAAAGACAGTTCTGAAGCAGAGAAAAACACAAAATCACCTGATACTTACCCTGAGTACAAAAAAAAAAAAAAAAAGAGACATTATACTGATCGCTGTGGCTCCAAATTTAACATAACAGAAAAGCCTCTGTCGGGAGCTTCAACAAGAGCTCACAGCGCCACCGTGTCACAAAACAAAGAACGGCGGCTCCATCGCAAACAAACCTGGAGCAGATGCAATTTGTAAAATCACCAGAAATCTCCCGAGCAACCCCGACTTATTACCCCCAGGGGCACGAAGTTTCAGTATCAAAGAAATCCAGTCAAATACAACTCCCATCATCCCATATACAAAACCTCAAGTTTTTAGTACAATTATAAAACTCCTGTGCCCCCTAAAAATAAAACTATTAATCTTAACAAATTCCCACAGAAATTACCAAAAAATATTTACTCATTGATAAAAATACAACCTAGCAAAATATTCCTCCCAAAATTAAAAATAGCCAATATAACATCAAACAACTAGCTATAATAACACCTAATATTTGAAAAAAAAATTTAAAATACCACAAAAAAGTCCACCCATCATTATAAAAAACCTTGCAATAACACCTTTAAACCCTAAAACCCTACAAAATTAGCTACATTAAATTTGTTTTTACCTCAACTAATTTTAACTATAACATTAGAACAATTAAACCAAATAGAGTATCAATTAGACAAAAAAATCAATACTACTTCCTTTATAATAATAGAAAAATAATATTAGTACTGTTAAACATACAACCTTACAAAACAAAACCACCATCAATTTTCTCTTATGAGCACATAAACATAATTACAAAAGATTTTAATAATTATGTTACATAAACTTATCTAAACACAAAATCCATCCAGAAACAACTTAAAAAACTAAGAAATGTAACAAACCAAATTAAAACAAACATTAAATCCTAAGTAAACAATTTATTTTAAAAATACAAGTTTACACCTTATCTGAAAAAACTTTACAAAGAATATTTCCATATATTAATTATTATAATAACAGTATTAGGAATAGTACCTTATATACTTCACTGCATACAACAAATAATAAATAAGACCATCAAAAAAGTTTCTTGCTGTTTGCTTCCTTTGCTGTACACACTAGCAAAGAACTGATATTCATATTCTCATATCTTTGCCTGAGAGCCCCTTAATTTCAGCATTACAATAATTGAGAGGGAAGGGGTTTACGATTTCCAATGCCAGGGAGGCTCCTGCCTTCCTTAGCAGATCCCTGTCCTTCAAACCAGAACAGCCCCATCCCTCTGTGCCACTGTGTGGGGAGGAGGGAGGGAGGGAATGGGGGATAAAGTGAAGCCCAGGAAGGAGAGAACAGTGTTGCATTTTTAGGATTTGGCAGCCTACTCATTCCTTTGCTCTGATTTGTATGATAATAAATTCAATTCAATTAAATTTCCCCAGTCGGGGCCTGTTCTGCCCATGATGGGTGAGAGATCTCTGGCTGCCTTTATTGAGAGCCCCGAGCCTTTCCTGCTGTGTTCTGTCCCCTGCCCAGCACAGGAGCAGAGGCTCAGAGCGCTTTTGCTGGCCCCGGGCACCTGGCCTGGCCCAGCTCAGGAATCCCGGTCGGAATTCACTGTTGAGAGCCCCAGAAGCGGAGCCTCCCCGGGGCTGAGCTTCTTCTCCAGCTTCCCCTGCCTGGGCCCTTTTTCTCACCGCGGTGTTTGCGGGACCGCAGCGGCGCCTCCGCCCCTCGCTCCCCTGCTCCCCGCTCGCTCCGCCGCTCTCCTCGCTGGGAACAGCCGCTTCCCCACTCGTATGAAGGACAAAACGGCCCAAAGCCCTTCCACACCGACGGCTTCTATAGTGTGTGCAGCAGCGGCCGTGTCCTCTGTGTCTGCCCGGGAGCGGAGCGGTGGCGTCCGGGTCCCGCCGTTCGTGTCATTGCGGAGCGGAGACGGCGGAGCTCGGAGGCGGCTCCAGCCCAGGTGGGACCGCGGTCGGGGCTGCCCCAGCTCGGGGCTCGCTGCGGGCGGAGGGGCCGCGCTGAGGGCCGGGGGGTTCTGGCGAGAAAGGACCTTCTCCATGCTGGGCAGTGCCAGCTTCACCTCTGAGCCCAGCCCAGCGCTGCCCTTCCTCAGCTGCACCCTGTGCCTTGCGCTTCCTCTCAGGGTCACCTCAGTGCCTCTTCATGCCCAGTGCCAGCGCTGGGCTGGGGCTGCAAAGGAAAAGTCTCTGCAATCCATCCTGCCACCGATGCTGCCTGCAGTGAGTGCATTGCCCTCATGGCACAACAAGCTCCAATGGGAAATCCTAATCGGCCTGGGCTCTTGGAAATCATCACGAAGTGGCCTGAATGTGACACTTTTGGGCTGTCTTTGGAAGAGGAAAAAGAGCAGCTGACACATGGTGAGGAGGAATCCCACTTTTGGCATCAGGAACCTCAGTGTGAGGAAGGGTCTGTCGGCTGCTGGCTCTCTCTCTCTCTCTCAGCTTTGAAGTTGGACGCTCAGAGCTGCTTCCTTGGGGAAGGGAATTCACTGCCAGTGCCATAACCCAGGCCAAATGTTCTTCTTCTGCCTTCTCCCTCAGTCCATCAATCAGCCAGGCCTTGCCAGTGCACACTCACCTGGAGATCCTCATGTGTGGCACTTGGCCCAGCTGTGACTCAGACTCAGCTGGATTTTACCCCAACAGAGCCAGGCATTGGTTTCCAGCCCTGGGAATAATGTCCTTAATTCAGGGCCAGCCTGAGAGCTCCCCCATGAGGCTTTGGTGTTTTTATGTTAAGTTGCCCAAGTTCTGCTTCCCTATTGCTTACTTGTTTCCCCTCTCTGGTTACAGTTCTAGAATGTTCCACCCTGAGTGTATCTATTGTTGCTTCCCCTTTGTTTGGGGTCTCTGGATCCTGCCCCTCTTACTGTGCATGGCTTCTCCACGTTTGTTGTTTCTCACCCTTTATGAAAGTTCTCTCTGGGCAGCTCCATCAAACCCACTCCTTTTCATTTTCACCACCCTGGCCTGAAGTCAGGGCACCAGAGAGGTTTGTCACAGCCCCCTCACTGTGACACTTACAGAAAAACATTTAAAATACTTTTTGTATAAATACTGCATTATTCAGACATTCTTTAGGAGCGAATTCCCCTTTCTTTTAGTTTCAAAAATAACAAGCATGTCTCGTGCTATGAACATGAAGGGAACATCAAAACAAAACAATACATGCAGGGAAACAAGAAATTGACAGTAAATAAGAATGAGTCAGATAATACATGTAATTAATAACACTTGTGAAATTGGATGATTATCAATGTGTTAAACACTGCACCATCACCCAGAGCCTGCAGTAGGGTGAAATAAGCTGCCAAACCTCATTTCAGTGAGGACCTGGAGAGCCATTCCCAGGAAAGGTGTCCAAGCTCACTTTAAAAATAGATCCAGCTGTCCTATTGGTATAGGGGTCAAATTGCCAAGGCCAAGAGACTTGAATATAGTTTTGAGGCAGAAAACATCTGGGTTTGTTGGCAATTTTCTGACCAGGTAGAGTCAGGGCCTGGCCAGAGCCCAGACCCTCATTGGGAGGGTCTCCCTCACATACCTTAAAAACAAATCTCTCAATAAGAGCAGCTATGAGATGCCCCAAACAGAGCAAACTGCTGGAGTGCTCCTGTGAGAATACCTGGGGCTGTGTCTGATTGCCACAGAGTAGGAGCAGCCTTGCCCTCAGCAGGTCACAGCCCTGTCCCACCAGGATGGCTCACAAAAGGGTCAGGAAAGAGCACAGGAACCTCAGCTCAGATGAGGCTTTTGACAGAGCCCAGAGATCTCATCCTGGAACTCTGAAAACACAGGAAAATCATGAGACAGCCCTGGCTCAAGGCACAGGAACCCTGTGGAAGGAACAAGAGAAGGGACGAAAGGCTGAGCAGGCAGTGCAGGGCACGGCTGCAGACAGCCTGTTCAAAGAGATGCATCTGCAGCTGGGGAACAAAAAAGAGAGATCCCAAACTGACACCATGTCTTGTGGATAGTCACACAAAGATATGTCAAAGTTCATGAAAAGCCAGCTATAAATGAGGTCATGGTGTCTTATGAACAATGCCTGTTATAAAAATGAGTGAATTCACGTGATGGAACCGATACATCAGCAGTGACTGTCTCAGGAATTGGAGACAATATTCTTCCAGCATTCCTGTATCCACAGCAATGAAACACTGAACAGCTGACAATGGATAACAGCCATCATGTGGAACAAGCACCCACTCTCCTGTGTTATCTGTGGAAGATAAACCAGAAGAGATCACAATCACTGATCCTGTCAGGCAGTGCAGCACTGACACCTGTGCAGTCTGTGAGAGGATCAAGGGCCCAACAAACTGTATCTTCTTCTGTCCAAAAGCAGGTGTTTGTCAGTGTTTCATCACAGCTGTTTCAGTGGGATCTGTCTTGTCTCTAGAAGAAAATAACTCCATCTTGCAATACAAACCAACATATTTAAACAAAATGAACTTAGGACATAAAATTAGTGGCAGAGTAATTCAATGTCACATCAGTAGCATTAGAGGTATATTTAAGAGAACTTATAGTTATATCCTTAATACTGAATAAACATTGACCTTAATAAAACTGCAATAGAACATGAAAAGGCTTAGAGAGAAGGAGATTGAAACTTGACTTGTCCAAACTGAGACACACCAAACCTGACACAAATACACCTGGACATAAATGATGAGTAAAAAAATCAACTCAGTAGAGTAATAAAACATAACAAAACATTATGCAGATCAAACTTTTCTAAATTTTACCATACACTAAAATCAGATTCAAATAAAACGGAACTAAACTAACAGTCAATATCCTAAAAAGTTTTGAATACTAAAAACCAAATGTAGCTCTGCTGCTATTAATATGAAAAGGCAGTGGTGCCAGCTTGGGTCTGGGAACCATCCTGCGCAGTGCAGAATTTCAGGAGCCAGCCAGCCACTCCGGACCACAGTCCCCTGAACACAAAGGCCGGCCCTTTTCCCTGGACAAGAAAAGACACCATCCTAAGTTCCTGATGGCAGATTGCAGGAGCCACTTTGCACTCTCAAACCAGCCTGACGTGCAAGTGGTGCTAGCTTGGGTCTGGGAGGCATCCTGAGCAATGTGGAATTTTGGGAGTAAGCCAGCCATGCCAGCTAGAGTCACCTCAACCGAAACCCTGGATTTTTCCTGGCAAAAAAAGGCCACCAACCCAGGTTCCAGAAGGCAGATTGCAGGAGCCACTTTGCATTCTCAAACCAGCCTGAAGTTAGCACAGGTGCCAGCTTGAGCCTGGGAGGAATCCTTCACAATGCAGAATTTCAGGAGCCAGCTGGCCGCTCTGGACAACAGGCACCTGAAAGCAAAATATGACCCTTTTTCCCTGGCAAACAAAAGTAACCAGACTAACTTCCTGATGGCAGATTGCAGGAGCCACTTCGCAAACTCCAACTAGCCTGAGCTGCAAGTAGTGCCAGATTTGGTCTCGGAGGTGTACTGCGTACTGCGGAATTTCAGGAGCCAGGCGGCCACTCTGGACCAAAGATGCCTGAACACTAAACATGACCCTTTTTTCCTGGCAAAGAAATGTCACCAGACTAAGTTCCACATGGCAGAATGCAGGAGCCACGTTGTGTTAAAAGAAAAGTCACCATTTAAGGAGAAATACACCATTTAAGGAATGCTCCATTTAAGGAAGGGCACCATTTGAGAAAGGTGAAGGGGAGACGTGCACATCTTAGGGGCTGATGATCATTAGTCTCCAATTTATTGATCAGGTTACATACTTTTATAATAGTGTTAATAAGCTCATGCATATTCTGTAACTTAAGCATTCTATTTGTTAAACTAAGCATCAACTCTTCTTCATTCTTTCAGTTTTGCATTCTACTTTCTCACGTCTCTCTGACTCCTTGTTATCACATTTAGAGATGTCCAAGGACACAGAATTTTCGCAGGTGCAAGAACTCAGATCAGAAGGCAAAACAAAGAACTTTTCCAGCTTCTAACAATCAGCATTCCAACAACGTTGTACTCTCAAACCAGGCGGAATTGCAAATGGGGCCAGCGTGAGCCTGAGAGGCATCCTGTGCAATGGGGAATTTCAGGAGCCAGACAGCCACAGCCCGCAAACACAAACCTCGGCCCTCTTCGATGGAAGGAAAACAGACCTGCCCCAGTCCGGCATTGCAGGTTACAGGAGACATCGGGAACTACCAAAACAGCCCGACTTGGCACTGCTGCCAGCTTCAGTCTGGGAACCATCCTGCACGGTGCGGAATTTCAGGAGCCAGCCTGCCACTCCGGGCTACATACCCCCCCAACACAAACCTCGGCCCTTTACCCTGGCAAACAAAACGCACCCCCCAGGTTCCTGATGGCAGATTGAAGGAGCCACTTGGCACTCTCAAACCAGCCAACTGGGCAGTGCTGCCAGCTTGGGTCTGGGAGGCATCCTGCGCAACGCGGAATTTCAGGAGCCAGCCGGCCACTTATGTTAACATGGATTTCAGGGACAAATCTATGGTGGAAGCCATGTGTTGGTAGTTTTGCGTCCCTTTTGGGATGCCTTTTGCAGCTGCAGTGTGGCTGGAGGTATGGGCTTTGTGGTTTCAAACCCTAACCCTTTCTGGAACCCTGTTTCAAAACCTAGCCATAGGCAGTAAATGCGTCCCACGGCTAAGCATGTTTGCAGGGAAGAAGCTGTGGTGGAAGCCCTGTTGTGGCACTTTTTTGTTCCCCTTGGGATGCATTTTGCAGCTGCAGTCAGCCTGGAGCCCTGAGCTTTCTGGATTGCAGAAGCCTAGGAAATGACCATGCACACAGAGCCACAGACGCCGAAACCCCAACTCCGTCCTTTTTCCTGGCAAACAAAAGTTACCAGCCCAGGTTCCTGATGGCAGATTGCAGGGACCACTTGGCATTCTCAAACCAGCCCGAGTTGGCACTGGTGCCAGCTTGGGTCTGGGAGGCATCCTGCACAATGCAGAATTTCAGCCGGCAACCAGCCATTTAGGGTTAGGCTGTTTGCAAGGAAGAAGCTTTGGTGGAAGCTGTGTTGGTGCAGTTTTGTGTTCCCCTTGGGATGCCTTTTGCAGCTTCAGTGTGCCTGGAGCTCTGGGCTTTGTGGTCTCAAAACCCTAACCATAGATGTAACCTTAACCCTAGGCAGTAAACGCTGCCTTAGGCTAATGCTAAGCCAAAAATATCCTAAGAAACCTTGAAGAATCCTCTATATATCCTTAGAAGTTGTGGAAAAGTCCTGAAAAAAACCTGCTCCACCTCCAATCCCCACCTGTTGCTCTCTAACCCTCATATGTCTTCCCTACCTTTTTGCAGTGGATCTTGTCCTCTGAGCGTTCTCTCATTTTCCTGGTGTCAGAGTTGCTGTCTTGTCCCACTGAGAGGGTTCCACTGTGGTCTTGCTGTCAGGGTTGCTGTGTTGTGCTGCTGTTGGGGGAAAAGGCTTTTGTTAGGGGGGTGGTTAGGCCAAGCTTAGGGCTGTGCTGAGGGGTGGTGCACCTGTACCCTAACTTGCCTCCGGAGCTGTACCCTGTAGCCCTGATCTCCACTGGACTGTCCAGCCCTCAAGCCCTCTCCCTTTACCCCACAAGCCCTCCCTCTGCCCTCCAGCCCTCAGGCTCTGTCACCCTCAAGCCCTCGCTATGCCCCTCAAGGCCCCTCAGCTCCTGTGTGTCACCCGTAATCCCTGTCCTTTGCCCCCCAGCTTCTCGGTGTCACCCTCCAGCTGCCCCTGCCACCCTCAGCGTCTCTGTGTGTCACCCACTGTCCCCTCTCCCTGCTCCTCCCTCAGCTCCCAGCCTCTGCCACCCTCCAGCCCCCACAGTACCCCTCAAGCTCCCCCTCAGCCTCTGAAAAGCACCCTAAAAAAACCCCTATCAATTCCCTAAAAAAGCCCTAGCTTTCAAAGTGTCCTAAACACCCCAAAAAACCCTAAAAATAGCCTCAGAATACACTAAGAACACCCTACTTTTAAAAAGACCCTCAAACACCCCAAAAATCCTTTAAAAATCTATAAATAGTCCTAAAACAGCTCTGAGAATACTCCTAATATCTTTAAAATGCCCTGAGATGACCCTAAAAAAGCCTAAAGAATTCCCTCAAAAATCCTAGAAATAACCGAGTCCTAAAAAATTTCTCCATATACCCTCAATACTCCTCAAAAAGCCCTAAAAACTTTTAAGTAGTCCTAAAAAAACCCCAAGAATGCCCAAAACCACCCCTAACAATTCCAATTAGTACTAAGACAGCCCTTAAAGCACAAAAAAAATTCTTTTAAAAGCCCTAAAAAAGCCCTAAAGGTATCCTAAACATTCCCAGAGAATTCCTAAAAACTCCTGCAGGGAAAAAAAAAAAAACAAAAAAACAAAAAAACAACAAAAAAACCCCACTAAAATATCCTTAAAAATCCCTGAAAAAAACTTAAAAAATCCCTAAAAAACTGTTCAACTCCTACCTGTAACTCGGTGGCCTCCAAATATCATCTCAGCCTATTAGTTGGGGTAACTGCCTGCACCTGCTGGACGGGCTCCAGGGCTGTCCCACCATTAGGGTGGTTGCCTGCACCTGCTGGGAAGGTCCTGGGGCTGTCCCACCATTGGGGTTGCACTTGTACCCTCACCCCACTTGGTACCCTGTGTCCTTTGCACCCCTGACCCTCAGTGCCAGCTCTCCACCTGTCAAGCCCCCCCGTCTTTGCCCCTCAGCCTCGGGATCCCACTGCTGCTGCAGGGAGTCACCGGTGGGGGCTGAGGAAAGTGAGGGATGGGGCAGGGGTGACCTGGATTTCAGAGCCCCAGCAGAGGGCCAGCCACTCACCACCACAGGCCCCTGAAAACCAATGCCAGCATTTTCCTTGGCTCACAAAAGTCACCAGCCCAGGTTCCTGATGGAGGACTGCAGGAGCCACTTGGCACTGCCAAACCAAACCTAGTGGGTTTGACAGTGGTGCCAAGCTGACACCACCGAAAATGTGAACCAAGCATGGTTGAAATAATGGCATGATGGATTAACTGGGGGGATTAGAGAAGTGTGACAAACGCATTGACCCTCTGTAATTTACTACTGAGAAAAACTCATGGTAGCTGCAAATTTTAAGGAACCACAAATTTACTCAGTACTTTTAAAGTGCAGTTTTACTGAAATAAACAATAATGTAGAATTTGGAAAAGAGTGCAACAAACCAGGAGCTTCTTGAGATTGTATTTAGTGTAATACCATATGGTAAACACTATCAGCACTTCTGTTAAAGAAATTCAATTGTGTTATGCTGCACATAATAATAATAATAATAATAGTGATAGTAATAAATATAATAATAATAAGGCACTGGATTTACCGCTTTGAATCTCTCCAGTAAAAATTCTCAGAGAAATCAGAGTTCATGAAAAACACAAGATTAACTTTAAAAACGCATTTCAACACAATTTTATGGTGTGTGAGGCTTCAGTAGCCAGGGCCAGTCAGAGCGGCGGCGGAGCTGGGAGGTGGCTCCAGCCCAGCTGTGACCAGCGGTCCGGTGCAGCCCCAGCTCGGGGCTCGCTGCGGGCAGAGGGGGCAACGGTGAGGGCCGGGGGGTTCTGGCGAGTTCTTTGCGCCGGCTTCCCCCGTGTTCAGAGACAGGGAGCTAAAGTGGCTGGAAGCAAGAGCCCCAGCTGCCCCCAAGGCTGTGCAGTTCTCCTGCTGCAGCCTGTCCCCACAGCTGTGTCCCTGGCTGTGCCCACAGCTGTGTCCCTGCCTGGGGCCAGGCTCTTGGCTCTCTGGCTGCCAGCTGAGCGAGGGCCACAGGGGCTCAGGGCTCCCTGCTCTGCTCCCTGGCCATGGGCTGAGCAGATTGCAGGGCCGCCTCTGCTTCTGGCAGCCAGCAGCTCTTTCCTGCTCCAGGTGAACGGTTCAGGTGCCATCCCGTGGGCACGGCGCTGCTGATTCTGCTGCTCCTGCTGCTGGTGCTGGCTCTGGGGGTGGCCTTGGCTGTGCAGTCAGGTAAGGGAGGGGCAGCAGCCTGGGCCCAGCCCCTCGGGGCAGAGCGGGCTCCCTGCTCCCTGCACAGGGGAATCCTCAGACCTTCTCCTCTTCCCCCTGCAGCAGCACCACAGGTTCCAGTCACACCTGCGACCTCGCCATCACTTCTGGGCTGTCCCCATGGCTGGGTGGGCTACAATGGGGTCTGCTACGGCTTCTCACAGGATTACAGCACCTGGGATCAGGGTCAGGAACGGTGCTCCGAGCTCGGGGCCTCCCTGGCCATTGCCAAGGATGAGGAGGCCATGGTGAGTGAGGGGCTGCGGGCGCTGTGGGCTGGCTGAGGGCAGCCTGGGGGTGCTCCTGGGCCGGGCTGGGTGCTCGTAGGGCCGGGGCTGCAGCCCTGGGCCGGGGCCTTGCAGGGAAGGAGCCCCGGCGTGCGGGGGGAGCCCCGGGCACGTGTCCCCCCGAGGGGCCGGGGCAGCTCCCACTCCTCTCTCCTGGGCAGGATTTGCTCTCGCGCCTCTGCAAGAATGGCGGTTTCTGGCTCGGGCTGCGCAGACGGGGCGAGCGCCTGCACTGGGGGGACGGCAGCAGCTACAGCTCCCGGTGAGTGCCGGGGAGCCGGGCAGGGCCTGGGGGCACAGGGCCACAAGGGCTTCCCCTGGCAGCCAGCGCTGACTCTGCTCCTCCCTGCAGGGTTCCTGTCCTCGGCAATTCCCAGTGTGTGTACCTGGCTGACCGGAGATTGAGGAGTGCGAACTGCTCCAGTGAGCGGCCGTATCTCTGCAGCAAGGCCCAAGCTCCCCTGTAACAGGGGCTGCACAAGGACCTTCTCCACGCTGGGCAGTGCCAGCTTCACCTCTGAGCCCAGCCCAGCGCTGCCCTTCCTCAGCTGCACCCTGTGCCTTGCACTTCCTCTCAGGGTCACCTCAGTGCCTCTTCATGCCCAGTGCCAGCGCTGGGCTGGGGCTGCAAAGGAAAAGTCTCTGCAATCCATCCTGCCACCGATGCTGCCTGCAGTGAGTGCATTGCCCTCATGGCACAACAAGCTCCAATGGGAAATGCAAATCAGCCTGGGCTCTTGGAAATCATCACAAATTGGCTTGAGGGTGATGCTTTTGGACTGTCCTTGCCAGAAGAAGAACAGATAACACGTGCTGAGGAGGAATCCTAATTTTGGCATCAGGCACCTGACTGTGAAGAAGGGTCTGCTATCTGTGTGTCTGTCTTTTTGCTGTGAAGGATCTGACTGTCCTCGTGTGGGAGGAATCCCAGGCTGGAGCAGGACAAGGATTTTTCTCCCTGAGGGAGAAGCAGTGACATGACGTGACTGTAACCCCCATCCCTCTGTGCCACTGTGTGGAGAGGAGGGAGGGAGGGAAATGGGGACAAAGTGAAGCCCAAGAAAGAGAGAACAGTGTGGGGAAGGTGCGTGTTTCGGGTTTGGCAAACTTCTCATTGCCCTGCTCTGATGTTTTTGATCATATGTTTCTATTAAAATAATTTCCCCAGTCCTGTTACACCCATGATGGGCGAGAGATCTCTGGCTGCCTTTACTGAGACCCCTGAGCCTTTCCTGCTGTGTTCTGTTGCCTGCCCAGGGGCAGGAGCAGAGGCACAGAGCGCTTTTGCTGGCCCCGGGCACCTGGCCAGCCCAGCCCAAGAATCCCTGCCGTAATTCACGGTTGGGAGCCCCAGAAGCGGCTTCCCCGGGGCTGCGGTTCTCGACCACCTTCAACTGAGTGGGGCCCTTTTCCTTAGCAAGGTATTTGCGGGACAGGAGTGACCCGAGCGCTCTACTGGCGCGGCTTCTGCTTCTGAATATCCCCCTGCCTGTGGCTCCCAATGTGGCAGCGGGAGTCATTCGGGTGTAGGAAAGGAAAATTTGCCGGTGACTTCCATGGCGCGCCCGCCCCGAGCCCGCCCCTCGCTGCTGCCGCGCACGCGATTGGTCAAAGCGGCCAAAACCCTCTCCCACATCGGCTCTGTGCTGAGGCACCAGCCCGAGTGCCCGCGGGGAGTGAGCGCACAGCGGCACCAGCCCGAGTGCCCGCGGGGTGTGAGCGCACAGCGGCACCAGCCCGAGTGCCCGCGGGGTGTGAGCGCACAGCGGCACCAGCCCGAGTGCCCGCGGAGTCCGCCCGGGATGGGAGGGGCGGCGGGCGGAGCGTTCGGTTATTCCGGAGCGGCGGCGGCACCCGGAGCTCGGAGGCGGCTGCAGCCCAGGTGGGAGCCGCGGTCGGTGCTGCCCCAGCTCGGGGCTCGCGGTGAGGGCCGGGGGGGACGTGGGGGAAGCCGGCACAAGGAACTCGCGGGAATTGCTGGCACCGGGCACCTGGCCGGGCTCACTCCAAGGGTCCCTGCGGTGATTCACTGTTGAGAGCACCAGAAGCGGCTTCCCCGGGGCTGCGCTTCTCGACCGGCTTCCAGAGAGTGGGGCCCTTTTCCTTAGCAAGGTTTTTGAGGGACAGGAGAGACCTGAGTGCTCTACTCGCGTGGCTCCTGCTTCTGAATATGCCCCTGACTGCCAGTGTGGCACCGGGAGTCACTTTGGTGCAAGAAAGCGAAACGGAGCCCGTGATTTCTATGAGGCACCCTGCCCTGCCGTTTCAGCCCCGCTCGCTGCTCCTCTCCCCCTCCTCAAACCCCCCTCACTCCTTTCCCGCACGCAGATCGCTCAAAACGGCCAAAAGCGGCTCCCACATCGGCTCTGTGCTGAGGCACCAGCCCGAGTGCCCGCGGGGTGTGAGCGCACAGCGGCACCAGCCCGAGTGCCCGCGGAGTCCGCCCGGGATAGGAGGGGCGGCGGGCGGAGCGTTCGGTTATTCCGGAGCGGCGGCGGCGCCCGGAGCCCGGCGAGGCGGCAGCTCCAGCCCAGGTGGGAGCCGCGGTCGGTGCTGCCCCAGCTCGGAGCTCGCAGCGGGCGGAGGGGGCCGCGGTGAGGGCCGGGGGGGACGGGACATGGGGGAAGCCGGCACAAGGAACTCGCGGCTTTTGCTGGCACCGGGCACCTGGCCAGGCTCACTCCAAGAATCCCTGCGGTGATTCACTGTTGAGAGCCCCAGAAGCGGCTTCCCCGGGACTGCGATTCTCGACAAGCTTCAAGAGAGTGGGGCCCTTTTCCTTAGCAAGGTTTTTGCACCAGCCCGAGTGCCCGCGGGGTGTGAGCGCACAGCGGCACCAGCTCGAGTGCCCGCGGGGTGTGAGCGCACAGCGGCACCAGCCCGAGTGCCCGCGGGGTGTGAGCGCACAGCGGCACCAGCCCGAGTGCCCGCGGAGTCCGCCCGGGATGGGAAGGGCGGCGGGTGGCGCGTTCGGGTCATTCCGCAGCGGCGGAGCTCGGAGGCGGCTCCAGCCCAGCTGCGACCCGCGCTCGGTGCTGCCCCAGCTCCCGGAGGCTGCGCTTCTCTCCGCAGCTGCTGCCGCCCCTCTGGGCAGCGGGGACAGCGCAGCCACAGCTGCCACCGCCCTCCTGAGCCCCCGCAGCGCCGAGATCAGCAGTGACCTCTCATCGTGTCCCTTGCAGGGTGCCATCAGCGCGGCTGGAAAGCTGTTGCCGAGGCCGAGCTCCCACAGGACTTGCCAGCACTCCTGATGTCTCCGAAGCAAGGTGCTGACTGTTCCAGGCACAGAGATGCCGGCTGTGCGCAGGAGAAGAGTGAACTCTGCTCCATTCATGGAGTTGCGAATCAGCCCCAGCATCTCCAGGAGGGACCAGCAGCCGCGGTTCCACACTTGCCTGGGCTGCAAGAAGCCTCTTGGCATCAGCAGGGGGATGCCACTTGTGAGCGTGCAGTGAGTGCAGATGTGGAGAATGGATTCTGCACCAGTGAAGGGAGTGTGAGGGAGCCCCTGGCTCCCGAGGGCACATCAGCAACCAACAATGAACACAAAAGGAACCTCAGAAGATTCTTGGGTGAGTGCAGGGCCACCCCTGTGGCCTCTAGGGCAGGGCCAGTGTCCCCTCCCAAGGCCAGGGCTGGCAGGTGTGTGGCTGTTTCCCGATGTCTGGCAGAGGCCTGGTGCTCTGCTGGGCCCCATCAGTGGCTGGAAGCAAGAGCCCCAGCTGCCCCCAAGGCTGTGCAGCTCTCCTGCTGCAGCCTGTCCCCACAGCTGTGTCCCTGGCTGTGCCCACAGCTGTGTCCCTGCCTGGGGCCAGGCTCTTGGCTCTCTGGCTGCCAGCTGAGCGAGGGCCACACTGGCTCAGGGCTCCCTGCTCTGCTCCCTGGCCATGGGCTGAGCAGATTGCAGGGCCGCCTCTGCTTCTGGCAGCCAGCAGCTCTTTCCTGCTCCAGGTGAACGGTTCAGGTGCCATCCCGTGGGCACGGTGGTGCTGATTCTGCTGCTCCTGCTGCTGGTGCTGGCTTTGGGGGTGGCCTTGGCTGTGCAGTCAGGTAAGGGAGGGGCAGCAGCCTGGGCCCAGCCCCTCGGGGCAGAGCGGGCTCCCTGCTCCCTGCACAGGGGAATCCTCAGACCTTCTCCTCTTCCCCCTGCAGCAGCACCACAGGTTCCAGTCACACCTGCGAATCCTCAGTGTGTTCTGGGCTGTCCCCATGGCTGGGTTGGCCACAAGGGGATCTGCTACGGCTTCTCACGGGATTACAGCACCTGGGATCAGGGTCAGGAACGGTGCTCCGCGCTCGGGGCCTCCCTGGCCATTGCCAAGGATGAGGAGGCCATGGTGAGTGAGGGGCTGCGGGCGCTGTGGGCTGGCTGAGGGCAGCCTGGGGGTGCTCCTGGGCCGGGCTGGGTGCTCGTAGGGCCGGGGCTGCAGCCCTGGGCCGGGGCCTTGCAGGGAAGGAGCCCCGGCGTGCGGGGGGAGCCCCGGGCACGTGTCCCCCCGAGGGGCCGGGGCAGCTCCCACTCCTCTCTCCTGGGCAGGATTTGCTCTCGCGCCTCTGCAAGAATGGCGGTTACTGGCTCGGGCTGTGCAGACGGGGCGAGCGCCTGCACTGGGGGGACGGCAGCAGCTACAGCTCCCGGTGAGTGCCGGGGAGCCGGGCAGGGCCTGGGGGCACAGGGCCACAAGGGCTTCCCCTGGCAGCCAGCGCTGACTCTGCTCCTCCCTGCAGGGTTCCTGTCTTTGAGAATTCCCAGTGTGTGTACCTGGCTGACCGGAGATTCAGGAGTGCGAACTGCTCCAGTGAGCGGCCGTATGTCTGCAGCAAGGCCCAAGCTCCCCTGTAACAGGGGCTGCATAAGGACCTTCTCCATGCTGGGCAGTGCCAGCTTCACCTCTGAGCCCAGCCCAGCGCTGCCCTTCCTCAGCTGCACCCTGTGCCTTGCACTTCCCCTCAGGGTCACCTCAGTGCCTCTTCATGCCCAGTGCCAGCGCTGGGCTGGGGCTGCAAAGGAAAAGTCTCTGCACTCCATCCTGCCACCGATGCTGCCTGCAGTGAGTGCATTGCCCTCATGGCACAACAAGCTCCAATGGGAAATCCAAATCAGCCTGGGCTCTTGGAAATCATCACAAATTGGCTTGAATGTGATACTTTTTGGCTGTCTTTGGAAGAGTTAGAACAGCTGACACGTGCTGAGGAAGAATCCCACTTTTGGCATCTGGCACCTGACTGTAGAGAAGAGTCTGTCAGCTGCTGGCTCTCTCTCTCTCGGCTTTGGAGGAGGATGGTCAGAGCTGCTGCTTGGGGAGGGGAATTTGCTGCCACCACCATAACCCAGCCCAGAGCTGCCTCTCCTGCTGTGGGGCTGTGGGGTGAGCCCGTGCTTGTGAGAGCAGCCCCTGCACGGGCACCTCACTGTCCCCCCTCGGTGCCGCAGGGCCCTGTCCCCCGCTCGGTGCCGGGATCCTGAGCTCGCCTCTCCTGCCCTGCTCAGCCCCGGCTGCCGCCAGCGCCCCCGCCGGCCGCGCCCGGAACTGCAGCGAGGGGAACGCGCCGGGAGAGGCGGGGCTGGGGCTGGGCCGGCTCGGGGCAGCGCCGCGCTGGGGCGGGGGGGGGGGGGGGCGAAGGGTGTGTGTTTGTTTGTTTTATATTGAGACTTTTTTTATACTTTTTTATTACTTGTTGTACTAATAAAAAACTGATTTTCATATTCTTATATCTTTGCCTGAGACCCCCTTAATTTCAGAAGTATAATAATTCAGAGGGAGGGGGTTCATATTTTCAATTGCCAGGGAGGCTCCTGCCTTCCTTAGCAGACACCTCTCCTTCCAACCAAAACACCCCCATTCCTCTGTGCCACTGTGTGGGGAGGAGGCGCGGAGGGAATTGTGGATAAAGTGAAGCCCAGGAAGGAGAGAACAGTGTGGGGAAGGTGCATTTTTTGCATTTGACATACTTCTCATTCCCTTGCTCTGATTTGTATGATAATAAATTTAATTAAATTTTACTTCCCCACTCCGGGCCTGTTCTGCCCATGATGGGTGAGAGATCTCTGCCTGCCTTTCTTGAGAGCCCCGAGCCTTTCCTGCTGTGTTCTGTTGCCTGCCCAGGGGCAGGAGCAGAGGCTCAGAGCGCTTTTGCTGGCCCCGGGCACCTGGCCTGGCCCAGCCCAGCCCAAGAATCCCTGCCAGCATTCCCTGCACCATCACCCGGCCCCACGGCGGCTCCGGCTCCGCGGGCAGGCGGCTCCAGGAGTTCAGAGTGGGCAAAATGGGAGCGAGGGACAGGAGGCAGCTGGTGCCAGGGGGTGAAATGGCTTTGCTGGAGCTGGCAGGGAGAGGAAGAGGAGGGAGAAAGTGGCGCCAAGTAAAGGGGAGAGAAAGAGGGACAAGGCTGGAGTGGTGGAAGGCAGCGGGGATTGCCATGGGGTAGGTGGGCATTTTGCTTTCCAGCTCTGTGGAAGGAAACCAAGAGCTGTTGAATCCCTGCAGGAAAAGAGGGGAGAAATAACAGGTGGTGGAAATGGCTGACAATTGGGATTCATTTGATCTGCCTGAACTGCAAAGCTGACAGACCCCGAGCAGCACCAGTGCTGTGATGTGTCTTGCACTGCCCCTGCCCTGGCTGCAGCCGCCTGTTGGGACAGGCCCTGGTCTCTAAAGGAGCTGCACTGAGGGACAGTGAGGTGCTGCAGCAATAAGATTGAGAGACTAAAATAGAATAGAATAATATAGACTAAAATCGAATAGAGACTTAAATAGGATAAAAATCTGCACTGCCAGGTCTCCACTGCCCCCTAACACTAAAAGAGCTGCTGTCTGGTTGGTGGTGTTAGTTAAAAAGTCACAGGAAAGGCTGCGAAATGTGAATGGAATAAAATTTAGAGAATGGTATAAAATACCCTAAAAATACTGCTCCAGCAGTGGCCCCTGCCAAAGTGTCACAGAAATAGCTGCACCAAGGGACTGGCAGGGTGGCAGAGGTGCTGAAAGAGTGGCAGGAAAGGCTGGGAGGAATGACAGGAATAGAACAGAGAGAATGGTGTAAAATGTTATAAAAGTGCTGCACCAGCAGTGGTCAGTGCCACACAACTGAAACAGCTGCACCGAGGGAGCACTGGGGCAGGGCTGGTTAAAAAGTGAGGCACAGAAAAGGGTGGGAAGTGTGAAGGGAATAAAATAGAATGGTACAAAGAAAAATGATAACAGAACTGCACCAGGAATGGCCACCAACCACTGTCACTAACAGAGCTGCACTGAGGGACGGCCACACGTTTCTGTTCCCACACGGAAATGGTGGGACTTGCCTTTCCCTTAATAACCATCAGGGCTATTTCCAAGGCCAGCAGGTACACTCAGAGATGTCCAGAATCATCATTACACTGGGAAAATGGGGCTGGCATCAGCTGTGACAAACATCAGGAAGAGCACAGCAGCAGAAATACGGATTTCCCAGCTCCCTCCCAGGGAGAACAGGATCAGCACAGGGACAGAAAATGCTGATCTAACATCCTTTCCCACTGCTCCCTGTGCTCAGCTGGAGTAGCATCCTTTAGGTTGTGCTCATCAGGGTTTTTACCCATGGGAATACTGCAGAGGGACACAGAAGATTTACTAGCATATTAAAAAGAAGCTGAAAACCCAGGAAGGATGACATTTGGGATAGGGACAGAGGCAAATTCACACATCACATGACAGTTCAATATGGCTGCTGTGAGTATGCAGCATGGAGGACAGCTAGATTAAACTAGAATAGATTCCAAAACTATTTGGCCTTATGACTGCAGGTAAGGTTAAACCCTCACCAATTTAAAAAAAGGAAATCTGCTCAGAAATAATTTGGATCACCATCCCTGCAGCCATTGGGTATCGTGACTCCTTTTCCCCACCAAACTACAAAGGCTTTCCTGGAAATCTCTCATTTTCTGCTTCCTACCTGGAACAGTGCTCAAGGGACCTGTGTGATCTCTCTGAATGAACTGAGCTTTACCTTCACAGCAGCTCTGCTCTTCACTTCCCAGCCTCGTGCCCTTGGCAATTTCCATCTGGGAGCGTTGGCCTGCTGAAGGAGAGGCTCTGTTCCAAACATGCCCACTCTGCAGGAGTGCCCATGATGGGATGTTCTCCTGCCTGCACTAATCCCTTTGCTCTCAGCTCCAGCTGGAGCCCACAAACCTGGCAGTTGTTGAGGAGCCTTTGCCATGGCACGGCCCCACCCAGCTGATTCCCAGCCTGGCAGCACAGTGGGCACACATTGCCAGCCCTGGCCGTTGTTTCCATCCCGCTGCAAGGAGCCCGGTTGTTCCCGAGTGTTCCTGCAGGAATCCAGGCCCAGGTGTCTGTGGGCTTTGCAGGGGCTCTCTGGGGGTACCTGGGGGTGTCTGTGGGATTGGGGAGGGGGGCCTGAGCTCTGGGGGTGTCTCTGGGACTCCTGCTCTTTTCCCCTCATATTTCCCTTCCTTTTTCTCTCATGTTTTGCACCCTTTTCTCCTCACCTTTCCAGAGCTTTCCTGCTTCTTAAAAGCCACCTTTTCACCATTAATGCATCTCCATTTTTCCATCTTCCTCCCTTTTTCTGCCCTTTTTTTCCCAATTTTTGGGTCCCATTTTTTCCTGCTTTTGTCTGCCCTTTTCCCCCCTTTTCCCCCACTTTTTTTTTGCCCCCTTTTTTCTCCTGCCCTTTTTTGCTGTCTGTTTTTGCTACCTTCATTTCCCACCCTTTCCCCCCGCCTTTTTTCCTGCTCTTTTTTACTGCCATTTCCCCACACACACTTCATTTCTGCCATTTCTGTCACCCTTTATTCTCCACCCTTTTTTTTGCTGCTCTTTTTGCTGCCTTTTTTTCCAGCCCTTTTTTTGACCCTCAATATCAATCCCTCAAATGATTCAATAACTTCTTGTTTCTACCAATTTAAACTCTAAAAAAAATAAGGCACAACAGAGATTCCTTGTCAATTTAAACTGAAAGATGATGAAAATTGAAGGTTTCCTCTCATTTCAAACCTATAAAGTCCCATCACAAAGTGTGTTCCCTGGTCTATTTCAGCAGGAAAATGGGGATTCCCCATCCATTGATAGCCCTGAAATAATGGCCAGGGCAGGGTTTCTCTCCATTGATCCCCTCAACACTGCAGGTGAATGGGGATTCCCCAGTTGAAACACAGACAATAAGGGAAAATTAACCAGTTAAACAACTTCAGAATACACTTTGACAGAAATCCATTGAAAGGGAACCCCACACCACTTGTCTTCCCTAATGAATTCCATCAGGCTTCCTTCACTAAAAACACTCTCAGAATTAAAGTGGAGATGCCTGGTGTGTTACCTCAAAGCAGTGCAAGAGGCAGCATGGAAATGCTTCTTCTTCCATGGCAAACTCTCCTGGGAGCACTCCCAGAGCCCTGCAGGGCTCCACTGTGAAGCTGCTGAACAAATGGAAAGAGTTGGGATGAGCAGAGCCCCAGAGAAATCCCAGCCCCACTGATGGAAAAGTCAGATTATCCAAGCAGCAGCATCAGCTGGAGTGTTTGCAAAAGAGCAGCTTTGTTCTGAGCCTCAGCTTAGGAGCTCTCCTCATGCACTAAGGGAGCCCTTCCATCTATTTGGACCTTTTCTATAGCACAGGCCACACAGCAGTTAAATGTGATCATGTTCTTCCACTCAATCATGTTTTAAAGGATCTAAACTTGATCTAGCTACTCATCAGTGGAGAATTTTATGTATTTTCAGTGTAAATTACCTTCCCTGGTCAAACACCAACCCACCCAAGGTTCAAGTACCTCTGTTTTCCACCACTAACTGCTCATTAGCCTTGTCTCAATTAAAAAACCTCTGTTAACCCCATTTTCCCACCACAGATCTGTCTGAGTCTCTCACCTCTCAGCAGTCCAAATTCCCTGAAATTCAGCAGAACCCTCTTCACACTTCCCAGCTCTTGCTGTCCATCTCTAATCCCTGTCCAACCTGCCAGTGCTCTCCCTGAACTGCTGGCAAAGTAAATTACACAACATCAGTGGAGGACAACTCATTAATTGCTGAATTAAAAAGAAATAAAGAGAAATGAAGAAGCTGATTTGGACCTGGCATTGGACTGCATTGCTGCTGTCTGTGTATCAAGAATTTCTATGAATTTTATTTCAAATTTATCTTGTTGAAACTCAAGTTGTCATATTTGAAATAGATTTTTCATTCCACATGAAAGCAACATGCTGCATGCCTTCCAGCCACATCTGCACTGAAAAAAACCCCAAACTGTTCAGCCTGGGCTCACATCATGCCAGCAGTAGCTGTATATCAATATTCAGCAAGAATGGAATTCATTGAAGAATGGAAAATGAACAATTACAAAAAAACTTTCACTCCAAGAACTGATACTACACTGAGGAAGTTATGCATACCTTCAAAAAGAGTTCAGTAATCAAGCTGTATTTCTGTTTTTATTTCAATAAATTTTAAAAATACTTCTGGCCACTATTTACCCATTTGATCCAATTCCTCTTCCTGCAATGTGGTATTTCCCCACCTGCCCCTGAAGGCAGCAGCAGTTTCAGAACAAGAACTGCTCCCCAGATATTGACCCCACTCAGCAATGGGTAAAAGGACATTTTAGAAATTTGGCAAATTGGATCACTGATTGGAAAAATGGAAGAGAGGTGTTGTAATAAAAGAAAACCTCATTTCTGTCATTCATTCAACATCATTTTTCAGTTTTCTGAAATTGTGTCAGCACAGGGAAAATCTCATTTCCACCCAAGACAGTGTGCAAACAGAAGCTTTTGCAGGTAAATTCACTCTGCTGAAGTGACACACAATGAACAGAATGCTCTAAATGAAAACCTTTGGCCTTTTCTTCCACACCCTGCTCGTGTGTCTGTGCTCCATCTCCCCAGCAGCCATGTCTGCCCAAAGCCTCTCCCTGCCTTGCTCAGCTGCCAGGGAGCTCTGTGCTCTCAGGTAAATTCACCCCCAGGCTCTGTAAAATGCTCCAGGTGGGTCCTGCCAGGCCAGCCTGGGCACTGCAGGACTCGAGCAGGTTTGCCACCAGGTTCATGTCCACATCCAGGGCTGCCAGCTCAGCAGCCTCAGCTCCACAGTCAGGGCCAGCACTCTCACATGGGGCTGCTCCAACAGAACTTGCCTGCAGGGAGTACAAAGAGAAAGGTTCATCAAATTGCATCAGCAGATTTAAGGGAAAAAAGGGTAAATCACAGGAGAAAAGAAACAAAAACTGTGCAGCCAACAAAGTCCAGTCCACTCCTGAGTCCTGACAGACAGGAATTCAGACCCCAAATGCTCATGCCACCTGAAAATCACCACTGTCCATTACCCAGATCAGGTTCCAAGAGAAGGACACAAAGTGTTGCTGAGTCCTGCCTCAGCTTCCTATGGGAGAAAACTACTACAGGACCTCACAGGTGAAGCTGCAGCTGCTTGCCCTACCACTGAAAACAGGGAAATGGAACTGAGCCTTGGAAAAGATGGGCAAATTCCAAGCTTAGGTAAGCTTTAGTTTGAAAATAACGTGTGATGGTGCAGGTGCAGCAGACTTTGCTTGCACGTGGGAAGGCTCCAATCCCATTACTCAGAATGGCCCCTTGCAGCAATTTCCTGCTTGGGAATTACTGCTGCAAATCAGAGCTCAAGGCACACTCACCCCTCTCCTGTGGCTGCTGAAACTTTTCCCAATGTTGGTCTGTGCCAGGTACACTTGGAACTCAATACAGCAAAGGGCATTCTTGTGTATGAAGTGTATTAAAGGATATTAACCTAAGAGTCTCAATAAAGTTGTCCAATTTTATAACCTTCAAATAAGTACTCAATTTGTGTCCCATTTATTAACTTCAAAGAAGGAGTCAAAGGCATCTTTAAAAAAACAACAGAAAACCTCACCAAAATCCCCAGAAGTCACAAAAACCACACACACATAAAAATTACATTTGCATGGGCCCAGACAGGTCTATGGTGTCATGAATGGATCTTGAAGAACTTTCAGTTCTAGAGGGGTGGAAGTGAAATGTAAACCAGTGAAATCAGTCACACCTCACACAATCACATATGGTGGTTTTCTTCACTCAGGTGTATTTCTCCCCTTGCTTTAGATGAATGAATCAATCCCCACATCTTGCTTTTTCCTTTTGAATTTCCAAAATAAATTCCTTTCAAAGGGGAACAAACTGCACATGTCCCCTTTAAACACATTAATTCATTTCACACAGAGATAAGGATTCAAGCTCTTGCCCCACTGCAACTCCTCACACAAGTTCAAGGGTTAAAATGTATTTTCCCTGGAATGTTCAAAAGCCACAGACACTGAAATAATCACAGACCTTGAAATAATCCTTCTCCTTCAAGTACAAATAGAGAACCAATGCAGGAAGCTGCACAGTTTTTCTAAAAAAGTTATTTGAGATGCCAGAGACCACGACCCAACCAGGAAAAATCTCCATTTTAATTGCAACAAGTTTCATCAAATATATCTTCTTTCCTTAACAACAATAATTGTTGTGTGTTACACGTTTCTCTCCAACAAGAGAAGTGCTTCAGGAGAACCAGCATAGCCCAACTGCTTCAGAACATCCCAGGCATTCAAAAGCAGCATTTCAGGTGCCACAGGCGACCTCTGCTGGTTCCTGGTCCTAAGAAAAGCCCTGAATGCAACGTTCTCAACTCCCTCCTCTGTCCCCTCAAACAAGAGCAAAGTATGAGCCTGACACTCCAGGTGCACACTTGCAATCCATTTTAGTGCCTTGCTCCATTCCTTTTAAGAATCTTGGAGTTGGGGAAAAATAATTAAACAATTTTTTGCTAATGACCAAATTAATTAGCTCCATTTTCATCAATTGCCATTAGCAGCCATCCATATCCAGGTGAAGGTGCCTGCTCATTATTTCACCTGGACCAGACAAAGCCTGTGTCCCTACAGAGACAGCAACACTCCAGCCCTGAGCATTCCCTACTCTGAGGGCAGCAAATCCCCTGGCCTAAACACTCCACAATATTATAGAAATAAAAAAATCCAAGTGGTTCTAGCAGAGCTTGAAAGTTCAGGTGGATACAGGAGTGCTCCTGAAGGGAGCAACACTCGGACAGACAGCACCATGGATTTTCAGAGGCAGTCACACCACTTGGCTAGAAGTGCAAGAGAAAACTCCAGCTGCTACAGAAAAGGCCACTGGGTCCCCCTTGCCAGCTGTACACAAGTTTTACTCACCCTGTTTTCACTGTTCTCAGGATTCAGACACTTTGGGACAAAATCAGCTGCTTCTATCAAGAGAGACTCTCCATCGTTGTCATCAATCCTGGCCAAAGAGAAATTGGAAATTTAGCAGGAAAAGCCATGCAGAGCACAACAACACACTTCTGAATCCATGTCTGCTAGGGACTTTTTAATATTCATAAACCCACAGAAAGGCTTAGGTTAGAAGGGACCTTAAAGATCAACACCTGGTTCCAACACCCTTGCCACAGCCAGGCACACCTTCCACTGGCCCAGGCTGCTCCAAGCCCCATCCAACCTGCCCTTGGACACTTCCAGCGTGTTCGGGATGGGGAAACACCTCCAAGGATGGGCAATGGTAAGACAGGACCCTCAGAGCACAGGCCCTGCCCCTTGGCAGCCCTCCCACTAAAGCAGCTCAGCAGCGCCCGCCTTACCTGGCTGCCAGCCCCGGGAACTCCCTGCTCATCTCCCGCAGCAGGTACACAATGAACCACTCATCCTCCGCGTTATCCCCGAACACCGTGCTGCCGCCCAAGTGCGCCGGCATCTCGCCTGCACGGGGCAGAGACAGGAGAGGCGGCTCAGCAACGCCGTGCCCAGCAACACATTGTCCACACAGGCTGCGGAGTCTCCCTCGCTGCGGATATCCCAGCCCCTGCTGACAGAATCTTGTGTCCTGTGCTCGGGGATGGCCCTGCTGCAGCAGGGAGGGGGCACCAGATGCCTCACTGGGTTAACCCGTGCTGGGACACCGAGAGTCGGGGAAGCCGCCGGGTCCCCCTCACACGCTCCCGGTTCGAGCCCGCCGGGTGCCCCTCACACGCTCCCGGGTCCCCCTCACACGCTCCTGGTATCTGGCCGCCGGGTTCCCCTCACACTCCCGCCCCCGGGTCCTCCTCACACGGCCCAGCTCCCCCTCACACGCTCCCGGTTCCCGGCCGCCGGTTGCCCCTTAAACGACCGCCTCCGGTTCCCCCTCAGACGCTTCTGGTTTCAGGCCGCCGGGTCCCCCTCACACCTCCCTCCCCAATACCCCCTCACAGCCCTCAGTTCCCGGCCACCAGGGCGTCCTCACACGGCCCAGCTCCCCCTCACACGCTGCCGGTTCCCGGCCGCCGCATTACCCTCAAAAGATCCCGGTTCCCGGCCGCCAGGTGTCCTTCACGCTCTCCCGGCTCCCTCTCACAAGCTCCCGGTTCCTGACCGCCGGATCCCCTTCGAACGATCGCCCCCGGTTCCCCCTCAGACGCTCCTCGAGTCCGGCCGCCGGGTTCCCCTCGCACACCGCCCCCCCCCCGCCCCGCTTTCCCCTCACGCTCTCTCAGTTCCCGGCCGCCAGGTCCCCATCACACGCTCCCGGTTCCCCCTCACACTCTCCCGGTTCCCGGCCGCCGGGTGTCCCTCCCAGTCCCCCCGCTCCGGGCGCTCCTCCCGCCGCGCCTCCCGGCCCGCTCCCGGCTCACCGCGGCCCGGCACGTAGCGCAGGCGGAACGGCTGCCGCTGCCACACGCAGGCGGCCAGGAGCGGGGCGAAGCGCACCAGGGCCAGCTCAGCGCAGCGCCGCAGCAGCGCCTCGCCGCCCGGGCCCGCCGCCGCCAACAGGCGGGAGCGCAGCGCGTCCTCGGGCAGCGCCGGCCGCCGCAGCGCCTCCATCGCGCCGGGGCCCAACGCGCTCCGCCCCCGGGGAGGAGCGGCGCGATGGCGGCGGCGGCGGCGCTGCGCTCTGTGCCCGGAGCCGCTGCGTGTGCACGGGCAGGGACCAAAGCGGCTGGGCCGGCTGCGGGAGAATTTAGTGCCGGCCTTGCCTTGCTGGGCTGGTGGCACTCAGGCACTGGAGTGCCACAGGCCGGCAGCCAGATTGCTTCTCCTTCAGCTTAAATTCAATGTTCTTTTAGTTTTGTTTGGTTTTAAGTGTTCTTAGAGATGCTACAAGTGAAAGAAGAGAAATAGGCTGGAGCACCACTGGCATAGTAATTAATATTTTAGCCTTCCTCTTTTCCTTTTAAAAATAGATGTTGATAACATGAACTTTTTTAAACTCTGTGGTTTGGGAGAAACACTCTTTTTCCCCTTTCTTTGGAGGAGATGTGCAAGTCCTGAGTCCCTGGGCCAATGCTCCCTGCATTTTGTTTATGTTTTTACAATTAAACAAAGGGCAGATGAGATTGACAAGGAAGATACAACTCAGGAGCTCGCTGGGCAGCAGCCTCCAAACTCTTTGGGTGATGCAAAGAGCAGTAGGGTGTGAAGGCTGCTTTCCAGTGCCAGATTAATCCATAATAACCTGCTCAGTGACATCAAGTCGCTTCTTAGAAGCCACTTGTTATTTCCCGAGGTGCAGGGGCTGGAGGGTTTGAGAAAGCCTGGGCAGAATGATGAAGAATATTCCTGTCAGATTTCTCCTTCTCTCCTTGTGCCAGCAAGAGGAACCCATCCTCGTTAAGGGTTTTGTTCCCATGTGACAGTGTGTAGCTTTCCCAGCCGGGTTTGCTCTCCTGACAGCTCCAGCCTCGCCTCTGCAAGAGCAGAGCACGCTGTGCCCCCGGGGCTTTGCCGCTGGGAGCACTGGGAGAGACCCTGGAACACTGGCAGGGAACTGGGAGCACAGGGAATGGCAGGAGGGAGCTGGGAGGGAGAGTGGGAGCAGCGGGGAGTGACCAGGAAGGAGCCCTGGCAGGGACATCAGGAGCCCTGGGAAGGAACAGCGCTCCCAGCTCCTGCCCAGCGCTCTCCCCATCCCTGCCGGGGCTGGCCAGGAACAGGGATACTGGCAGGGAACTGGGAGGGAGCTCCTCAGCGCCCTGCAAGGGGCAGCAGCCCCAGGGGTGACCAGTGAGGAGGGGGAAGTGCCCCCAGTCCCTGCCCAGTGCCCCAAAAATGGGGGGGTGACGAGGAGAAAAGGGATTGAAATGGAGGGGGGAAAGCTTTTCTGTAATTGTGTTTGAACTGGGGGGGATCCCCATTCACCTCCGATTTGAAGGGTCCCAATTGAAGGAAAACACACCTTTTTCATCATTTTGGGCGCCTCTCTTGGCAGGCAATCACATTTTCCCATGACTTTCATGTTTAAATAGAAAGAGAAAACTTTCATGGTGCTGTTTGAATTGAGGGAAAGAGCCCCATTTTCATCATCCTCAGGCTCAAACTGAGCAAACACGGCTGTCCCTGGTCTGAAAGGGCTTCCCTTGAGAGGAACCTCTTGATGTGCCACTGTAAGAGTTCCACCAAGGGGGAGCCTCCATTTCAAGGGACCTTCACAGATGAAGAAAATGTGCAAAAGCCCCCAGAATGGTCTTTCTTGAGGGAAATTGAAAAGGAAAAGTGCATTTCCCCTCAATTTAGGAGGCTAAATTAAGGAACCCCCCCACCTTAATTCACTTTTGATTTGGGATTATACTGAGGAGAGACCCTCCTTTTCATCATGTTATAGGTACATATTATAGTATTATATTTTGGAAATATTAAAATGATTCTATATGTGTAGTGTTAAAATAACTTTGCTATAGAAATATAATTTTAATTGCTGTTGTTAACTAAAACTTAAAAGTAGCTGATACACATATGCTTGTGTTAAAATGCCTGCTTGGTTGGGATAATATCCAGAGAACATATGATGAAGACCTGCTACTAATATTCCAACTATCAGCACTCCTCTTCTGTAAAAAGCCCAATAACTAAAAAATAAAGCTAAGAATAGACTAAAACCACAACGAACAAATACCCATCCTCTAAAAAGGCAGACCCCAAGAAGATGCAAGCATAACAGTTTTAAAAACATGTAAACTGATTTTTACAATGTCTAAATCTAGAACAGATGATGCAAAGAAATAGTATTTTAAAAGTATTTCCAAAATCAGTCTGTGCTCTTGGCCTACTGCCCAGATGCACCTGACCATAATTTTTCCTTTACTGTATTTTTCTCCTATTGTCCTTTATTAAACTGAAATTTTACCAAGAAAATAAACTGTATTTTTCAAAATCATTTAGGGATCTAAATCGAGAGGGAGCCTCCAGCCTCCGTTCTCCCCTCGATTCGAGGCTTTGAACTGGCGACAAGAGGGAGTTTCCCCTTGGTTTAATCCACGGAGCAATTGAAACAGAAGGCTGAGGATGAGCTGGCGCTGCGGGCCGGGCTCAGTTTCCCCCTGGGGATGGATGGCAAACGCCGCCGGGCACCGAGCGATGCCCCCGGCACTGCCTGTGCCGCGCCCGCCGGGTCCAGCAGCGCTGGAAGCTCCAGGAGCAGCTCAGCGCCTGCTCCGCGCTCGGCCCTGCGAGCCCGGCCCGGAGCGGGGGCTCCGGACACATCCCCGTGTGGGGCAGAGCCGCTGCTCGGCCCGGGATCCTTTATCCCCCTGCTGCAGCTGCCAGGGGCCGAGGGCACAGCGCTGGTTCCGAGCCTGGACCCTGCTGCTTTACCGCTCCTTCTCTTGCCGTGATTGGCTTGATAATAAATTCAAAGAATTCCCCCCAGTCGTGTCCCTTATTCCGGTGACCGGTGAGTGATCTCTGCCTGGCCTTTGCCGACCCCCGAGCCTTTCCTGCTGTGTTCTGTTGCCTGCCCAGGGGCAGGAGCAGAGTACAGAGCGCTTTTGCTGGCCCCGGGCACCTGGCTTGGCCCAGCACACCCCAAGAATCCCTGCGAGAATTCACAGTTGAGAGCCCCAGAAGCTCCTCCCCACGGGGCTGCCGTTCTTTTAATCCACAGCTTTTACGGGAAAGGGATCGGAACTGACCTGACCGCTCCCGTCCCCGTCCCTCGCTACTTGCCCCGCACGCTGATTGATCAAAACGGCCAAAATCCCTCCCACACCAATATCGGTTTTAAACTGCAGCAGCGGCCGTACCCGCTGTGTCTGCCCGGGACGGCAGCGGAGCGGCAGCATCCGGAGCCCGGCGAGGCGGCTCCAGCCCAGGTGGGACCCGCGGTCGGTGCTGCCCCAGCTCGGGGCTCGCTGCGGGCGGAGGGGCCGCGCTGAGGGCCGGGGGGTTCTGGCGAGTTCCTGGTGCCGCTTCCCCCGTGTCCCCCCTGCGCTGGGATCGCCGAGGGAGCGGCTGCCCGCGCTCTCCTCCTTGCCCGGCTGGCCGGGATGGAGCCGGTGCCGCGGCAGCGCAGCCAGAGCTGGCACCGCCCTCCTGAGCCCCCGCAGGGCCGGCACCAGCAGTGACCTCTCATCGTGTCCTTTTCAGGGTGCCATCAGCGCGGCTGGAAAGCTGTTCCTGAGGCCGAACTCCCAAAGGATCTGCCAGCAATCCTGATGTCTCGCCAGCAAGGTGCTGTTTGTTCCAGGCAGAGAGATTCTTGCTGCGAGCTGGAGAGTGAATTCTGCTCCATTCATGGAGCTGCAAATGAGCCCCAGCATCTCCAGAAGGGACCAGCAGCCGCGGTTCCACACTTGCCTGGGTCCCAAGAAGCCTCTTGGCATCAGCAGGGGGATGCCCCTTGTGAGCGTGCAGTGAGTGCAGATGTGGAGAATGGATTCTGCACCAGTGACGGGAGTGTGAGGGAGCCCCTGGATCCCCAGGGCACAGCAGCAACCAACAATGAACACAAAAGGAACCTCAGAAGATCCCTGGGTGAGTGCAGGGCCACCCCTGTGGCCTCTAAGGCTGGGCCAGTGTCCCCTCCCAAGGCCAGGGCTGGCAGGTGTGTGGCTGTTTCCCGATGTCTGGCAGAGGCCTGGTGCTCTGCTGGGCCCCATCAGTGGCTGGAAGCAAGAGCCCCAGCTGCCCCCAAGGCTGTGCAGTTCTCCTGCTGCAGCCTGTCCCCACAGCTGTGTCCCTGGCTGTGCCCACAGCTGTGTCCCTGCCTGGGGCCAGGCTCTTGGCTCTCTGGCTGCCAGCTGAGCGAGGGCCACACTGGCTCAGGGCTCCCTGCTCTGCTCCCTGGCCATGGGCTGAGCAGATTGCAGGGCTGCCTCTGCTTCTGGCAGCCAGCAGCTCTTTCCTGCTCCAGGTGAACGGTTCAGGTGCCATCCCGTGCTCATGGATCTGCTGATTTTGCTCCTGCTGCTGGCTTTGGGGGTGGCCTTGGCTGTGCTGGCAGGTAAGGGAGGGGCAGCAGCCTGGGCCCAGCCCCTCAGGGCAGAGCGGGCTCCCTGCTCCCTGCACAGGGGAATCCTCAGACCTTCTCCTCTTCCCCCTGCAGCACGACAGTTTCCAGGTACACCTGCAACCCTGCACTGCTGTCCGTCTAACTGGGTTGGGTACGATGGGATCTGCTACTACTTCTCACAGGATAACAGCACCTGGGATCAGGGTCAGGAACGGTGCTCCGCGCTCAGGGCCTCCCTGGCCATTGCCAAGGATGAGGAGGCCATGGTGAGTGAGGGGCTGCGGGCGCTGTGGGCTGGCTGAGGGCAGCCTGGGGGTGCTCCTGGGCCGGGCTGGGTGCTCGTAGGGCCGGGGCTGCAGCCCTGGGCCGGGGCCTTGCAGGGAAGGAGCCCCGGCGTGCGGGGGGAGCCCCGGGCACGTGTCCCCCCGAGGGGCCGGGGCAGCTCCCACTCCTCTCTCCTGGGCAGGATTTGCTCTCGCGCCTCTGCAAGAATGGCGGTTACTGGCTCGGGCTGCGCAGACGGGGCGAGCGCCTGCACTGGGGGGACGGCAGCAGCTACAGCTCCCGGTGAGTGCCGGGGAGCCGGGCAGGGCCTGGGGGCACAGGGCCACAAGGGCTTCCCCTGGCAGCCAGCGCTGACTCTGCTCCTCCCTGCAGGGTTCCTGTCTTTGACAATTCTGAGTGTGTGTACCTGGCTGATGAGAGATTCAGGAGTGCGAACTGCTCCAGTGAGCGGCCGTATGTCTGCAGCAAGGCCCAAGCTCCCCTGTAACAGGGGCTGCACAAGGACCTTCTCCACGCTGGGCAGTGCCAGCTTCACCTCTGAGCCCAGCCCAGCGCTGCCCTTCCTCAGCTGCACCCTGTGCCTTGCACTTCCTCTCAGGGTCACCTCAGTGCCTCTTCATGCCCAGTGCCAGCGCTGGGCTGGGGCTGCAAAGGAAAAGTCTCTGCAATCCATCCTGCCACCGATGCTGCCTGCAGTGAGCGCGTTGCCCTCACTGCACAACAAGCTCCAATGGGAAATGCAAATCGCCCTGGCCTCTTGGAAATCCTCACAAAGTGGTCTGGATGTGAGACTTTGGGACTTTCTTTGGAAAAGGAGGAACCGCTGACACGTGCTGACCAAGAATCCCGCTTTCGGCATCAGGTGCTTAACTGTGGAGAATAGTCTGCTGTCTGTCTGTCTGTCTATCTGTCTGTCTGCTGTGAAGGATCTGACTGTCCTCTGGTGGGAGGAATCCCAGGCTGGAGCAGGAAAAGGATTTTTCTCCCTGAGGGAGAATCAGTGATATGAGATGATTGTAACCCCCATCCCTGTGTGCCACCGTGTGGGGAGGAGGGAGGTAGGGAACTGGGGACAAATGAACCCCTGGAAGGAGAGAACAGTGTGGAGAAGGTGCATTTTTAGGATTTGGTGTACATCTCATTCCCTGGCTCTGATTTGTTTGATAATAAGTTAAATTAAATTTAATTTCCCCACTCTGGGCCTGTTCTGCCCATTTGGGGTGAGAGATTTCTGCCTTTCTTGAGAGCCCCGAGCCTTTCCTGCTGTGTTCTGTTGCCTGCCCAGGGGCAGGAGCAGAGGCTCAGAGCGCTTTTGCTGGCCCCGGGCACCTGGCCTGGCCCGGCCCAGCCCAAGAATCCCTGCCAGCATTCCCTGCACCATCACCCGGCCCCACGGCGGCTCCGGCTCCGCGGGCAGGCGGCTCCAGGAGTTCAGAGTGGGCAAAATGGGAGCGAGGGACAGGAGGCAGCTGGTGCCAGGGGGTGAAATGGCTTTGCTGGAGCTGGCACGGAGAGGAGGAGGGGGGAGAAAGTGCTGCAAAGTAAAGGGGAGATAAAGAGGGACAAGGTGGTGGGGATGGCCATGGGACAGGCAGGCATTTTGCTTTCCAGCTCTGTGGGAGGAAAGGAAGAACTGTCAAATCCGTCTAGGAAAAGAGGGGAGAAGCAGCAGGTGGTGGAAATCTCTGGCAATTGAGATTAATTTGATCTGCCTGAGCTGCAAATACCAACAGTCTCCAAGTACCACCAGTGCTGTGATGTGTCTCACCCTGCCCCTGCCCTGGCTGCAGCAGCCCCTGTTGGGACGGGCCCTGGTCTCTAAAAGAGCTGCACCCAGGGACCATTGGGGCAGTGCTGGGTAAGAAGTGAGCAATGGGAAAGGGTGGGAATTGTGAAGGGAATAAAATAGAATGGTACAAGAAAAAATGATAACAGAACTGCTCCAGGAATGGCCACCGACCACTGTCACTAACAGAGCTGCACTGAGGGATGGCCACACGTTTCCGTTCCCACACGGAAATGGTGGGACTTGCCTTTCCCTTAATAACCATCAGGGCTATTTCCAAGGCCAGCAGGTACACTCAGAGATATCCAGAATCATCATTACACTGGGAAAATGGGGTTGGCATCAGCTGTGACAAACATCAGGAAGAGCACAGCAGCAGAAATACGGATTTCCCAGCTCCCTCCCAGGGAGAACAGGATCAGCACAGAGACAGAAAATGCTGATCTAACATCCTTTCCCACTGCTCCCTGTGCTCAGCTGGAGTAGCATCCTTTAGGTTGTGCTCTCCAGTGTTTTTACCCATGGAAATACTGCAGAGGGACACAGAAGATTTACTAGCATATTAAAAAGAAGCTGAAAACCCAGGAAGGATGACATTTGGGATAGGGACAGAGGCAAATTCACACATCATATGACAGTTCAATATGGCTGCTGTGAGTATGCAGCATGCAGGACAGCTAGATTAAACTAGAGTAGATTCCAAAACTGTTTGGCCTTATAACTGCAGGTAAGGTTAATAACCCTCACCAATTAAAAAAAAGGAAATCTGCTCAGAACTAATTTGGATCACCATCCCTTCAGCCATTGGGTATCGTGACTCCTTTTCCCCACCAAACTACAAAGGCTTTCCTGGAAATCTCTCATTTTCTGCTTCCTACCTGTAACAGTGCTCAAGGGACCTGTGTGATCTCTCTGAATGAACTGAGCTTTACCTTCACAGCAGCTCTGCTCTTCACTTCCCAGCCTCGTGCCCTTGGCAATTTCCATCTGGGAGCGTTGGCCTGCTGAAGGAGAGGCTCTGTTCCAAACATGCCCACTCTGCAGGAGTGCCCATGATGGGATGTTCTCCTGCCTGCACTAATCCCTTTGCTTCTCAGCTCCAGCTGGAGCCCACAAACCTGGCAGTTGTTGAGGAGCCTTTGCCATGGCACGGCCCCACCCAGCTGATGCCCAGCCTGGCAGCACAGTGGGCACACATTGCCAGCCCTGGCCGTTGTTTCCATCCCGCTGCAAGGAGCCCGGTTGTTCCCGAGTGTTCCTGCAGGAATCCAGGCCCAGGTGTCTGTGGGCTTTGCAGGGGCTCTCTGGGGGTACCTGGGGGTGTCTGTGGGATTGGGGAGGGGGGCCTGAGCTGTGGGGGTGTCTCTGGGGTCCTGCTCTTTTTCCCTCATATTTCCCAATCTTTTTCTGCTCATGTTTCGCACCCTTTTCTCCTCACCTTTCCAGAGCTTTCCTGCTTCCTAAATGCCAACTTTCCACCATTATGCCATCTCCATTTTTCACTCTTCCTCCCTTTTTCTGCCCTTTTTTTCCCAATTTTTGGGTCCCATTTTTCCTGCTTTTGTCTGCCCTTTTACCCCCTTCTTCCCCCACTTTTTTTTGCCCCCTTTTTTCTCCTGCCTTTTTTGCTGTCTGTTTTTGCTACCTTCATTTCCCACCCTTTCCCCCCTGCCTTTTTTTCCCCACTCTTTTTTGCTGCCATTTCCCCCCACACACTTTATTTCTGCCATTTCTGTCACCCTTTATTCTCCACCCTTTTTTTTGCTGCTCTTTTTGCTGCCTTTTTTTCCAGCCCTTTTTTTGACCCTCAATATCAATCCCTCAAATGATGGAATAACTTGTTGTTTCTACCAATTTAAACTCTAAAAAAAATAAGGCACAACAGAGATTCCTTGTCAATTTAAACTGAAAGATGATGAAAATTGAAGGTTTACTCTCATTTCAAACCTATAAAGTCCCATCACAAAGTGTGTTCCCTGGTCTATTTCAGCAAGAAAATGGGGATTCCCCATCCATTGATACCCCTGAAATAATGGCCAAGGCAGGGTTTCTCTCCATTGATCCCCTCAACACTGCAGGTGGATGGGGATTCCCCCAGTTGAAACACAGACAATAAGGGAAAATTACCCAGTTAAACAACTTCAGAATACACTTTGACAGAAATCCATTGGAAGGGAACCACACTCCACTTGTCTTCCCTAATGAATTCCATCAGGCTTCCTTCACTAAAAACACTCTCAGAATTAAAGTGGAGATGCCTGGTGTGTTACCTCAAAGCAGTGCAAGAGGCAGCATGGAAATGCTTCTTCTTCCATGGCAAACTCTCCTGGGAGCACTCCCAGAGCCCTGCAGGGCTCCACTGTGAAGCTGCTGAACAAATGGAAAGAGTTGGGATGAGCAGAGCCCCAGAGAAATCCCAGCCCCACTGATGGAAAAGTCAGATTATCCAAGCAGCAGCATCAGCTGGAGTATTTGCAAAAGAGCAGCTTTGTTCTGAGCCTCAGCTTAGGAGCTCTCCTCATGCACTAAGGGAGCCCTTCCCTCTATTTGGACCTTTTCTATAGCACAGGCCACACAGCAGTTAAATGTGATCATGTTCTTCAACTCAATCATGTTTTAAAGGATCTAAACTTGATCTAGCTACTCATCAGTGGAGAATTTTATGTATTTTCAGAGTAAATTACTTTCCCTGGTCAAACACCAACCCACCCAAGGTTCAAGTACCTCTGTTTTCCACCACTAACTGCTCATTAGCCTTGTCTCAATTAAAAAACCTCTGTTAACCCCATTTTTCCACCACAGATCTGAGTCTCTCACCTCCCAGCAGTCCAAATTCCTTGAAATTCAGCAGAACCCTCTTCACACTTCCCAGCTCTTGCTGTCCATCTCTAATCCCTGTCCAACCTGCCAGTGCTCTCCCTGAACTGCTGGCAAAGTAAATTACACAACATCAGTGGAGGACAACTCATTAATTGCTGAATTAAAAAGAAATAAAGAGAAATGAAGAAGCTGATTTGGACCCAGCAGGACTGCATTGCTGGTGTCTGTGTTTCAAGAATTTCTATGAATTTTATTTCAAATTTACCTTGTTGAAACTAAAGTTGTCATATTTAAAATAGATTTTTCATTCCACATGAAAGCAACATGCTGCATGCCTTCCAGCCACATTTTCACTGAAAAAAACCCCAAACTGTTCAGCCTGGGCTCACAGACAGCTATTGTGATGATACCAACATTCAGCAAGAATGGAATTCATTCAGAAAATGAACAATTACAAAAACACTTTCACTGCAAGAACTGATACTGCACTAAGTTATGCATACCTTCAAAAAGAGTTCAGTAATCAAGTTGTGTTTCTGTTTTTATTGAAATAAATTTTAAAATACTTCTGGCCAATATTTCCACATTTGCTCCAATTGCTCTTCAAAACCTTGTCCTTAATAAGGAATGGGCTCTTACAGAATTGTCAGAAGATCTCACAATGCAGCATCTTGCTCTTGGCAAGGATTAAATGTCTGCCCAACATTTCACCAGCATTCCCAAATCCCTGAGACTCTTCCTGCAATGTGGTATTTCCCCACCTCCCCTGAAGGCAGCAGCAGTTTCAGAACAAGAACTGCTCCCCAGATACTGAACCCACCCAGCAATGGGTAAAAGGACATTTTAGAAATGTGGCAAATTGGATCACTGATTGGAAAAATGGAAGAGAGGTGTTGTAATAAAAGAAAACTTCATCTGAGTCATGGATTCAACATCATTTTTCAGTTTTCTGAAATTGTGTCAGCACAGGGAACATCTCATTTCCACCCAAGACAGTGTGCAAACAGAAGCTTTTGCAGGTAAATTCACTCTGCTGAAGTGACACACAATGAACAGAATGCTCTAAATGAAAACCTTTGGCCTTTTCTTCCACACCCTGCTCGTGTGTCTGTGCTCTATCTCCCCAGCAGCCATGTCTGCCCAAAGCCTCTCCCTGCCTTGCTCAGCTGCCAGGGAGCTCTGTGCTCTCAGGTAAATTCACCCCCAGGCTCTGTAAAATGCTCCAGGTGGGTCCTGCCAGGCCAGCCTGGGCACTGCAGGACTCGAGCAGGTTTGCCACCAGGTTCATGTCCACATCCAGGGCTGCCAGCTCAGCAGCCTCAGCTCCACAGTCAGGGCCAGCACTCTCACATGGGGCTGCTCCAACAGAACTTGCCTGCAGGGAGTACAGAGAGAAAGGTTCATCAAATTGCATCAGCAGATTTAAGGGGAAAAAAGGGTAAATCACAGGAGAAAAGAAACAGAAGCTGTGCAGCCAACAAAGTCCAGTACACTCCTGAGTCCTGACAGACAGGAATTCAGACCCCAAATGCTCATGCCAGCTGAAAATCACCACTGTCCATTACCCAGATCAGGTTCCAAGAGAAGGACACAAAGTGTTGCTGAGTCCTGCCTCAGCTTCCTACAGGAGAAAACTACTACAGGACCTCACAAGTGAAGCTGCAGCTGCTTGCCCTACTACTGAAAACAGGGAAATGGAACTGAGCCTTGGAAAAGATGGGCACATTCCAAGCTTAGGTAAGCTTTAGTTTGAAAATAACGTGTGATGGTGCAGGTGCAGCAGACTTTGCTTGCACGTGGGAAGGTTCCAATCCCATTACTCAGAATGGCCCTTGCAGCAATTTCCTGCTTGGAAATTACTGCTGCAAATCAGAGCTCAAGGCACACTCACCCCTCTCCTGTGGCTGCTGAAACTTTTCCCAACGTTGGTCTGTGCCAGGTACACTTGGAACTCAATACAGCAAAGGGCATTCCTGTGTATGAAGTATATTAAAGGATATTAACCTAAGAATCTCAATAAAGTTGCCCAATTTTATAACCTTCAAATAAGTACTCAATTTATGTCCCATTTATTAACTTCAATGAAGTAGTCAAAGGCATCTTTAAAAAAATAACAGAAAACCTCACCAAACCCCCCAGAAGTCACAAAACCCACACACATAAAAATCACACTTGCATGGCCCAGACAGGTCTATGGTGTTATGTATGGATCTTGAAGGATATTTAATTCTAGAGGGGTGGAAATGAAATGTAAACCAGTGAAATCAGTCACACCTCACACAATCACATATGGTGGTTTTCTTCACTCAGGTGTATTTCTCCCCTTGCTTTAGATGAATGAATCAATCCCCACATCTTGCTTTTTCCTTTTGAATTTCCAAAATAAATTCCTTTCAAAGGGGAACAACCTGCACACGTCCCCTTTAAACACATTAATTCATTTTACACAGCGCTAAGGATTCAAGCTCTTGCCCCACTGCAACTCCTCACACAAGTTCAAGGGTTAAAATGTATTTTCTCTGGAATGTTCAAAAGCCACAGACACTGAAATAATCACAGACCTTGAAATAATCCTTCTCCTTCAAGTACAAATAGAGAACCAATGCAGGAAGCTGCACAGCTTTTCTAAAAAGGTTATTTGAGATGCCAGAGACCACGACCCAACCAGGAAAAATCTCTATTTTAATTGCAACAAGTTTCATCAAATACATCTTGTTTCCCTAACAACAATAATTGTTACACATTTCTCTCCAACTAGAGAAGTGCTTCAGGAGAACCAGCATAGCCCAACTGCTTCAGAACATCCCAGGCATTCAAAAGCAGCATTTCAGGTGCCACAGGCGACCTCTGCTGGTTCCTGATCCTAAGAAAAGCCCTGAATGCAACGTTCTCAACTCCCTCACTCTGCCTGTTCCCTCAAACAAGAGCAAAGTATGAGCCTGACACTCCAGGTGCACACTTGCAATCCATTTTAGTGCCTTGCTCCATTCCTTTTAAGAATCTTGGAGTAGGGGAAAAATAATTGAACAATTTTTTGCTAATGACCAAATTAATTAGCTCCATTCTAATCCATTGCCATTAGCAACCATCCATGTCCAGGTGAAGGTGTCTGCTCATTATTTCACCTGGACCACACAAAGCCTGTGTCCTCACAGAGACAGCAAGACTCCAGCCCTGAGCACTCCCTACTCTGAGGGCAGCAAATCCTCTGGCCTAAACACTCTGCAATATGGTAAAAAACAAAACAAAAAAATCACCCAAATGGTTCTAGCAGAGCTAGAAAGTTCTGGTGGATACAGGAGTGCTCCTGAAGGGAGCAACAGTCAGGGACAGACAGCACTCTGGATCTTCAGAGGCTGTCAGACCACTTGGCTAGAAGTGCAAGAGAAAACTCCAGCTGCTACAGAAAAGGCCACTGGGTCCCCCTTGCCAGCTGTACACAAGTTTTACTCACCCTGTTTTCACTGTTCTCAGGATTCAGCCACAGAAATTCAGCTGGCAGAAAATCAGCTGCTTCTATCAAGAGAAACTCTCCATCGTTGTCATCAATCCTGGCCAAGGAGAAATTGGAAATTCAGCAGGAAAAGCCTTGCAGAGCACAACACACTTCTGAATCCATGTCTGCTGGGGATTTTTTTTAATATTCATAAACCCATAGAAAGGCTTAGGTTAGAAGGGACCTTAAAGATCAACACCTGGTTCCAACACCCTTGCCACAGCCAGGCACACCTTCCACTGGCCCAGGCTGCTCCAAGCCCCATCCAACCTGCCCTTGGACACTTCCAGCGTGTATGGGATGGGGAAACACCTCCAAGGATGGGCAATGGTAAGACAGGACCCTCAGAGCACAGGCCCTGCCCCTTGGCAGCCCTCCCACTAAAGCAGCTCAGCAGCGCCCGCCTTACCTGGCTGCCAGCCCCGGGAACTCCCTGCTGATCTCCCGCAGCAGGTACACAATGAACCACTCATCCTCCACGTTATCCCCGAACACCGTGCTGCCGCCCAAGTGCGCCGGCATCTCGCCTGCAGGGGCAGAGACAGGAGAGGCGGCTCAGCAACGCCGTGCCCAGCAACACATTGTCCACACAGGCTGCGGAGTCTCCCTCGCTGCGGATATCCCAGCCCCTGCTGACAGAATCTTGTGTCCTGTGCTCGGGGATGGCCCTGCTGCAGCAGGGAGGGGGCACCAGATGCCTCACTGGGTTAACCCGTGCTGGGACACCGAGAGTCGGGGAAGCCGCCGGGTCCCCCTCACACGCTCCCGGTTCGAGCCCGCCGGGTCCCCCTCACACGCTCCTGGTTTCTGGCCGCCGGGTTCCCCTCACACTCCCGCCCCCGGGTCCTCCTCACAGGGCCCAGTTTCCCCTCACACTCCCTCGGTTCCCCACCGCCGGACTCTCCTCCCCGGTTCTCGGCCGCCGGATCCCCCTCAAACGACCGCCCCCGGTTCCCCCTCAGACGCTTCTGGTTTCAGGCCGCCGGGTCCCCCTCACACCTCCCCCCCCCAATACCCCCTCACAGCCCTCGGCTCCCGGCCACCGGGGCGTCCTCACACGGCCCAGCTCCCCCTCACACGCTGCCGGTTCCCTGCCGCCGCATTACCCGCAGAAGATCGCGGTTCCCGGCCGCCAGGTGTCCCTCACACTCTCCCGGCTCCCTCTCACAAGCTCCCGGTTCCTGACCGCCGGATCCCCTTCGAACGATCGCCCCCGGTTCCCCCTCAGACGCTCCTCGATTCCGGCCGCCGGGTTCCCCTCACACACCCCCCCCGCCCCGCTTTCCCCTCACGCTCTCCCGGTTCCCGGCCGCCGGTTCCCCCTCCCAGTCCCCCCGCTCCGGGCGCTCCGCCCGCCGCGCCTCCCGGCCCGCTCCCGGCTCACCGCGGCCCGGCACGTAGCGCAGGCGGAACGGCTGCCGCTGCCACACGCAGGCGGCCAGGAGCGGGGCGAAGCGCACCAGGGCCAGCTCAGCGCAGCGCCGCAGCAGCGCCTCGCCGCCCGGGCCCGCCGCCGCCGCCGCCAACAGGCGGGAGCGCAGCGCGTCCTCGGGCAGCGCCGGCCGCCGCAGCGCCTCCATCGCGCCGGGGCCCAACGCGCTCCGCCCCCGGGGAGGAGCGGCGCGATGGCGGCGGCGGCGGCGCTGCGCTCTGTGCCCGGAGCCGCTGCGTGTGCACGGGCAGGGACCAAAGCGGCTGGGCCGGCTGCGGGAGAATTTAGTGCCGGCCTTGCCTTGCCGGGCCAGGGGGCATTCAGGCACTGGAGTGCCACAGGCCGGCAGCCAGATTGCTTCTCCTTCAGCTTAAATTCAATGTTCTTTTAGTTTTGTTTTTAAGTGTTCTTAGAGATGCTACAAGTGAAAGAAGAGAAATAAGTTGGAACACCACTGGCACAGTAATTAATATTTTAGTCTTCCTCTTTTCCGTTTAAAAATAGATGTTGATAACATGAACTTTTTTACTCTGTGGTTTGGGACAAACACTCTTTTTTCCCTTTCTTTGGAAGAGATATGCAAGTCCTGAGACCTTGGGCCAATGCTCCCTGCATTTTATTTATGTTTTTACAATTAAACAAGGGGCAGATGAGATTGACAAGGAAGACAACTCAGGAGCTCACTGGGCAGCAGCCTCCAAACTCTTTGGGTGATGCAAAGAGCAGTAGGGTGTGAAGGCTGCTTTCCAGTGCCAGATTATTCCATAATAACCTGCTCACTGACATCAAGTCGCTTCTTAGAAGCCAATTGTTATTTCCCGAGATACAGGAGCTGGAGTGTTTAACAAAGCCTGGGCACAATGATGAAGAATATTCCTGTCAGATTTCTCCTTCTCTCCTTGTGCCAGCAAGAGGAACCCATCCTCGTTAAGGGTTTTGTTCCCGTGTGACAGTGTGTAGTTCAGAGCTATAGCTGTGCCCAGGAGCGTTCATTATTTAATCTGCACTGCCCCCTCAGCCGTGTGAGCTCTGAGCAGTGGCTGGGAAGCGGGGCCGAGCCAATTTCGGGCAGTCGGACTCGGAGCTTGAAGGGTTTGGAGTCAACAGCGGAGACTGAGCTCCCTCTGTGTCAGAGAGGGGAGACACCTTCCTGTGCAGGGAACGCTTTCCCAGCCGGGTTTGCTCTCCTGACAGCTCCAGCCTCGCCTCTGCAAGAGCAGAGCACGCTGTGCCCCCTGGGCTTTGCCGCTGGGAGCACTGGGAGAGACCCTGGAACACTGGCAGGGAACTGGGAGCACAGGGAATGGCAGGAGGGAGCTGGCAGGGAGAGTGGGAGCAGCGGGAGTGACCAGGAAGGAGCCCTGGCAGGGACATCAGGAGCCCTGGGAAGGAACAGCGCTCCCAGCTCCTGCCCAGCGCTCTCCCCATCCCTGCCGGGGCTGGCCAGGAACAGGGATACTGGCAGGGAACTGGGAGGGAGCTCCTCAGCGCCCTGCAAGGGGCAGCAGCCCCAGGGGTGACCAGTGAGGAGGGGGAAGTGCCCCCAGTCCCTGCCCAGAACCCCAAAAATGGGGGGTGACGAGGAGAAAAGGGATTGAAATGGAGGGGGGAAAGCTTTTCTGTAACTGGGTTTGAACTGGGGGGGATCCCCATTCACCTCCAATTTGAAGGGTCCCAATTGAAGGAAAACACACCTTTTTCATCATTTTGGGCGCCTCTCTTGGCAGGCAATCACCTTTTCCCATTACTTTCATGGTGCTGTTTGAATTGAGGGAAAGAGCCCCATTTTCATCATCCTCAGGTTCAAACTGAGCAAACACGGCTGTCCCTGGTCTGAAAGGGCTTCCCTTGAGAGGAGCCTCTTGATGTGCCACTGTAAGAGTTCCACCGAGGGGGAGCCTCCATTTCAAGGGACCTTCACAGATGAAGAATATGTCCAAAAGCCCCCAGAATGGTCTTTCTTGAGGGAAATTGAAAAGGAAAACTGCATTTCCCCTCAATTTAGGAGCCTAAATTAAGGAACCCCCCCACCTTCATTCACTTTTGATTTGGGATTAAACTGAGGAGAGACCCTCCTTTTGCATCATGTTATAGGTACATATTATAGTATTATATTTTGGAAATATTAAAATGATTCTATATGTGTAGTGTTAAAATAACTTTGCTATAGAAATATAATTTTAATTGCTGTTGTTAACTAAAACTTAAAAGTAGCTGATACAAATATGCTTGTGTTAAAATGTCTGCTTGGTTGGGATAATATCCAGACAACATATGATGAAGACCTGCTACTAATATTCCAACTATCAGCACTCCTCTTCTGTAAAAAGCCCAATAACTAAAAAATAAAGCTAAGAATTGACTAAAACCACAACCAACAAATACCCATGCTCTAAAAAGGCAGACCCGAAGAAGATGCAAGCATAACAGTTTTTAAAACATGTAAACTAATTTTTACAATGTCTAAATCTAGAACAGATGATGCAAAGAAATAGTATTTTAAAAGTATTTCCAAAATCAGTCTGTGCTCTTGGCCTACTGCCAAGATGCACCTGACCATAATTTTTCCTTTACTGTATTTTTCTCCTATTGTCCTTTATTAAACTGAAATTTTACCAAGAAAATAAACCGTATTTTTCACAATCATTTAGGGATCTAAATCGAGAGGGAGCCTCCAGCCTCCGTTCTCCCCTTGATTCGAGGCTTTGAAGTGGCGACAAGAGGGAGTTTCCCCTTGGTTTAATCCACGGAGCAATTGAAATAGAAGGCTGAGGATGAGCTGCGCTGCGGGCCGGGCTCAGTTTCCCCCTGGGGATGGATGGCAAACGCCGCCGGGCACCGAGCGATGCCCCCGGCACTGCCTGTGCCGCGCCCGCCGGGTCCAGCAGCGCTGGAAGCTCCAGGAGCAGCTCAGCGCCTGCTCCGCGCTCGGCCCTGCGAGCCCGGCCCGGAGCGGGGGCTCCGGACACATCCCCGTGTGGGGCAGAGCCGCTGCTCGGCCCGGGATCCTTTATCCCCCTGCTGCAGCTGCCAGGGGCCGAGGGCACAGCGCTGGTTCCGAGGCTGGACCCTGCTGCTTTACCGCTCCTTCTCTTGCCGTGATTGGTTTGATAATAAATTCAAAGAATTCCCCCCAGTCGTGTCCCTTATTCCGGTGACCGGTGAGTGATCTCTGCCTGGCCTTTTCCCGACCCCCGAGCCTTTCCTGCTGTGTTCTGTTGCCTGCCCAGGGGCAGGAGCAGAGTACAGAACGCTTTTGCTGGCCACGGGCACCTGGCTTGGCCCAGCACACCCCAAGAATCCCTGCGAGAATTCACAGTTGAGAGCCCCAGAAGCTCCTCCCCACGGGGCTGCCGTTCTTTTAATCCACAGCTTTTACGGGAAAGGGATCGGAACTGACCTGACCGCTCCCGTCCCCGTCCCTCGCTACTTGCCCCGCACGCTGATTGATCAAAACGGCCAAAATCCCTCCCACACCAATATCGGTTTTAAACTGCAGCAGCGGCCGTACCCGCCGTATCTGCCCAGGACGGCAGCGGAGCGGCAGCACCCGGAGCCCGGCGAGGCGGCTCCAGCCCAGGTGGGACCCGCGGTCGGTGCTGCCCCAGCTCGGGGCTCGCTGCGGGCGGAGGGGTCGCGGTGAGGGCCGGGGGGTTCTGGCGAGTTCCTGGTGCCGCTTCCCCCGTGTCCCCCCTGCGCTGGGATCGCCGAGGGAGCGGCTGCCCGCGCTCTCCTCCTTGCCCGGCTGGCCGGGATGGAGCCGGTGCCGCGGCAGCGCAGCCAGAGCTGCCACCGCCCTCCTGAGCCCCCGCAGGGCCGGCACGACCAGTGACCTCTCATCGTGGCCCTTTCAGGGTGCCATCAGCGCGGCTGGAAAGCTGTTCCCGAGGCCGAACTCCCAAAGGATCTGCCAGCACTCCTGATGTCTCGCCAGCAAGGTGCTGTTTGTTCCAGGCAGAGAGATTCTTGCTGCGAGCTGGAGAGTGAATTCTGCTCCATTCCTGGAGCTGCAAATGAGCCCCAGCATCTCCAGGAGGGACCAGCAGCCGCGGTTCCACACTTGTCTGGGCTGCAAGAAGCATCTGGGCATCAGCAGGGGGATGCCCCTTGTGAGCGTGCAGTGAGTGCAGATGTGGAGAATGGATTCTGCACCAGTGACGGGAGTGTGAGGGAGCCCCTGGCTCCCCAGGGCACAGCAGCAACCAACAATGACCACAAAAGGAACCTCAGAAGATTCCTGGGTGAGTGCAGGGCCACCCCTGTGGCCTCTAGGGCAGGGCCAGTGTCCCCTCCCAAGGCCAGGGCTGGCAGGTGTGTGGCTGTTTCCCGATGTCTGGCAGAGGCCTGGTGCTCTGCTGGGCCCCATCCGTGGCTGGAAGCAAGAGCCCCAGCTGCCCCCAAGGCTGTGCAGTTCTCCTGCTGCAGCCTGTCCCCACAGCTGTGTCCCTGGCTGTGCCCACAGCTGTGTCCCTGCCTGGGGCCAGGCTCTTGGCTCTCTGGCTGCCAGCTGAGCGAGGGCCACACTGGCTCAGGGCTCCCTGCTCTGCTCCCTGGCCATGGGCTGAGCAGATTGCAGGGCCGCCTCTGCTTCTGGCAGCCAGCAGCTCTTTCCTGCTCCAGGTGAACGGTTCAGGTGCCATCCCGTGCTCATGGATCTGCTGATTTTGCTCCTGCTGCTGGCTTTGGGGGTGGCCTTGGCTGTGCTGGCAGGTAAGGGAGGGGCAGCAGCCTGGGCCCAGCCCCTCGGGGCAGAGCGGGCTCCCTGCTCCCTGCACAGGGGAATCCTCAGACCTTCTCCTCTTCCCCCTGCAGCACGACAGTTTCCAGGTACACCTGCAACCCTGCACTGCTGTCCGTCTAACTGGGTTGGGTACGATGGGATCTGCTACTACTTCTCACAGGATTCCAGCACCTGGGATCAGGGTCAGGAACGGTGCTCCAAGCTCAACGCCTCCCTGGCCATTCTCAAGGATGAGGAAATGGTGAGTGAGGGGCTGCGGGCGCTGTGGGCTGGCTGAGGGCAGCCTGGGGGTGCTCCTGGGCCGGGCTGGGTGCTCGTAGGGCCGGGGCTGCAGCCCTGGGCCGGGGCCTTGCAGGGAAGGAGCCCCGGCGTGCGGGGGGAGCCCCGGGCACGTGTCCCCCCGAGGGGCCGGGGCAGCTCCCACTCCTCTCTCCTGGGCAGGATTTGCTCTTCCGCCTCCGCGGGAACGGCGATTTCTGGCTCGGGCTGCGCAGACGGGGCGAGCGCCTGCACTGGGGGGACGGCAGCAGCTACAGCTCCCGGTGAGTGCCGGGGAGCCGGGCAGGGCCTGGGGGCACAGGGCCACAAGGGCTTCCCCTGGCAGCCAGCGCTGACTCTGCTCCTCCCTGCAGGGTTCCTGTCCTTGGGAATTCTGAGTGTGTGTACCTGGCTGATGAGAGATTCAGGAGTGCGAACTGCTCCAGTGAGCGGCCGTATGTCTGCAGCAAGGCCCAGGCTCCCCTGTAACAGGGGCTGCACAAAGGACCTTCTCCACACTGGGCAGTGCCAGCTTCACCTCTGAGCCAAGCCCAGCGCTGCCCTTCCTCAGCTGCACCCTGTGCCTTGCACTTCCTCTCAGGGTCACCTCAGTGCCTCTTCGTGCCCAGTGCCAGCGCTGGGCTGGGGCTGCAAAGGAAAAGTCTCTGCAATCCATCCTGCCACCGATGCTGCCTGCAGTGAGTGCATTGCCCTCATGGCACAACAAGCTCCAATGGGAAATGCAAATCAGCCTGGGCTCTCTCTTGGAAATCATTACAAAGTGGCCAGAATGGGACACTGTTGGGCTGTCTTTGGAAGAGGAAGAACTGCTAACACCTGCTGAGGAGAAATCCCACTTTCGGCATCAGGCACCTGACTGTGAAGAGGGGTCTCCTGTCTGTCTGTCTGTCTGTGAAGGATCTGACTGTCCTCGTGTGGGAGGAATCCCAGGCTGGAGCAGGACAAGGATTTTTCTCCTTGAGGGAGAAGGAGTAACATGGCGTGACTGTAACCCCCATCCCTCTGTGCCACTGTGTGAGAAGGAGGGAGGGAGGGAACTGGGACAAAGTGAAGACCAAGAAAGAGAGAACAGTGTGGAGAAGTTGCATTTTTTGGGTTTGGCAAACTTCTCATTCCCGTGCGCTGAGTTTTTGGATAATAAATTTAATTAAAATTAATTTCCCCAGGCCTGTTCTGCCCATGATGGCTGAGAGATCTCTGGCTGCCTTTCTTGAGAGCCCTGAGCCTTTCCTGCTGTGTTCTGTTGCCTGCCCAGGGGCAGGAGCAGAGGCTCAGAGCGCTTTTGCTGGCCCCGGGCACCTGGCCTGGCCCAGCCCAGCCCAAGAATCCCTGCCAGCATTCCCTGCACCATCACCCGGCCCCACGGCGGCTCCGGCTCCGCGGGCAGGCGCCTCCAGGAGTTCAGAGTGGGCAAAATGGGAGCGAGGGACAGGAGGCAGCTGGTGCCAGGGGGTGAAATGGCTTTGCTGGAGCTGGCAGGGAGAGGAAGAGGAGGGAGAAAGTGGCGCCAAGTAAAGGGGAGAGAAAGAGGGACAAGGCTGGAGTGGTGGAAGGCACCGGGGATGGCCATGGGGCAGGCGGGCATTTTGCTTTCCAGCTCTGTGGGCGGAAAGCAAGAGTTGTTGAATCCATGCAGGAAAAGAGGGGAGAAATAACAGGTGGTGGAAATGGCTGACACCTGGGATTCATTTGATCTGCCTGAACTGCAAAGCTGACAGACCCCAAGCAGCACCAGTGCTGTGATGTGTCTCGCCCTGCCCCTGCCCTGGCTGCAGCCGCCTGTTGGGACAGGCCCTGGTCTCTAAAGGAGCTGCACTGAGGGACAGTGAGGTGCTGCTGCAATAAGACTGAGAGACTAAAATAGAATACAATACTATAGACTAAAATAGAATAGAGACTTAAATAGGATAAAAATCTGCACTGCCAGGTCTCCACTGCCCCCTAACACTAAAAGAGCTGCTGTCTGGTTGGTGGTGTTAGTTAAAAAGTCACAGGAAAGGCTGCGAAATGTGAATGGAATAAAATTTAGAGAATGGTATAAAATACCCTAAAAATACTGCTCCAGCAGTGGCTCCTGCCAAAGTGTCACAAAAATAGCTGCACCAAGGGACTGGCAGGGTGGCAGAGGTGCTGAAAGAGTGGCAGGAAAGGCTGGGAGGAATGACAGGAATAGAACAGAGAGAATGGTGTAAAATGTTATAAAAGTGCTGCACCAGCAGTGGTCAGTGCCACACAACTGAAAGAGCTGCACCGAGGGAGCACTGGGGCGGGGCTGGTTAAAAAGTGAGGCACAGAAAAGGGTGGGAAGTGTGAAGGGAATAAAATAGAATGGTACAAAGAAAAATGATAACAGAACTGCACCAGGAATGGCCACCGACCACTGTCACTAACAGAGCTGCACTGAGGGACAGCCACACGTTTCCGTTCCCACACAGAAATGGTGGGACTTGCCTTTTCCTTAATAACCATCAGTGCTATTTCCAAGGCCAGCAGGTACACTCAGAGATGTCCAGAATCATCATTACACTGGGAAACTGGGGTTGGCATCAGCTGTGACAAACATCAGGAAGAGCACAGCAGCAGAAATACGGATTTCCCAGCTCCCCCCCAGGGAGAACAGGATCAGCACAGGACAGAAAATGCTGATCTAACATCCTTGCCCACTGCTCCCTGTGCTCTGCTGGAGGTAGCATCCTTTAGGTTGTGCTCTTCAGTGTTTTTACCCATGGAAATACTGCAGAGGGACACAGAAGATTTACTAGCATGTTAAAAAGAAGCTGAAAACCCAGGAAGGATGACATTTGGGATAGGGACGGAGGCAAATTCACACATCATATGACAGTTCAATATGGCTGCTGTGAGTATGCAGCATGCAGGACAGCTAGATTAAACTAGAATAGATTCCAAAACTATTTGGCCTTATAACTGCAGGTAAGGTTAAACTCTCACCAATTAAAAAAAAGGAAATATGCTCAGAAATAATTTGGATCACCATCCCTTCAGCCATTGGGTATCGTGACTCCTTTTCCCCACCAAACTGCAAAGGCTTTCCTGGAAATCTCTCATTTTCTGTTTCCTACCTGTAACAGTGCTCAAGGGACCTGTGTGATCTCTCTGAATGAACTGAGCTTTACCTTCACAGCAGCTCTGCTCTTCACTTCCCAGCCTCGTGCCCTTGGCAATTTCCATCTGGGAGCGTTGGCCTGCTGAAGGAGAGGCTCTGTTCCAAACATGCCCACTCTGCAGGAGTGCCCATGATGGGATGTTCTCCTGCCTGCACTAATCCCTTTGCTCTCAGCTCCAGCTGGAGCCCACAAACCTGGCAGCTGTTGAGGAGCCTTTGCCATGGCACGGCCCCACCCAGCTGATTCCCAGCCTGGCAGCACAGTGGGCACACATTGCCAGCCCTGGCCGTTGTTTCCATCCCGCTGCAAGGAGCCCGGTTGTTCCCGAGTGTTCCTGCAGGAATCCAGGCCCAGGTGTCTGTGGGCTTTGCAGGGGCTCTCTGGGGGTACCTGGGGGTGGCTGTGGGATTGGGGAGGGGGCCTGAGCTCTGGGGGTGTCTCTGGGACTCCTGCTCTTTTTCCTTCATATTTCCCACCCTTTTCCCTCTCATGTTTCGCACCCTTTTCTCCTCACCTTTCCAGAGCTTTCCTGCTTCTTAAATGCCACCTTTCCACCATTATGCCATCTCCATTTTTCACTCTTCCTCCCTTTTTCTGCCCTTTTTTTCCCAATTTTTGGGTCCCATTTTTTCCGGCTTTTGTCTGCCCTTTTACCCCCTTCTTCCCCCACTTTTTTTTGCCCCCTTTTTTCTCCTGCCTTTTTTGCTGTCTTTTTTTGCTACCTTCATTTCCCACCCTTTCCCCCCCTGCCTTTTTTTCCCCACTCTTTTTTGCTGCCATTTCCCCCCACACACTTTATTTCTGCCATTTCTGTCACCCTTTATTCTCCACCCTTTTTTTTGCTGCTCTTTTTGCTGCCTTTTTTTCCAGCCCTTTTTTGCCCCTCAATATCAATCCCTCAAATGATGGAATAACTTGTTGTTTCTACCAATTTAAACTCTAAAAAAATAAGGCACAACAGAGATTCCTTGTCAATTTAAACTGAAAGATGATGAAAATTGAAGGTTTCCTCTCATTTCAAACCTATAAAATCCCATCACAAACCGTGTTCCCTGATCTGTTTCAGCAAGAAAATGGGGATTCCCCATCCATTGATAGCCCTGAAATAATGGCCAAGGCAGGGTTTCTTTCCATTGATCCCCTCAACACTGCAGGTGAATGGGGATTCCCCAGTTGAAACACAGACAATAAGGGAAAATTACCCAGTTAAACAACTTCAGAATACACTTTGACAGAAATCCATTGAAAGGGAACCACACTCCACTTGTCTTCCCTAATTCATTCCATCAGGCTTCCTTCACTAAAAACACTCTCAGAATTAAAGTGGAGATGCCTGGTGTGTTACCTCAAAGCAGTGCAAGAGGCAGCATGGAAATGCTTCTTCTTCCATGGCAAACTCTCCTGGGAGCACTCCCAGAGCCCTGCAGGGCTCCACTGTGAAGCTGCTGAACAAATGGAAAGAGTTGGGATGAGCCCAGCCCCAGAGAAATCCCAGCCCCACTGATGGAAAAGTCAGATTATCCAAGCAGCAGCATCAGCTGGAGTGTTTGCAAAAGAGCAGCTTTGTTCTGAACATCAGCTCAGGAGCTCTCCTCATGCACTCAGGGAGCCCTTCCATCTATTTGGACCTTTTCTATAGCACAGGCCACACAGCAGTTAAATGTGATCATGTTCTTCAACTCCATTATGTTTTAAAGTATCTAAACTTGATCTAGCTACTCATCAGTGGAGAATTTTATGTCTTTTCAGAGTAAATTACCTTCCCTGGTCAAACACCAACCCTTCCCAAGGTTCAAGTACCTCTGTTTTCCACCACTAACTGCTCATTAGCCTTGTCTCAATTAAAAACCCTCTGTTAACCCCATTTTTCCACCACAGATCTGTCTGAGTCTCTCACCTCTCAGCAGTCCAAATTCCTTGAAAATTCAGCAGAACCTTCTTCACACTCCCCAGCTCTTGCTGTCCATCTCTAATCCCTGTCCAACCTGCCAGTGCTCTCCCTGAACTGCTGGCAAAGTAAATTACACAACATCAGTGGGGGACAACTCATTAATTGCTGAATGAAAAAGAAATAAAGAGAAATGAAGAAGCTGATTTGGACCCAGCAGGACTGCATTGCTGGTGTCTGTGGATGAAGAATTTCTATGATTTTTATTTCAAATTTATCTTGTTGAAACTAAAGTTGTCATATTTGAAATAGATTTTTCATTCCACATGAAAGCAACATGCTGCATGCCTTCCAGCCACATTTTCACTGAAAAAACCCCAAACTGTTCAGCCTGGGCTCACATACAGCTACTGCTGGCATGATACCAACGTTCAGCAATAATGGAATTCATTCAGAAAATGAACAATTACAAAAATACTTTCACTCCAATAACTGATACTATACTGAGGAAGTTATGCATACCTTCAAAAAGAGTTCAGTAATCAAGCTGTATTTCTGTTTTTATTTCAATAAATTTAAAAAATACTTCTGGCCAATATTTACACATTTGATCCAATTACTCTTCCTGCAATGTGGTATTTCCCCACCTGACCCTGAAGGCAGCAGCATTTTCAGAACAAGAACTGCTCCCCACATATTGACCCCACTCAGCAGTGGGTAAAAGGACATTTTAGAAATGTGGCAAATTGGATCACTGACTGGAAAAATGGAAGAGAGGTCTTGTAATAAAGGAAAACCTCATTTCTGTCATTCATTCAACATCATTTTTCAGTTTTCTGAAATTGTGTCAGCACTGGGAAAATCTCATTTCCACCCAAGACAGTGTGCAAACAGAAGCTTTTGCAGGTAAATTCACTCTGCTGAAGTGACACACAATGAACAGAATGCTCTAAATGAAAACCTTTGGCCTTTTCTTCCACACCCTGCTCGTGTGTCTGTGCTCCATCTCCCCAGCAGCCATGTCTGCCCAAAGCCTCTCCCTGCCTTGCTCAGCTGCCAGGGAGCTCTGTGCTCTCAGGTAAATTCACCCCCAGGCTCTGTAAAATGCTCCAGGTGGGTCCTGCCAGGCCAGCCTGGGCACTGCAGGACTCGAGCAGGTTTGCCACCAGGTTCATGTCCACATCCAGGGCTGCCAGCTCAGCAGCCTCAGCTCCACAGTCAGGGCCAGCACTCTCACATGGGGCTGCTCCAACAGAACTTGCCTGCAGGGAGTACAGAGAGAAAGGTTCATCGAATTGCATCAGCAGATTTAAGGGGAAAAAAGGGTAAATCACAGGAGAAAAGAAACAACAATTGTGCAGCCAACAAAGTCCAGTCCACTCCTGAGTCCTGACAGACAGGAATTCACACACCAAATGCTCATGCCAGCTGAAAATCACCACTGTCCATTACCCAGACCAGGTTCCAAGAGAAGGACACAAAGTGTTGCTGAGTCCTGCCTCAGCTTCCTATGGGAGAAAACTACTACAGGACCTCTCAAGTGAAGCTGCAGCTGCTTGCCCTACTACTGAAAACAGGGAAATGGAACTGAGCCTTGGAAAAGATGGGCACATTCCAAGCTTAGGTAAGCTTTAGTTTGAAAATAACGTGTGATGGTGCAGGTGCAGCAGACTTTGCTTGCACGTGGGAAGGCTCCAATCCCATTACTCAGAATGGCCCCTTGCAGCAATTTCCTGCTTGGAAATTACTGCTGCAAATCAGAGCTCAAGGCACACTCACCCCTCTCCTGTGGCTGCTGAAACTTTTCCCAACGTTGGTCTGTGCCAGGTACACTTGGAACTCAATACAGCAAAGGGCATTCCTGTGTATGAAGTATATTAAAGGATATTAACCTAAGAGTCTCAATAAAGTTGTCCAATTTTATAACCTTCAAGTAAGTACTCAATTTATGTCCCATTTATTAACTTCAAAGAAGTAGTCAAAGGCATCTTAAAAAAAAAAAACAAACAAACCCAGAACCTCACCAAAACCCCCAGAAGTCACAAAAACCACACACACATAAAAATTACATTTGCATGGCCCAGATAGGTCTATGGTGTTATGTATGGATCTTGAAGGATATTTAATTCTAGAGGGGTGGAAATGAAATGTAAACCAGGGAAATCAGTCACACCTCACACAATCACATTTGGTGGTTTTCTTCACTCAGGTGTATTTCTCCCCTTGCTTTAGATGAATGAATCAATTCCCACATCTTGCTTTTTCCTTTTTCATTTCCAAAATAAATTCCTTTCAAAGGGGAACAACCTGCACATGTCCCCTTTAAACACATTAATTCATTTTACACAGAGATAAGGATTCAAGCTCCTCACACAAGTTCAAGGGTTAAAATGTATTTTCCCTGGAATGTTCAAAAGCCACAGACACTGAAATAATCACAGACCTTGAAATAATCCTTCTCCTTCAAGTACAAATAGAGAACCAATGCAGGAAGCAGCACAGCTTTCCTAAAAAGGTTATTTGAGATGCCAGAGACCACGACCCAACCAGGAAAAAATCCCTATTTTAATTGCAACAAGTTTCATCAAATACATCTTGTTTCCTTAACAACAATAATTGTTACACGTTTCTCTCCAACTAGAGAAGTGCTTCAGGAGAACCTGCATAGCCCAACTGCTTCAGAACATCCCAGGCATTCAAAAGCAGCATTTCAGGTGCCACAGGCGACCTCTGCTGGTTCCTGATCCTAAGAAAAGCCCTGAATGCAACGTTCTCAACTCCCTCACTCTGCCTGTTCCCTCAAACAAAAGGAAAGTATGAGCCTGACACTCCAGGTGCACACTTGCAATCCATTGTAGTGCTGTGCTCCATTCCTTTTAAGAATCTTGGAGTAGGGGAAAAATAATTGAACATTTTTTTTTTGCTAGTGACCAAATTAATGATCTCCATTCTAATCCATTGCCATTAGCAGCCATCCATACCCAGGTGAAGGTGTCTGCTCATTATTTCACCTGGACCAGACAAAGCCTGTGTCCTTACAGAGACAGCAACACTCCAGCCCTGAGCATTCCCTACTCTGAGGGCAGCAAATCCTCTGCCCTAAACACTCCACAACTGGTAAGAAACAAAACAATGCAAGTGGTTCTAGCAGAGCCTGAAAGTTCAGGTGGATACAGGAGTGCTCCTGAAAGGAGCAACAGTCAGGGACAGACAGCACTCTGCATTTTCAGAGGCAGTCAGACCACTTGGCTAGAAGTGCAGGAAAAAACTCCAGTTGCTACAGAAAAGGCCACTGGATCCCCCTTGCCAACTGTACACAAGTTTTACTCACCCTGTTTTCACTGTTCTCAGGATTCAGCCACTTTGGGACAAAATCAGCTGCTTCTATCAAGAGAAACTCTCCATCGTTGTTATCAATCCTGTCCAAAGAGAAATTGGAAATTTAGCAGGAAAAGCCTTGCAGAGCACAACAACACACTTCTGAATCCAGGTCTGCTGGGGTTTTTTAATATTCATAAACCCATAGAAAGGCTTAGGTTAGAAGGGACCTTAAAGATCAACACCTGGTTCCAACACCCCTGCCACAGCCAGGCACACCTTCTACTGGCCCAGGCTGCTCCAAGCCCCATCCAACCTGCCCTCGGACACTTCCAGCGTGTATGGGATGGGGAAACACCTCCAGGGATGGGCAATGGTAAGACAGGACCCTCAGAGCACAGGCACTGCCCCTTGGCAGCCCTCCCACTAAAGCAGCTCAGCAGCGCCCGCCTTACCTGGCTGCCAGCCCCGGGAACTCCCTGCTGATCTCCCGCAGCAGGTACACAATGAACCACTCATCCTCCGCGTTATCCCCGAACACCGTGCTGCCGCCCAAGTGCGCCGGCATCTCGCCTGCAGGGGCAGAGACAGGAGAGGCGGCTCAGCAACGCCGTGCCCAGCAACACATTGTCCACACAGGCTGCGGAGTCTCCCTCGCTGCGGATATCCCAGCCCCTGCTGACAGAATCTTGTGTCCTGTGCTCGGGGATGGCCCTGCTGCAGCAGGGAGGGGGCACCAGATGCCTCACTGGGGTAACCCGTGCTGGGACACCGAGAGTCGGGGAAGCCGCCGGGTCCCCCTCACACGCCCCCGGTTCGAGCCCGCCGGGTCCCCCTCACACGCCCCAGTTCCCCCTCACACGCTCCTGGTTTCTGGACCCCGGGTTGTCCTCACACCTCCCCCCACAACACCCCCTCACAGCCCTCGGTTCCCGGCCACCGGGGCGTCCTCACAGGGCCCAGCTCCCCCTCACACGCTCCCGGTTCGAGCCCGCCGGGTGCCCCTCACACGCTCCCGGTTCGAGCCCGCCGGGTGCCCCTCACACGCCGTCTGTTCCCGGCCGCCGGGTTCCTCTCACAGGCCTCGGCTCCCACGCCACCGGGTCCTCCTCACACGGCCCAGTTCCCCCTCACTCGCTGCCGGCTCGCGGCCGCCGGATTCTCCTCTGAAGATCCCAGTTCTCGGCCGCCGGATGCCTCTCACACTCTACCGGGCCCCACGCACACGTTCCCGGTTCCCGGCCGCCGGATCCCCATCAAACGATCCCTGCCTGGTTCCCCCTCAGACCCTCCTCGATTCCGGCCGCCGGTTTCCCCTCACACGCTGCCGGTGTCCGGCCGCCGGCCCCCCCTCACACCCTCTCGGTTTCCCCTCACACGCTGCCGGTTAAAGCCGAGTCCCCGGGAGTGAGGAAAGCCCTGGCAGCAGCGAGGGGCAGCCCCGCGTGGGCTACGCCGTTCCGACACGCACAGTTGTTTCCATTGCGCTGAGCCGAGCGAAAGAGACTTGGGTACAGACCCCCCAATCCGGGATCCACGAGGCGTCAGAACGGTGAAGGAACCGATCCCGAAGAAGGCAGCGGGGAGCGCAGGAAAGAGGGGACCGCGGCGGGACCGGGGAGCAAAAGGATCGCAGCACGACTGGCTGCGCTCCCGCTCGCGGATAGAGCGATCGGAAACCGTTACGCGCCCCGAAACTTCCAAACTGCAGCGGCAGCTCCACGTGTCTGCCTGGGACCCGAGTGGCGGGCGGGGGCGTTCGTCTCATTCTGCAGCGGCGGCGGCACCCGGAGCCCGGGGAGGCGGCGGCGGAGCTCGGAGTCGGCTCCAGCCCAGGTGGGACCCGCGGTCGGTGCTGCCCCAGCTCCCGGAGGCTGCGCTTGTCTCCGCAGCTGCTGCCGCCCCTCTGGGCAGCGGGGACAGCGCAGCCAGAGCTGCCACCGCCCTCCTGAGCCCCCGCAGGGCCGGCACCAGCAGCGACCTCTCACCGTGTCCCTTGCAGGGTGCCATCAGCGCGGCTGGAAAGCTGTTCCCGAGGCTGAGCTCCCAAAGGATCTGTCACCAGCACTCCTGGGGATGTCTCCAAAGCGTGGTGCTGTTTGTTCTGGGCAGAGAGATGGAGCCTGTGAGCAGGAGAAGAGTGAACTCTGCTCCATTGGTGGAGTTGAGGAGCCCCAGCATCTCCAGGAGGGACCAGCAGCCGCGGTTCCACACTCGCCTGGGGCCCAAGCAGCCTCTTGGCATCAGCAGGGGGATGCCACTTGTGAGCATGATGTGAGTGCAGATGAGGAGAATGGATTCTGCACCAGGGATGGGAGTGTGAGGGAGCCCCTGGATCCCCAGGGCAAATCAGCAACCAACAATGAGCACAAAAGGAACCTCAGAAGATCCCTGGGTGAGTGCAGGGCCACCCCTGTGGCCTCTAGGGCAGGGCCAGTGTCCCCTCCCAAGGCCAGGGCTGGCAGGTGTGTGGCTGTTTCCCGATGTCTGGCAGAGGCCTGGTGCTCTGCTGGGCCCCATCAGTGGCTGGAAGCAAGAGCCCCAGCTGCCCCCAAGGCTGTGCAGCTCTCCTGCTGCAGCCTGTCCCCACAGCTGTGTCCCTGGCTGTGCCCACAGCTGTGTCCCTGCCTGGGGCCAGGCTCTTGGCTCTCTGGCTGCCAGCTGAGCGAGGGCCACACTGGCTCAGGGCTCCCTGCTCTGCTCCCTGGCCATGGGCTGAGCAGATTGCAGGGCCGCCTCTGCTTCTGGCAGCCAGCAGCTCTTTCCTGCTCCAGGTGAACGGTTCAGGTGCCATCCCGTGGGCACGGCGCTGCTGATTCTGCTGCTCCTGCTGCTGGTGCTGGCTCTGGGGGTGGCCTTGGCTGTGCAGTCAGGTAAGGGAGGGGCAGCAGCCTGGGCCCAGCCCCTCGGGGCAGAGCGGGCTCCCTGCTCCCTGCACAGGGGAATCCTCAGACCTTCTCCTCTTCCCCCTGCAGCAGCACAGGTTCCAGTCACACCTGCGACTTCGCCATCACTTCTGGGCTGTCCCCATGGCTGGGTGGGCTACAATGGGGTCTGCTACTACTTCTCCCGGGATTACAGCACCTGGGATCAGGGTCAGGAACGGTGCTCCGAGCTCAATGCCTCCCTGGCCATTGCCAAGGATGAGGAGGCCATGGTGAGTGAGGGGCTGCGGGCGCTGTGGGCTGGCTGAGGGCAGCCTGGGGGTGCTCCTGGGCCGGGCTGGGTGCTCGTAGGGCCGGGGCTGCAGCCCTGGGCCGGGGCCTTGCAGGGAAGGAGCCCCGGCGTGCGGGGGGAGCCCCGGGCACGTGTCCCCCCGAGGGGCCGGGGCAGCTCCCACTCCTCTCTCCTGGGCAGGATTTGCTCTCGCGCCTCTGCAAGAATGGCGGTTACTGGCTCGGGCTGCGCAGACGGGGCGAGCGCCTGCACTGGGGGGACGGCAGCAGCTACAGCTCCCGGTGAGTGCCGGGGAGCCGGGCAGGGCCTGGGGGCACAGGGCCACAAGGGCTTCCCCTGGCAGCCAGCGCTGACTCTGCTCCTCCCTGCAGGGTTCCTGTCCTCGGCAATTCCCAGTGTGTGTACCTGGCTGATGAGAGATTCAGGAGTGAGAACTGCTCAAATCGGCGGCCGTATGTCTGCAGCAAGGCCCAAGCTCCCCTGTAACAGGGGCTGCACAAGGACCTTCTCCACGCTGGGCAGTGCCAGCTTCACCTCTGAGCCCAGCCCAGCGCTGCCCTTCCTCAGCTGCACCCTGTGCCTTGCGCTTCTTCTCAGGGTCACCTCAGTGCCTCTTCATGCCCAGTGCCAGCGCTGGGCTGGGGCTGCAAAGGAAAAGTCTCTGCAATCCATCCTGCCACCGATGCTGCCTGCAGTGAGTGCATTGCCCTCATTATATGTGGGAAACATGGCTCGGTATTTGTTATGAACAAAAAAGTCTAGCAATTTTTTTGTGAGGGGAAAAAAAATGTTACAAGGGCTAGCCAGACCAGTGTTGCTGCTGGAGTGCTGCTTGTTTGTTGTGGTAATTACGAGTCGTTGTTGTTTATGGGTTTTTTTGTGTCGGTAAAAGCCCTAGCTGGGCTGGGTTGATAGGTCTTCTCCAGAGACAGTGCAGGGCGTAGACCTCCCCGAAACGTGGGGGGAGACATGCAAAATAACTACAGGACCAGCATGCCGTGGGAGGCTGCAGCTCCAAACTTGCTGAAGAGACCCCCGGAACAACGAGCCAGTCTAGAGTTAAGAAATTAGAGTGATGTCTGGACACGTGAGGAGTGGAGTACTGAGCCTGCAGAGATGCTGAAAAACCTTCGTTTCCCCCCACCCCGACTGTGAGAGTCCTCTAAAATCGAGACCCGGTGCCGGCAGGAGTGAAGAATCCAACATCTAGCTCACGCCCAAAAGCTTTCAGGAGGATGGGACCCCTCAGCTCTGCTCCTAATGGACCGAGCTGTGCATATTCTTCTCCTCAGCATCACCCTGGGAGAGACGATGGGAAGCTGCAGATCCATTGAGCTACCCAATCCTGAGCTGATCACTTTTAATAAAGGCATTAAAAGGAGAAAAAGTCTCCTGCCCTTTTTCTTTCAGTATTTACTCTTTTTATAATTGGTTATTAAAGGTTAAAACCCTGCCCTTGGATGCTTGTCTGCTTGCACAGCGTTAACTTAAGCCGTGTTTTCTATATACTGTTACATATTAGAGCTAAATGCACATTTAGAAGAGTTTTTTAAGAATTCAAACATATAACTTAGAATTTACCTGCTGCTTTAGTTTTTTGTTAACTTTTGACTTTAGGCCACATGGTTTCTTGTGATTCTTTTTGCATTTTCACTCCCTAAAAATGAGGGTCAATCAAGTCTTTTTTTCCCATGCTCTTGTTTCTGTTATCTTGTCTTTCTGATAAGAAAGTCCTTGAATGTGGAAAATCACTTAATTATTTGACACCATTTTCTGAGTTAGTCACATGAAACAGTCATTCCAATATATATATATATATATATATATGTTCCAGTCTCTATTATGCTATGGTCTAAGATAGTATCTATTACACCTCTCTTTATAAAAGCTATAGCGTGCATAGATAAACTGACAGATTATACTACAACAAAAGCAGTAATTACAAATTGCACTATAGTACAATTGTACTATATCAGGGTTTTTGTGATCAGTAATAGCTTGCAAAACAAAAGTTAGTGCATAAATGCAAAAGCCAATTACCTATATTTCTTATTTATTACATTATACATCAAGCTTGATTGAGGAATCCAAATCACCCTGGGTTCTTGGAAATCATCACAAACTGGCCTGAAGATGAGACTTCTGGACTGTCCTTGGATTTTTTGAGAAATGACCCTCACTTTTAAAGGTTCATTAAACCATAACAAAAAAATACATCAACGGACTGAACAAGGAAAAATTACAGCACTGAGAGTCTCCAGGACTGTCAGCTACGTGCTGGTTTGCAGAATGGATGCTCTGCCTTTCATAGCCTCAGCCTCTCCCAAAGCTTTGTCAGTCAGCTCCTTCTCTGCCCTCCACAGGTGGAGATCACTGCCTCACACCTTGACTGGAGCTCAGGTGTTGTCCTGTGGCCCCTCCTGGTAATGAGCCGGCCCTCCCCACATGCCCTGGGGACTGAGGCTGCTACAAGGGGAGGGAAAGGGGACTGGGGGGGGACATATTGCAGTAGCAGCACTGTACATCTACAGAACTTCTCCTGACATACACGTAATATCTGTCTCTCAATGTGGAGAGCCAGCCACCACATCATTCACCTATAACAAACCACAATTTCCATATGAGTAATTTTGCCTTCTAGTCCCTGCTGTATTAAAAGACAGCTGAGCAATGACAGAGCTCTGGGGTGCCTTTCTTGCCCCCACCTTGCCATGCCTATGGGGTTGCTGCCCACAGCAGGGCTATGGAATCTGCTCGGTGGTGAACACAGGGGCCAACATGGTCTTGGCCTCTATTTCTTGTTTCACTCTACTTGTTGGTCCTTAAGGGAACTGCCCCAACCCCTCTGATGGTTCCCTGTGTACTTCCCCTCAAGAGATGCTTGTAATTCTAATCTATTAAAACAGGACAATTACATCAATGAACAATACAGTTCAAACTCCCTGCCCAAAGTCTTAGTTAAACAATCTTCAAGCTGGTGGAAGCTTGACTCCATTTTGGGACATCTTTGAGCTACTTTGGTTCTTTCTCACCCAGTCTGGATGTTACAGTCTCTTCTTTGGGTTCTCTCACCAGCCTTTAATTCTGTTACCATGAGTCTGCTCTCGCTCTGCAGTTGGCACGGCCCATTCAGGGGTGAGCAGCCCCTGAAAGGGACCTCCCCACTGAGACAGAGTAAAAATCCCCAGAGTAAAAGTCCATTTTGAATTAGGTGAAACGTCCAGAAAAGGTGAAAAGTCTGTAAGGCCAAAGCTGAAAAGAAAACTGCAGAACAGACATAATAAGAGAGACAAGAGAGAGACAGATAAAGAAAAACAGAAACTACTGCAAGGGCAAGTCAACCTGACCTAGGAATTCTTTCTGATAAAAGAAACTAGCAGCAAATGTCACGCGAAATCCTGTAAAAATGAATATGTATGAACCTATTGTGAAACTGTATACATATGTATTTGAAAGGAGGATAAAAAGGGACCTGAAGTTCCCGGAAGCACGCATGCCTTTTGAGGAGAGCATCTCCACATGCGTCCAGCGCTGTAATAAACATACCGGCTTTTACAACTTTAACAAAGTTGTGGAGTTCTTTTCTTTATTTCAGCAAAACATTCTGGCGAGCCAGGCAGGAGGTGCCGTCTCTGTCCCCGCAGAGGCAGGGGAGAACAGACGGACTCCTAGGTGCGCCCCAGAATTTCCTGCAGGGGACTCTGCTCGTCTCCGCTTGCCTTTTGCGAGGACAGACAAGGACCTGCTGGCCTGCGGAGAGGAGAATACGGTATGTACTGAGGGGCCCCAGGGGAAGGGAAAAGAGAGACAGGATGGCCGAGTAAGTCCTAAGTCACTCAGAGACGTCTGAGTGCTCTGTGGGTGCAGCTGCGCAGCTGATAGAGCAGCAGAAAGCTGAATTAGAGACAGGGGGGGGGGGGGGGGGGGGTTCATTGTCTGATAGGGTGGACCGCCAGCGATCCTGGGGGTGGGTCGAATGAACCTTTGTGTGTGTGTGTGTGTGTGTGTGTGTGTGTGTGTGTGTGGTGTCCGGACACTGTATGGTATATCACTGTATGGTTAATGCATTGTGTGGTTAGTGCATTGTGTCTGTAATCGTGCAAGTGTGTAAGTGTAAGGTGTATAAAAGAGAGTATATCTGCAGTGCTCCACAGTGCGGGGGGGTTTTCTACTCGCGACTGGAGGGGCTGAGTGAGGCCTGAGGCACCGGCTGGGACAGACCAGTAGGGGCAAGGAGTGCCTGGCAGAGAAAAATAGAGCAAGAAGTAGAGAAGAGTGGGTGAGGACGTTCATTGAGTGTTGTGGTGTAGATCGTGCACGCTTTCACCGTGGCTAGACAAACCCAAGGGGTTCCTCTGCCCTGGTGGTTTGGACTTGACCCCTGGGAGTTTGTGAATCCTGTGAATCATTGGATAGATAGAAGAGACGAACGAGTTCATTTGGAGGGGCTCTATTGGACTTCAGCTGGTACTATAGTAAGTCTGGCCTGGGAACAGCCTGCTGTAGAGGATTTAGAGTCCCCTAGAACAGACGGAATAGCCTGCCTCTGCGGGCAATTCCCGGGAGCCTTTGGTGTATCAAGAGGCTGGCACGCTGCATGGGTGCTATTGCAGTGTGCAGTTTGTGAGAGACGTTGGTATTGCTGTTCTAATAAGCGTCGGGGCACATGCCCCGAGTGTAAATTAAAAGCCTCTGATCAAACTGATTCAGAACCTAAGATCTTAAACTTGTGTGTGAGAAATCACATCTGATACCTGCCACCTGGAGCTTTGTGTGAGAGGAAGACTGGGAAACTACTGTGAGGCTCTGTGAAAAGAGGTTTGGGTGGAAGCGAGACAGGACAAGGAGAAGGAGATAATGGGAACGAACCAGAGCAAGGAAGTCCCTCAGGCTAGCCCCTTGGGGTGCATCTTGGCCCACTGGAAGGAAGTCACCAGTAGGGGAGGTTCTGAGAATAAAAAATATTTAATCCAATATTGCACACGCTGGTAGACACTGTACAGGCTAGGGGATGGAGTGAGATGGCCACCCACTGGAACTTTAGATTATGATACTTTACTGCAGTTGATGTTGTTTTTAAGACAGGAAGGTAAATGGGATGAAGTTTCCTATGCTGATATGTTTTTGTTTTAAGAAATCATCAAGAATGGCAAAGGGACTGTGGGATCAGAGCTCCTTCAGATCCACTGGTTTTGGCCCTTGAAAAGGAAAACAAGGCAAAGAGAAGGCAAATCAAACGTTGTTGTTCAGCATGTAGTATAAGACAACGGTGTATGAGATCAGATAAGGTTTATCATTCTGAGGAGCAAGAACGAGATACATTTGAGTGGATGAAAGCTCCTCCTAAAGCTCCTCCTAAAGTTCTTCCTAGAAGGAGGGAGGTAGAGGCTGAAGCTGAAAATGAAGATGAAGGGGAAGGGAACTTCCCCAAAAAGGAGGAGGACTCAGGTGGGGAAGGCACATCCACTAGAACCCACCCCACCCCTGATAGTCCAGTTGCATCTAGAACTAGAAGGCAAGCAGTATTACAGGCCCCTCTGCGAGAGGCAGTGGGACCAGAAGGAGGGAAATTAATGATTAAAGTGCCATTTACCACTCTTGACTTAGAGGCATGGGAAAGGGTTGCTAAGAATTATCGTGTTGATCTGATACTCACTGCCAAACGTCTACAATATGTTATTAAACAACACAATCCAGATTGGGCTGACATCCAGCTACTACTAGATGCTTTCACTGAAACAGAAAAACAGCTGATCTTAAAAACAGCAGAGATTTTGGCAGAAGATTACTGCAAGCTCACACAGCTAGATATAAAAGAACATTTCCCCCTCCAAGACCTGGAATGAGATCCTAATGTATCAGCAGAAGTAAAGAAATTAGCAGAGTATCAAGAGTAGATAGCAATAGGGGTAGAAAGAGCTATTCCAAAAACCATAAATTGGTCTGCCTTATATTCCCTTAAGCAGGGGCCTTCTGAGACTCCATCTGAATTTCTAGAGCATTTAAGGGATGCTATGCATCGTCATACATCATTGGATCCGGGGTCTGAGATAGGGATCAATACCCTAGTTAATTCATTTTTGGGGCAATCTGCGGGAGATATTAGACATAAACTTCAGAAAATTTGGGGACCGGAGGGGAGAAATCTTGAATTCTTGCTGGAGGAAGCCTGGAGGGTGTTTAAGGAAGAAGGATATAAACAAGGAATGAAAAGGTTGGTGGCAGTGGTACAGGAGGAAAGGCAAAGAAGATACTGCCAGGGACCACCCAGACAAGGGCCACCTCGGCTGGGCAGGAACCAGTGTGCAATCTGCAAAAGAATTGGTCACTGGAAAGATCAATGCCCAGAACGGAGACGAGGTGACCAACAAATGGCTGCACACATACAAAACAACTGAGGAGGACCGGGGGACTCTGCCCCAGCGGATCCACTGGTTATAACAATGAGGCTGGGGGAAGAAGGGAAAAGGGTGGAATTCTTGGTTGATACAGGGGCTACATATTCAGTTTTAAATAAAGCTTTAGTACCTGTAGAAAATTATTACGTTGTAGTACAAGGGGCAACTGGCCAGTCTGAAAGGGCATATTTTTGCAAACCTTTGAGGTATAAATTGAGAAAACAATGGGGTATTCATAAATTCTTGTACATGCCCAATTCACCCAAGGCACTTTTAGGCAGACGTTTATTAGAGCAGTTACAAGCAGCCATTACATTCACAAATGGAGAGGTTATTCTGGAAGTGAATGATCAAAAGTACATAGAAGTATTAAGTTTAACCTTAACAGCTATTGAAATCAAGGAAGAAATTGATGAGGAGATACTAAGTCAGGTATTTCCCGAGGTATGGGCCTCTGATGTACCAGGGAGGGCGAAAAATGCCTCCCCTATAGTAATTAAACTCAAGGAGGGAACACAACCAGTGAGAATTAAGCAGTACCCCCTAAAGAAAGAGGACAGGGAAGGAATCAGCCCAATAATTGAAAATTTTCTGCAGTTAGGGCTACTGAAAGAATGCCAATCTGATTTCAATACTCCCATTTTACCTGTCCAGAAAGCTGATGGGTCATACCGGATAGTTCAGGATTTGAGGGCTATCAATGGGTGCCTTCAGGCCATCCATCCAAAAGGAAAAGTGACTTTGGACCCTGAGAGAGCCCAGTGATCTGTTGGCAGGAGCAATCAGGAATGGAGAAGGTGATTCCAGCTCTGCTGGCTGCTGTTCCTCCCCATGAGACAGGAGAGGATCAGGCACATTCCATCAGCCTTTGCTTCTCAGGGCATGAATCCCTGAGGAGACAAGGCCACCTCAGGCCATCAGATCCCACCTGAGAGAAGGAAATGCTACAAACCTCACCATGGTCTCAGCCACTGAAATGAGGAACTGTTCTTGTGGGTCCCCAATACCATTTCCAACAAAGCCCAGCTGGTGCTGAAAATTGCATTCACATTCAGGGGGCAAACCAATATGGAATCACAGACATCTGAGGTAAAATGAGGGTTCCATAAAAGTAAAATTTCTCTTTGTTTTTAACAGAGGCAGATTTTAATCTTTTAAGCCCAAATCTTCTCTGACACAAAAAAAGAACATAAAATCCATAAACACTTTAATTCCAACTTGAAATATTTGTTTTTTGGCAATTCTCTTTGTACATGAAGTGTGGCTGGATGAACACATCTGTAGTGCTTTTGGTTCAGATTTCTTTGAGATTTTTAAATGAATGTGTTGATGAGTGTGGTGGGTTTTAGTGTTGGTTAATTACTAAGGTATTTATTTTTTCTTGTGAGATAGGATAGAAGAAAGGTAAAGTAGGTTTATAACTTTAAAGGGTATAAAATTTTATTGAAAGTAACTGAAAAAAAAAAGTAGTAAGAATTAAAATAAACTTTTCAGAACAGTTTTCTTTCCTTTACATTTTTACTGCTAATGTAAAGAAGCTAAACTTAAAATTTCTAGTCAGTTTATTACTATTAAAATATTTTTTTTTTACTTTTTTTAGGGAGAGAAGCATTTTTTGTTAAGGTTATGGAGACTTCTTTATAAGATGAAAGAAAACAAGTTTTTTTGTGATTTTTAGTTTTCTTATGGATAGCAGTTTTTTGGGGAACTTTGCTGCTGTGAAATTTTTATTTTTATAAACTTTTTTATAATTTGTTGGTGGATTATGTTGATTTACAGGGTATTGTTTTTTAAGATGAGTTGTTTAAAGGCAGAAGCTTTTATTATTTATTTTTAAAATTATTTGCATCTCTGGGAACAGAGATTTTTCTTTGTTTTTTGGAAGTATAAGATTATTTTTCTCTCTTTTTTGTTAAACTTTTTATGGAATTACAGTTATTTTAATATTTATTTTAGTATGGAGGTTTTATTATTTGAAGGAGGTTTGATATTATTTGAATATTTTCATTTTTCTATAGTTTCATGTGTTATAGGAAAAAATGAGTTTTTTTTCTTCAAAGTTCATAAGAGGATTTCCATTTTAAAATTAAGGTATTGTTCCCTTAACTTCTTCTTTACTGATTTTGATGCTTTATGTTGGTTTTTGATATGCTTGTATCTTGGCTGGTTTTGTTTGTCTTTTACTCGAGGGAGGATTGAAGTTTTGAAAGGGTTAACATTTTGTTTGGGGTCTGTGTGACGGTACACTGCAGCTGGGACTGTGATAGGATTGGTTTCATGCTTTTCCTGTGTTCAATTTCCACTGTAGGATCACTCTGTGTGCGTTGGAGGCTGCAGGGGTTTCGGTTCCAGCTGCAATGGGGGGAAGGGATTTGATGGTAGAGATTCTCACGCTTCTCAGCGCTTCAACAGAAATTTTCCTCCTATTGCAAACCACAACAACTGCTGATGAACACAAATTCTAAGACTACTACTACAAAGTGCAGAAATTAGCGAAAATTCTCTTCTACTGGCAGTAAGAGTAAACATGGCTAAAGGTTTCTCTGTGTGCAGAGTAGCTACAAAGAATGGTTTCAACATTAAAATCAACTGGAAACCAACGATTTCCGGAAAAGTGTTAAAGAAATTAACACTGTATTTCAGATTTTTCTCAGTCACATTTTCAAGAAGAGTCACACAAACGAAACTGCCTGAGGGTAACAGAGCTTTACATTGCACTGTAAGTCTCAGCGTTTCCAGGGAGAGGAGGCAGGAGCAGAACCTTAGCAAACCTTTGCCAATTTTCTTAGCGAAGCTTTGCCAACTCTCTGTCCTCTCAAAATAAGGACCCTCAGTACTACTGACAGTATGCTGCTACAAGGGCAGATTGAAAATTAGAGTGAGAAATGATCCTCACTTTTAAAATTTTAAAAAGGTTTATTAAACCTTGACAAAAATTACAACAAAGGACAGAATAAGGAAAACCCACAGCGCTGGGAGCCCAGCCCTGTCCCCCCCGGGTTTGCAGCCTGGCAGCTCGGTGACAGAAGTGGCTGCTCTCCCTCTCTGCCCTCGGTGCTGCACAGGTGCCCCTGGCCCTGCCCAGGTCTGTCAGTGCTGGCAGCCGTGCTCGCTGTCCCTCGGGGGAGAGGCTTTCGTGCCCCTTGCCGGGAGGGCAGCGGTGCCAGCCGTGCCTCTCCGTGCCCAGCCTGCCCTTCCCGCAGTGCCCGACTGCTGGGGCTGCTGCAGGGCAGGGAAAGGGCAGCGTGGGGTCCCATGAGAGTCACAGCACCGCACAGCTGAACAGCCACGAGCAGCTGCCGCTGAACTCTGAGGGGCAGCTCTCACATTGCTCCTACAGAACATCGGCAACCACAGAGAAAGAGAGAGGAAGAAAGTGGTAAAAGGGAGGAGAAAAACAAAGCACACAAGACTTGTATTTGACATTTTTGTATTGCCTCCTTTTCTCTTTGAGGTCTTCGCACTTGCTCAGTCTTATCACTCTTACCACAGACTAACTAAAAGGCACCTCGACAAACGACAGGCTTTGCTGACTGAACCCACCTTCCTGATTAGCTAAAAGGAGAAAGAAAGAAAGAAAGAAAGGAAAGAGAGAGAAGAAACAAAACAAAACAAAACAAAACAAAAAAAAAACAAAACTAAAAGGGAGAAAGAAAGAAGCAGCGTTGCCATCTTCTCAGAGAACAGAAGCAAATGAGCAGTTTGCCCCGTTGTCACCCCAGCCCGAGCAGCCCCGAGCTCCCTGCGCGCTCCCCCCGGGCCCGTGGGCTCCAGGCCGGCCCTGCAGGGAAATCTCCGCAGCCCCCGGGCGCTCCCGGGCCAGCCCTGCCGGGCGCCACCGCCCCGGCTCCTTCCAGCCGGGTTTGCTCTCCTGGCAGCTCCAGCCTCGCCTCTGCAAGAGCAGAGCACGCTGTGCCCCCGGGGCTTTGCCGCTGGGAGCACTGGGAGAGACCCTGGAACACTGGCAGGGAACTGGGAGCACAGGGAATGGCAGGAGGGAGCTGGGAGGGAGAGTGGGAGCAGCGGGAGTGACCAGGAAGGAGCCCTGGCAGGGACATCAGGAGCCCTGGGAAGGAACAGCGCTCCCAGCTCCTGCCCAGCGCTCTCCCCATCCCTGCCGGGGCTGGCCAGGAACAGGGATACTGGCAGGGAACTGGGAGGGAGCTCCTCAGCGCCCTGCAAGGGGCAGCAGCCCCAGGGGTGACCAGTGAGGAGGGGGAAGTGCCCCCAGTCCCTCCCCAGAGCCCCCAAAATGGGGGGTGACGAGGAGAGAAGGGATTGAAATGGAGGGGGGAAAGCTTTTCTGTAATTGTGTTTGAACTGGGGAGGATCCCCATGCACCTGTGGTTTGAAGGGTCTCAGTTGAAGGAAAACACACCTTTTTCATCATTTTGGGTTCTTCCCTCGGTGGGCAGTCACTGCTTCCCTTGATTTTCATGTTTAAATGGAAGGAGAAACCCTTTATGGTGCAGTTTGAATTGAGGGAAAGAGCCCCATTTTCATCATCTTCAGGCTCAAACTGAGCAAACACGGCTGTCCCTGGTCTGAAAGGGCTTCCCTTGAGAGGAACCTCTTGATGTGCCACTGTAAGAGTTCCACCGAGGGGGAGCCTCCATTTGAAGGGAACTTCAAAGGTGAAAAGGATGCGCAGAAGCCCCCAGAATGGTCTTTGTTTAGGGAAACTGAAAAGGGAAACTGCATTTCCCCTCATTTTAGAAGGCTACATTGAGGAAAATCCCCCGTGATTCACTTTTGATTCGGGATTCAGTTGAGGGCAGACCCTCCGTGTGCATCAGTTGGGGCTCTAAATCGAGAGGGAGCCTCCGTTCTCCCCTTGATTCGAGGCTTTGAACTGGCGACAAGAGGGAGTTTCCCCTTGGTTTAATCCACGGAGCAGTTGAAATAGAAGGCTGAGGATGAGCTGGCGCTGCGGGCCGGGCTCAGTTTCCCCCTGGGGATGGATGGCAAACGCCGCCGGGCACCGAGCGATGCCCCCGGCACTGCCTGTGCCGCGCCCGCCGGGTCCAGCAGCGCTGGAAGCTCCAGGAGCAGCTCAGCGCCTGCTCCGCGCTCGGCCCTGCGAGCCCGGCCCGGAGCGGGGGCTCCGGACACATCCCCGTGTGGGGCAGAGCCGCTGCTCGGCCCGGGATCCTTTATCCCCCTGCTGCAGCTGCCAGGGGCCGAGGGCACAGCGCTGGTTCCGAGGCTGGACCCTGCTCCTTTACCACTCCTTCTCTTGCCATGACTTGTGTCATAATAAATTCAAAGAATTCCCCCAGTCGTGTCCCTTATTCCGGTGACCGGTGAGTGATCTCTGCCTGGCCTTTCCCGACCCCCGAGCCTTTCCTGCTGTGTTCTGTTGCCTGCCCAGGGGCAGGAGCAGAGGCTCAGAGCGCTTTTGCTGCCCCCGGGCACCTGGCCTGGCCCAGCCCAGCCCAAGAATCCCTGCCGTGACTGAGCCCCAGAAGTTCCCCCCAGATTTCGGTTCTTTCTCACCGCGGGTTTTATGGGAAAGCGCTGTGAAGTGAGCTCAGCTGACCTGACCCATGGAATGACCTCTCCCTTCCTTCCCCTCCAGGCCGCGATTCCCTGACTGCTGATGGGTCCCACACCCGCATCGGCCCTAAATGCGGCGGCGGCTCCAGCCCAGGTGGGACCCGCGGTCGGTGCTGCCCCAGCTCGGGGGGTTCTGGCGAGTTCCTGGTGCCGCTTCCCCCGTGTCCCCCCTGCGCTGGGATGGCCGAGGGTGCCATTGTAAGAGTTCCATCAAAAGACCTAAACCATGATATTATAAGTGTTTTCTTTTATAGCATTTCTAGCCATATGCAGGAATTCTGCTTTCTTTTTGGTAAAAAGAAAACCAACAAAAAAACCCCAAAACCAAAAAAGGTTATGTATTCTGATGTGAACACAGTTTGTTCCTGTGAGATTACTATCTTTTTAAGGTTATTACTGATTATCTCTTAGGTACAGGATAAGACACATGAAAGACAAGATACAATCAACAAAATATTCCAATTTTGTATTCTCAAGTCCAATCATGTCACTAACAAAGGGTCTTGCAGCATGGGAGAAAAAAAGATAATGTCCAATGTCTCTTATGGAATGGAAATAAATGACCATGGTTCTAAAGTCCCTATGGCTGGAACTCAGGGGCTGTGCTGCCCAGGCAGGAGGAAGCCCAGCAGCTGGGAATGTTGCCCTTGGCATCCCTGAATGTCTTTCTGGAAGCCTGGAGCAGGGAATAGCTGAAGAGGGTTGGCAGAGCACAATATCAGGGTGGTAAATACTGTAGGACAGAAGGCCTCTGCTCAGTTTCCCCTCCAAGTCTCCAGGCACAGCCTTGTGCTGGCTGTCCTGCCTCTGTCCCTGTCCTGGCCACCAAGGCTGAGTGGGGACAAGGTCACCTCTCTTCTCCCTGGGCCTGGCTTTCTCGGAGGCCATCGATGCCTGATCAGGTGAGCAGGTGCCCCCTTTGAAGCTGCTGATGGTAGAACACATGCACACCTCTCCCTGAGTCCATCAATCAGCCAGGCCTTGCCAGTGCACACTCCCCTGGAGATCCTCATGTGTGGCACTTGGCCCAGCTGTGACTCAGCCTCAGCTGGATTTTACCCCAACAGAGCCAGGCATTGGTTTCCAGCCCTGGGAATCATTTGGTTAATTCAGGGCCAGCCACAACCACTCACTCTCCTGTGTTATCTGTGGAAGATAAACCAGAAGAGATCACAATCACTGATCCTGTCAGGCAGTGCAGCACTGACACCTGTGCAATCTGTGAGAGGATCAAGGGCCCAACAAACTGTATCTTCTTCTGCCCAAAAGCAGGTGTTTGTCAGTGTTTCATCACAGCTGTTTCAGTTGGATCTGTCTTGTCTCTAGAAGAAAATAACTCCATCTTGCAATGTAGACAAACATATTTAAGCAAAATTGACATTGGGCTTCAAATCAATTGCAGAGTAATTCAATGTCACCTCTGTGGTATTAGAGGTTTTTAGTTATACCGCTGATGCATTATAGTTACATCTTCAATACTGAATAAAAATTCATCTTAATAAAACTGGAATAGAACATGAAATGGCTTAAAGTAAAGGAGACTGAAACTTGACCTCATCCAAGCTCAGAAACACTCAAATCAGACAGAAATCCACCTTGACCTAAATGACAAAATTAACTCAATAGAGTAATAAAACATAGTTTAACATTACTCAGACATAGCTTTGCTTAATCTTGCCAACTCTAAAATCACATTAAAATAAAACATAACAAAACTAACAATCAACAAATATCCTTAAAAGTTCTGGGTACTACAAAATGTAACTTATTCTAATGCTATTACTACCAAAAGGCACTGAAAATGTGAACAAAGCGTGGTTGAAATAACAGCCTGATGGATTTACTGGAGGGATTAGAAAAGTGTGACAAATGTGTTGACCCGATGTAATTTAACATTGAGAAAACTCGTGGTAGCTGCAAATTTTAAGGGACCATAAATTTACTAAGAACGCTTAAAGTACAATTGTACCTAAAGAAATATCCAGGTAGAATTTGGCAAAATGTCCAACAAAGCAGGAGCTTCTCGAGATTGTATTTAGTATAATACCATACGGTAAATGTTATCAGCGTTTCGGTTAAAGAAATTCGATTGTGTTACGCTGCACCGAAGAAAAATCATGCAATGCATTCACCGCTTTGAATCTCCCCAGGAACAATTCCCAGAGAAATCAGAGTCTACAAAAAACAGAAGATTAACTTTAGAAAAGCATTTCAGCCCATGTTTACGGCATTCCAGGACTCGGAGCGTGAGGCTTCAGCAGCCAGGGGCAGTCCGAGCCCCTCCCGGCAAATGCCGGGGTTCGCCCCGCCGCAGGGGGAGCCACGGGGGGAGTGAGTTCGCCCGGGGCCAGGCGGAGCCGGCGGGCAAAGCCGAGCCCCGGGAGCGGGGAGAGCCCCGGCGGCAGCGAGGGGAAAGCCGAGCTGGGACCCGCCCGGGGTGAGGCGTGAGGCGGGGCAGCCCCGCGCCCGCCGACACCGCAGCGGGTGCGCACTGCGCTCAGCCGAGCCAAAGGGACTCGGGCTCAGATCCCCCGGTCCGGGCCGGCAGCGACGGGAGGCGCCAGAACGGGGAAGGAACCGATCCCGGAGAAGGCGGCGGAAACCCCGAGGAGAGCGGCCGGGGCGGGACGGGGCGGGGCAGGGGAGCCAAACGACCGCGACTCGCAGCCTCACATGGCGCAGCGCCCGCGGCTGATTGGTCAAACGGCCAAAATCCCTCCCACAGAGCTGTCGGCTTAAAATGGAGGAGGCAGCAGCCGCGCCCATCATGAGCCGAAACCGGAGCGGCGTAGCTGCCCGTAGCCCCGCAAGAGGATAGTGGAGGTTGGTGGCGGATTCAGCACAGGTGCGACTCGCGGTCGGTTTTGCCCCCGCTCGGGGTTCGGGCGAGTTCCATGTGCCGATTCCTCCGTTCCCAGGCAGGGAGCCCCAGCGGCCGTGCCGGCGCTCGCTGTGCCCGGGCTCCGAGGCGCCGGGGCAGGGAAGAATGCGGGGCACAGTGGTGAGCAGGCCGGGGCTGCTGCTTCTCGGCCCTCGGCAGGCGGACTCCGAGCCGCAGCTGCCCCGGGCCAGCAGCAGCCGGCAGCTCCCGGTCCAGGGCCGAGCCGGGTCGGCAGTGCTGCTCGCAGGAGTGGAAGCGGCGGGAGCGGCTTGGGGTGCGGCCGAACAGAGGCGGGGCCGGGGGCTGGGCTAAGGGCGGGGCCGCGCGCGGGCGGGGCCTGAGCAGGAGCAGAGGCTCAGAGCGCTTTTGCTGGCCCCGGGCACCTGGCCTGGCCCAGCCCAGCCCAAGAATCCCTGCCAGCATTCCCTGCACCATCACCCGGCCCCACGGCGGCTCCGGCTCCGCGGGCAGGCGGCTCCAGGAGTTCAGAGGGGGCAAAATGGGAGCGAGGGACAGGAGGCAGCTGGTGCCAGGGGGTGAAATGGCTTTGCTGGAGCTGGCAGGGACAGGAGGAGGACGGAGAAAGTGGTGTCAACTAAAGGTGAGAGAAAGAGGGATAAGGCTGGAGCAGTGGAAAGCGGCAGGGATGGCCATTGGGCAGGTGGGCATTTTGCTTTCCAGCTCTGTGGGAGGAAACCAAGAGCTATTACACCTATGCAGGAGAAGAGGAGAGAAACAGAAGATGGTGGATCCCGCCGATAATTGCGACTCATTTTATCTGCCGGAGCTACAAAGGCACTGCAGGGGGCACTGCAGTGTCCCGAAAACCCACTTTATTAAAAAGGGACCCACGCCGGAGGACCTGGAGAACAAACGCAGCTCCTGGGGGTGTCCCCTGCTGCGGGCCTCTCTGCCGACTCTCCCCTCTACCTCCACCATACACGACTGGCCTCTCTTTGCTTTCCCCCACGCTGAATGCTCAAAAAGGCCAGAAGCCGCCCCCAAACCGACTCCGGCTCTAAACTGCTGTGGCAACGGCCATGCCCGCTGTGTCTGGCCGGGAGCAGAGCGGCGGCGACAACCGGAGCGCGGCGAGGCGGCGGCGGAGCTCGGAGGCGGCTCCAGCCCAGGTGGGACCCGCGGTCGGTGCTGCCCCAGCTCCCGGAGGCTGCGCTTGTCTCCGCAGCTGCTGCCGCCCCTCTGGGCAGCGGGGACAGCGCAGCCACAGCTGCCACCGCCCTCCTGAGCCCCCGCAGGGCCGGCACCAGCAGTGACCTCTCACCGTGTCCCTTGCAGGGTGCCGTCAGCGCGGCTGCAAAGCTGTTCCCGAGGCCGAGATCCCAAAGGCTTTGCCAGCACTCCTGATGTCTCCACAGCAAGGTGCTGTTTGTTCCATGCAGAGAGATGGCGCCTGTGAGCAGGAGGAGAGTAAATTCTGCTCCATTCCTGGAGCTGCAAATGAGCCCCAGCATCTCCAGAAGGGACCAGCAGCCGCGGTTCCACACTTGCCTGGGCTGCAAGAAGCCTCTGGGCATCAGCAGGGGGATGCCACTTGTGAGTGTGCAGTGAGTGCAGATGTGGAGAATGGATTCTGCACCAGTGATGGGAGTGTGAGGGAGCCCCTGGTTCCCCAGGGCAAATCAGCAACCAACAATGATCACAAAAGGAACCTCAGAAGATCCCTGGGTGAGTGCAGGGCCACCCCTGTGGCCTCTAGGGCAGGGCCAGTGTCCCCTCCCAAGGCCAGGGCTGGCAGGTGTGTGGCTGTTTCCCGATGTCTGGCAGAGGCCTGGTGCTCTGCTGGGCCCCATCAGTGGCTGGAAGCAAGAGCCCCAGCTGCCCCCAAGGCTGTGCAGTGCTCCTGCTGCAGCCTGTGCCCACAGCTGTGTCCCTGGCTGTGCCCACAGCTGTGTCCCTGCCTGGGGCCAGGCTCTTGGCTCTCTGGCTGCCAGCTGAGCGAGGGCCACACTGGCTCAGGGCTCCCTGCTCTGCTCCCTGGCCATGGGCTGAGCAGATTGCAGGGCCGCCTCTGCTTCTGGCAGCCAGCAGCTCTTTCCTGCTCCAGGTGAACGGTTCAGGTCCCATCCCGTGGGCACGGCGCTGCTGATTCTGCTGCTCCTGCTGCTGGTGCTGGCTTTGGGGGCGGCCTTGGCTGTGCAGTCAGGTAAGGGAGGGGCAGCAGCCTGGGCCCAGCCCCTCGGGGCAGAGCGGGCTCCCTGCTCCCTGCACAGGGGAATCCTCAGACCTTCTCCTCTTCCCCCTGCAGCAGCACCACAGGTTCCAGTCACACCTGCGACTCCGCCCTTGGTTCTGTGCTGTCCCTTTGACTGGATTGGGCACAAGGGGGTCTGCTACAGCTTCTCCCGGGATTACAGCACCTGGGACCAGGGTCAGGAACGGTGCTCCACGCTCGGGGCCTCCCTGGCCATTGCCAAGGATGAGGAGGCCATGGTGAGTGAGGGGCTGCGGGCGCTGTGGGCTGGCTGAGGGCAGCCTGGGGGTGCTCCTGGGCCGGGCTGGGTGCTCGTAGGGCCGGGGCTGCAGCCCTGGGCCGGGGCCTTGCAGGGAAGGAGCCCCGGCGTGCGGGGGGAGCCCCGGGCACGTGTCCCCCCGAGGGGCCGGGGCAGCTCCCACTCCTCTCTCCTGGGCAGGATTTGCTCTTCCGCCTCCGCGGGAACGGCGATTTCTGGCTCGGGCTGCGCAGACGGGGCGAGCGCCTGCACTGGGGGGACGGCAGCAGCTACAGCTCCCGGTGAGTGCCGGGGAGCCGGGCAGGGCCTGGGGGCACAGGGCCACAAGGGCTTCCCCTGGCAGCCAGCGCTGACTCTGCTCCTCCCTGCAGGGTTCCTGTTTTTGGCAATTCCCAGTGTGTGTACCTGGCTGACTGGAGTTTGAGGAGTGACAACTGCTCCAGTGAGCGGCCGTATCTCTGCAGCAAGGCCCAAGCTCCCCTGTAACAGGGGCTGCACAAGGACCTTCTCCACGTTGGGCAGTGCCAGCTTCACCTCTGAGCCCAGCCCAGCGCTGCCCTTCCTCAGCTGCACCCTGTGCCTTGCACTTCCTCTCAGGGTCACCTCAGTGCCTCTTCGTGCCCAGTGCCAGCGCTGGGCTGGGGCTGCAAAGGAAAAGTCTCTGCAATCCATCCTGCCACCGATGCTGCCTGCAGTGAGTGCATTATAAAAAAAAAGCTCCAATGGGAAATGCAAATCCACCTGGGCTTTTGGAAAATATCACGAGCTGTTCTGAAGGTGACACTATTGGATTGTCCTTGGAAGAGGAGGAAAAACCGCTGACATGTGCGGAGGAGAAATCTCTCCTTTGGTATCAGGCCCCTGACTGTGAAGAAGGGTCTCTCTGCTGCTGGCTTCCTCTCTCTATCTCTCTGTCTGCTTCAGAGGCGGACGGTCAGAGCTGCTGCCTTGGGGAAGAAAATTCATTGCCCACCCCCACAGCCCAGCCCCGAGCTGCTTCTCCTGCTGTGGGGCTGTGGGGTGAGCCCGTGCTTGTGAGAGCAGCCCCTGCACGGGCACCTCACTGTCCCCGCTCGGTGCCGCAGGGCCCTGTCCCCCTGCTCGGTGCCGGGATCCTGAGCTCGCCTCTCCTGCCCTGCTCAGCCCCGGCTGCCGCTGCCCCCGCTGCCCCTCGGGCGCTGCTCCGAGCTTTCGCTGCTCCGGAGCTGCGGGGAACGGGTTTGTACAGAGTCTTTAAACTTTGATAGAAACCTCACACAGTCTTGTATAGCTGTGTGCAAATATTGAGATCAGGTTTATTGACTCAGGAAAGTTATGGAATAGAGATGATATTGTTGGGAGAGAGATTGAATTAGAAATATGTTTTAGTAAGTTTTAAAATATGGCTTTATAAAATGAGTAGATATTTTAGAGAATTAGAACTCTGAAAGATGCACTGTAATAGGACTACGTGAGGTACAAAGAGAGGTGACTGGTGTTAGAAGTAATAGTAGTGTGTTGGAGTCCATAGGTTAGGGGGTTTTTCAGAAAGCTCTGAACAAGACAGGCCCGAGAGCAGTGAAAGACAGTGAGATGCCAAGCCAGCAGAAAAAGTTCTAAGCAGCTTTTCAGACGTGAGAAATAAAACAGTAGGCCTATGTTGAATTGCTTTTCTAGATTGCAAAAAGTATATTTTAAGTATACATTTAGAAGGTTAAATATGAATAAGGCTCTGTGCTCTGTCTTCTGTGAACGAAGCATTGTGTTGAAAAGAGAACTGCTATTGTTTTAGCTGAAAGCTACGTAGGCCTCAGGCCATTGGAGAAAGCTTCTGTCATTATGCTTTTGCTTCCTGTGATTGGTTGAAACTGAGACTTTGCTTGTCTTATGCTGTAATGCTAAGCACCTCTGGCACTCTGGTCAGGGAACTGTCAGCATCTTTTACTGCATTGTTGTAACAATGTAATGGGTCTGATGCTGGAAAAATAAAGTTTGAGACAATGATCAGGAGTGACCCCGTTCCTGTTCGTGACTGTAAATAAGTGGCTGGCGCATCATAGTACTGTGTGTTAAAAGAAAATAGCTTGAAAAATATTTGTAAGGTATTGTAAATAGGAAATAAGTTGTTTTTTAATAGAATAAGGCTGAGTTTTATATTTCTTATGTTTCATTTGTATTGAGACTGATAATAAAATAAAATCTTTTAAAACGCTTCTCAGTTACCCCGTCTTTATAGAAATGGACTCTGGTTCAGAGGAAGAGTTTAACCCGTTCCATCCCAGCCCCGTGAACACACAACCAGAACTGACTGATTGGGCTGACATTAGACCTAAACTCGTGCAAGATAAAGATTCACCATACAGAAAACTCCTTGCTGTGCCAGTTCAATATAAGGAAATAATGCTAATCCTCTGTGGGAGCCTATAGCACATTAGGATATTGAGAAGTTTAAAGTTTTTAAAGACAACAGCTTAAACTCCCTGTATTTAATAATGTGGTGAGAAGTAGATATGATTCTTATCACCTCACACCTTCAGACTGCTGTAACATTTCATCTCTAATTTTAACAAACTCGCAATATATTCTGTGGGACTTGGAACAGCAAAAGCATCTTCACAGATTGATGGAGAGCTCTGCTAGAAGTCCTAAAGCCCAACTAACAATCAGTCAATTAGCCAGAGATCCTCCAAATCATAAAGCTGAAGACCAAGCTGAATCCCTTTCTAGAGCAGGAATAAGAGATATTAGAAATGCAGCCAGAGAGACTCTTTTAACTGTACAACTGCAAGGACCCCTGAAAATGCCGATTCTCTGATTCAACAAGCCAAAACTAAACCTTACCTTGCCTTTTCAGATTGCTTGGCACAAGCAGTTCAACAGCAGTGTCCTAAGGAAACAGCACATCCTCACTGAATTAAAGCCTTGCCTTTACTGATACAAACAATGAATGTAAAAGGGATCTTTAACCAGACCAGCCACCAACAGTGCCAGGAATGCTCTCAGCTTGTGGTAAGCTCTGCACTCCACAGCACATCACAACCCTACAAGCTCCTGCACTGGGGGAACAACTTACAGAGTCCCAAGCTTCGCTGGGAAATAAATTCCAAAGAGCTGTTGATGCTCAAACCAAAACTATGGAAGAAACCCTCACTGCTTCCCAGGTAGAGCCCATTAAAGAGCCATGTTTTACCTGTAAAAAAACCTCAGTCATTAAAAAATAAAAGACAGTTCCGAAGTAGAGAAAGATACAAAATCACCTGATACTTATCCTCAGTACAAAAAAGAGAGACATTATACCGATCGTTGTGGCTCCAAATTTAACATAACAGAAAAGCCTCTGTCGGGAGCTTCAACAAGAGCTCACAGCGCCACCGTGTCACAAAACAAAGAACGGCGGCTCCATCGCAAACAAACTTGGAGCAGATGCAATTTGCAAAATCACCAGAAATCTCCCGAGCAACCCCGACTTGTTACCCCCAGGAGCACGAAGTTTCAGTATCAAAGAAATCCAGTCAAATACTACTCCCATCATCCCATATACAAAACCTCAAGTTTTTAGTACAATTATAAAACTCCTGTGCCCCCTAAAAATAAAACTATTAATCTTAACAAATTCCCACAGAAATTACCAAAAAATATTTACTCATTGATAAAAATACAACCTAGCAAAATATTCCTCCCAAAATTAAAAATAGCCAATATAACATCAAACAACTAGCTATAATAACACCTAATATTTGAAAAAAAAAAAAATTAAAAATACCACAAAAAAGTCTACCCATCATTATAAAAAACCTTGCAATAACACCTTTAAACCCTAAAACCCTACAAAATTAGCTACATTAAATTTGTTTTTACCTCAACTAATTTTAACTATAACATTAGAACAATTAAACCAAATAGAGTATCAATTAGACAAAAAAAATCAATACTACTTCCTTTATAAAAATAGAAAAATAATATTAGTACTATTAAACATACAACCTTACAAAACAAAACCACCATCAATTTTCTCTTATGAGCACATAAACATAATTACAAAAGATTTTAATAATTATGTTACATAAACTTATCTAAACACAAAATCCATCCAGAAACAACTTAAAAAACTAAAAAATGTAACAAACCAAATTAAAACAAACATTAAATCCTAAGTAAACAATTTATTTTAAAAATACAAGTTTACACCTTATCTGAAAAAACTTTACAAAGAATATTTCCATATATTAATTATTATAATAACAGTATTAGGAATAGTACCTCATATACTTCACTGCATACAACAAATAATAAATAAGACCATCAAAAAAGTTTCTTGTTGTTTGATTCCTTTGCTGTACACACTAGTAAAGAACTGATATTCATATTCTCATATCTTTGCCTGAGAGCCCCTTAATTTCAGCATTACAATAATGAAGAGGGAAGGGGTTTACGATTTCCAATGCCAGGGAGGCTCCTGCCTTCCTTAGCAGATCCCCGTCCTTCAAACCAAAACACCCCCATTGCTCTGTGCCAGTGTGTGGGGAGGAGGGAGGGGGAGAATCTGGGATAAAGTGAAGCCCAGGGAAGAGAATGCTGCGGTGAGGGCCGGGGGGTTCTGGCGAGAAAGGACCTTCTCCACGCTGGGCAGTGCCAGCTTCACCTCTGAGCCCAGCCCAGCGCTGCCCTTCCTCAGCTGCACCCTGTGCCTTGCACTTCCTCTCAGGGTCACCTCAGTGCCTCTTCGTGCCCAGTGCCAGCGCTGGGCTGGGGCTGCAAAGGAAAAGTCTCTGCAATCCATCCTGCCACCGATGCTGCCTGCAGTGAGTGCATTGCCCTCATGGCACAACAAGCTCCAATGGGAAATGCAAATCAGCCTGGGCTCTCTCTTGGAAATCATTACAAAGTGGCCTGAATGTGACACTTTTGGGCTGTCTTTGGAAGAGGAAAAAGAGCAGCTGACACATGGTGAGGAGGAATCCCACTTTTGGCATCAGGAACCTCAGTGTGAGGAAGGGTCTGTCGGCTGCTGGCTCTCTCACTCTCTCTCAGCTTTGAAGTTGGACGCTCAGAGCTGCTTCCTCGGGGAAGGGAATTCACTGCCAGTGCCATAACCCAGTCCAAATGTTCTTCTTCTGCCTTCTCCCTCAGTCCATCAATCAGCCAGGCCTTGCCAGTGCACACTCCCCTGGAGATCCTCATGTGTGGCACTTGGCCCAGCTGTGACTCAGACTCAGCTGGATTTTACCCCAACAGAGCCAGGCATTGGTTTCCAGCCCTGGGAATAATGTCCTTAATTCAGGGCCAGCCTGAGAGCTCCCCCATGAGGCTTTGGTGTTTTTATGTTAAGTTGCACAAGTTCTGCTTCCCTGTTGCTTACTTGTTTCCCCCATATGGTTACAGTTCCAGAATGTTCCACCCTGAGTGTATCTATTGTTGCTTCCCCTTTGTTTGGGGGTCTCTGGATCCTGCCCCTCTTACTGTGCACGGCTTCCCCACGTTTATTGTTTCTCCCCCTTTAATAAAGTTCTTTCTGGGCAGCTCCATCAAACCCGCTCCTTTTCATTTTCACCACCCTGGCCTGAAGTCAGGGCACCAGAGAGGTTTGTCACAGCCCCCTCACTGTGACACTTACAGAAAAGCATTTAAAATACATTCAGTATAGATATTGCATTATTCAGACATTCTTTAGGAGCGAATTCCCCTTTCTTTTAGTTTCAAAAATAACAAGCATGTCTCTTGCTCTGGACATGAAGGGAACATCAAAACAAAACAATACATGCAGTGAAACAAGAAACTGACAGTAATCAAGAATAACTCAGATAATACATGTAATTAATAACTCATGAAATTGGATGATTATCAATGTCCTAAACACTGCACCATCACCCAGAGCCTGCAACAGCTGACAAGCCTAATTTCAGTGAGGACCTGGAGTGCCATTCCCAGGAAAGGTGTCCAAGCTCACTTCAAAAATAGATCCAGCTGTCCTATTGGTATAAAGTCAAATTGCCAAGGCCAAGAGACTTGAACACAGTTCTGAGGCAGAAAACATCTGGGCTTGTTGGCAATTTTCTGACCAGGTAGAGCCAGGGCCTGGCCAGAGCCCAGACCCTCATTGGGAGGGTCTCCCTCACATACCTTAAAAACAAATCTCTCAATAAGAGCAGCTATGAGATGCCCCAAACACAGCAAACTGCTGGAGTGCTGCTGTGAGAATACCTGGGGCTGTGTCTGATTCCCCCAGAGTAGGAGCAGCCTTGCCCTCAGCAGGTCACAGCTCTGTCCCATCAGGATGGGTCACAAAAGGGTCAGGAAAGAGCACAGGAACCTCAGCTCAGATGAGGCTTTTGACAGAGCCCAGAGATCTCATCCTGGAACTCTGAAAACACAGGAAAATCATGAGACAGCCCTGGCTCAAGGCACAGCAACCCTGTGGAAGGAACAAGAGAAGGGACGAAAGGCTGAGCAGGCAGTGCAGGGCACGGCTGCAGACAGCCTGTTCAAAGAGATGCATCTGCAGCTGGGGAACAAAAAAGAGAGATCCCAAACTGACACCATGTCTTGTGGATAGTCACACAAAGATATGTCACAGTTCATGAAAAGCCAGCTATAAATAAGGTAATGGTGTCTTATGAATAATGCCTGCTATAAAAATGAGTGAATTCACCTGATGGAACCGATACATCAGCAGTGACTGTCTCAGGAATTGGAGACAATATTCTTCCAGCATTCCTGTATCCACAGCAATGAAACACTGAACAGCTTACAATGGATAACAGCCATCATGTGGAACAAGCACCCACTCTCCTGTGTTATCTGTGGAAGATAAACCAGAAGAGATCACAATCACTGATCCTGTCAGGCAGTGCAGCACTGACACCTGTGCAGTCTGTGAGAGGATCAAGGGCCCAACAAACTGTATCTTCTTCTGTCCAAAAGCAGGTGTTTGTCAGTGTTTCATTGCAGCTGTTTCAGTGGGGTCTGTCTTGTCTCTAGAAGAAAATAACTCCATCTTGCAATACAAACCAACATATTTAAACAAAATGAACTTAGGACATAAAATTAGTGGCAGAGTAATTCAATGTCACGTCAGTAGCATTAGAGGTATATTTAAGAGAACTTATAGTTATATCCTTAATACTGAATAAACATTGACCTTAATAAAACTGCAATAGAACATGCAAAGGCTTAGAGAGAAGGAGATTGAAACTTGCCTTGTCCAAACAGAGACACACTCAAAACTGACACAAATACACCTGGACATAAATGATGAGTAAAAAAATCAACTCAATAGAGTAATAAAACATAACAAAACATTATGCAGATCAAACTTTTCTAAATTTTACCATACACTAAAATCAGATTCAAATAAAACGGAACTAAACTAACAGTCAATATCCTAAAAAGTTTTGAATACTAAAAACCAAACGTAGCTCTGCTGCTATTAATATGAAAAGGCAGTGGTGCCAGCTTGGGTCTGGGAACCATCCTGCGCAGTGCAGAATTTCAGGAGCCAGCCGGCCACGCCGGGCCACAGTCCCCTGAACACAAAGGCTGGCCCTTTTCCCTGGACAAGAAAAGACACCATCCTAAGTTCCTGATGGCAGATTGCAGGAGCCACTTTGCACTCTCAAACCAGCCTGACGTGCAAGTGGTGCTAGCTTGGGTCTGGGAGGCATCCTGAGCAATGTGGAATTTCGGGAGTAAGCCAGCCACGCCGGCTAGAGTCACCTCAACCGAAACCCTGGACTTTTTTCCTGGCAAAAAAGGCCACCAACCCAGGTTCCAGAAGGCAGATTGCAGGAGCCACTTTGCATTCTCAAACCAGCCTGAAGTTAGCACAGGTGCCAGCTTGAGCCTGGGAGGAATCCTTCAGAATGCGGAATTTCAGGAGCCAGCTGGCCGCTCTGGACAACAGGCACCTGAAAGCAAAATATGACCCTTTTTCCCTGGCAAACAAAAGTAACCAGACTAACTTCCTGATGGCAGATTTCAGGAGCCACTTTGCAAACTCCAACTAGCCTGAGCTGCAAGTAGTGCCAGATTTGGTCTCGGAGGTGTACTGCGTACTGCGGAATTTCAGGAGCCAGGCGGCCACTCTGGACCAAAGACACCTGAACACTAAACATGACCCTTTTTTCCTGGCAAAGAAACGTCACCAGACTAAGTTCCACATGGCAGAATGCAGGAGCCACGTTGTGTTAAAAGAAAAGTCACCATTTAAGGAGAAATACACCATTTAAGGAATGCTCCATTTAAGGAAGGGCACCATTTGAGAAGGGTGAAGGGGAGACGTGCACATCTTAGGGGTTGATGATCATTAGTCTCCAATTTATTGATCAGGTTACATACTTTTATAATAGTGTTAATAAGCTCATGCATATTCTGTAACCTAAACATTCTATTTGTTAAACTAAGCATCAACTCTTCTTCATTCTTTCAGTTTTGCATTCTACTTTCTCACGTCTCTCTGACTCCTTGTTATCACATTTAGAGATGTCCAAGGACACAGTATTTTCGCAGGTGCAAGAACTCAGATCAGAAGGGGAAACAAAGAACTTTTCCAGCTTCTAACAATCAGCATTCCAACAACGTTGTACTCTCAAAAGAGGTGGAATTGCAAATGGGCCAGCGTGAGCCTGAGAGGCATCCTGTGCAATGGGGAATTTCAGGAGCCAGACAGCCAGAGCCCGCAAACAGAAACCTCGGCCCACTTCAGTGGAATAAAAACTGACCTGCCCCAGTCCGGCATTGCGGGTTACAGGAGACACGGGGCAATACCAAACCAGCCCGACTTGGCACTGCTGCCAGCTTGGGTCTGGGAACCATCCTGCACGGTGCGGAATTTCAGGAGCCAGCCGGCCACTCCCGGCCACAGGCCCCCAACACAAACCTCGGCCCTTTTCCCTGCCTAACAAAACTCAGCCGTCCTGGTTCTGGGTGGCAAATTGCAGGAGCCACTTGGCACTACCAAACCAGCCTGCATTGGCACTACTGCCAGCTTGGCTCTGGGAACCATCCTGCACGGTGCGGAATTTCAGGAGCCAGCCGGCCACTCCCGGCCACAGGCCCCCAACACAAACCTCGGCCCTTTTCTCTGGGAAACAAAACTCACCCATCCTGCTTCTTGGTGGCAGATTGCAGGAGCCACTTGGCACTACCAAACCAGCCCAACTCGGCACTGGTGCCAGCTTGGGTCTGGGAACCATCCTGCACGGTGCGGAATTTCAGGAGCCAGCCGGCCACTCCCGGCCACAGGCCCCCCAACACAAACCTCGGCCCTTTTCCCTGGCAAACAAAACTCACCCGTCCTGGTTCTGCATGGCAGACTGCAGGAGCCACTTGTCACTACCAAACCAGCTTGCATTGGCACTGGTGCGAGCTTGGGTCTGAGAACCATCCTGCACGGTGTGGAATTTCAGGAGCCAGCCGGCCACTCCCGGCCACAGGCCCCCCAACACAAACCTCATCCCTTTTCCCTGGGATAGAAAAATCTCCAGCCCAGGTTGCTCTTGGCAGATTGAAGGGTCAACGTTGCACTCTCAAACCAGACCCAGTTTTCCCTTGTGCCAGTTTGGGTCATGGAAGCACCCTGTTCAATGTGGAATTTCAGGAGCCAGCCAGCCACTGTAGACCACAGGCACCCAAACACCAATTCCGGCCCTTTTCTCTGCGAAGCAAAAGTTACTACCCAGGTTCCTGATGGCAGATTTCAGGAGAAACTTTGCACTCTCAAACCAGCTCGAGTTGCAAGTGGCGCCAGCTTGGGTCTCGAAGGCATCCTGCGCAATGCAGAATTTCAGGAGCCAGCTGGCCACTCCAGAACACAGGCACCCAAACACAAACTGTGACCCTTTTCCCTGGCAAACAAAACGCACCCCCCAGGTTCCTGATGGCAGATTGAAGGAGCCACTTGGCACTCTCAAACCAGCCAACTGGGCAGTGCTGCCAGCTTGGGTCTGGGAGGCATCCTGCGCAACGCGGAATTTCAGGAGCCAGCCAGCCACTCATGTTAACATGGATTTCTGGGACAAATCTATGGTGGAAGCCGTGTGTTGGTAGTTTTGTGTCCCTTTTGGGATGCCTTTTGCAGCTGCATTGTGGCTGGAGCTATGGGCTTTGTGGTTTCAAACCCTAACCCTATCTGGAACCCTGTTTCAAAACCTAGCCATAGGCAGTAAATGCATCCCACGGCTAAGCATGTTTGCAGGGAAGAAGCTGTGGTGGAAGCCCTGTTGTGGCACTTTTTTGTTCCCCTTGGGATGCATTTTGCAGCTGCAGTCAGCCTGGAGCCCTGAGCTTTCTGGATTGCAGAAGCCTAGGAAATGACCATGCACACAGAGCCACAGACGCCAAAACCCTAACTCCGTCCTTTTTCCTGGCAAACAAAAGTTACCAGCCCAGGTTCCTGATGGCAGATTGCAGGGACCACTTGGCATTCTCAAACCAGGCGAGTTGGCACTGGTGCCAGCTTGGGTCTGGGAGGCATCCTGCACAATGCAGAATTTCAGCCGGCAACCAGCCATTTAGGGTTAGGCTGTTTGCAAGGAAAAAGCTGTGGTGGAAGCTGTGTTGGTGCAGTTTTGTGTTCCCCTTGGGATGCCTTTTGCAGCTTCAGTGTGCCTGGAGCTCTGGGCTTTGTGGTTTCAAAACCCTAACCCTAGATGTAACCTTAATCCTAGGCAGTAAACGCTGCCTTAGGCTAATGCTAAACCAAAAATGACCTAAGAAACCTTGAAGAATCCTCTATATATCCTTAGAAGTTGTGGAAAAGTCCTGAAAAAAACCCGCTCCACCTCCAATCCTCACCTGTTGCTCTCTAACCCTCATATGTCTTCCCTACCTTTTTGCAGTGGATCTTGTCCTCTGAGCGTTCTCTCGTTTTCCTGGTGTGAGGGTTGCTGTCTTGTCCCACTGGGAGGGTTCCACTGTGGTCTTGCTGTCAGGGTTGCTGTGTTGTGCTGCTGTTGGGGGAAAAGGCTTTTGTTAGGGGGGTGGTTAGGCCAAGCTTAGGGCTGGGCTGAGGGGTGGTGCACCTGTACCCTAACTTGCCTCCGGAGCTGTACCCTGTAGCCCTGATCTCCACTGGACTGTCCAGCCCTCAAGCCCTCTCCCTTTACCCCACAAGCTCTCTGGCTCTGTCACCCTCAAGCCCTCGCTATGCCCCTCAAGGCCCCTCAGCTCCTGTGTGTCACCTGTAATCCCTGTCCTTTGCCCCTCAGCCCCCAGCTTCTCAGTGCCACCCTCCAGCTGCCCCCGCCACCCTCAGCGTCTCTGTGTGTCACCCACTGTCCCCTCTCCCTGCTCCTCCCTCAGCTCCCAGCCTCTGCCACCCTCAAGCCCCCACAGTACCCCTCAAGCTCCCCCTCAGCCTCTGAAAAGCACCCTAAAAAAACCCCTGTCAATTCCCTAAAAAAGCCCTAGCTTTCAAAGTGTCCTAAACACCCCAAAAAACCCTAAAAATAGCCTCAGAATACACTAAGAACACCCTACTTTTAAAAAGACCCTCAAACACCCCAAAAATCCTTTAAAAATCTATAAATAGTCCTAAAACAGCTCTGAGAATACTCCTAATATCTTTAAAATGCCCTGAGATGACCCTAAAAAAGCCTAAAGAATTCCCTCAAAAATCCTAGAAATAACCGAGTCCTAAAAAAGTTCTCCATATACCCTCAATACTCCTCAAAAAGCCCTAAAACCTTTTAAGTAGTCCTAAAAAAGCCCCAAGAATACCCAAAATCACCCCTAACAATTCCAATTAGTACTAAGACAGCCCTTAAAGCACAAAAAAAATTCTTTTAAAAGCCCTAAAAAAGCCCTAAAGGTATCCTAAACATTCCCAGAGAATTCCTAAAAAACTCCTGCAGAAAAAAAAAAAAACCAAAAAAAACCAAAAAAAACCCCAAAACTAAAATATCCTTAAAAATCCCTGAAAAAAAACCTAAAAAATCCCTAAAAAAATGTTCAACTCCTACCTGTAACTCGGTGGCCTCCAGATATCATCTCAGCCTATTAGTTGGGGTAACTGCCTGCACCTGCTGGACGGGCTCCAGGGCTGTCCCACCATTAGGGTGGTTGCCTGCACCTGCTGGGAAGGTCCTGGGGCTGTCCCACCATTGGGGTTGCACCTGTACCCTCACCCCACTTGGTACCCTGTGTCCTTTGCACCCCTGACCCTCAGTGCCAGCTCTCCACCTGTCAAGCCCCCCCGTCTTTGCCCCTCAGCCTCGGGATCCCACTGCTGCTGCAGGGAGTCACCGGTGGGGGCTGAGGAAAGTGAGGGATGGGGCAGGGGTGACCTGGATTTCAGAGCCCCAGCAGAGGGCCAGCCACTCACCACCACAGGCCCCTGAAAACCAATGCCAGCATTTTTCCTTGGCTCACAAAGTCAACAGCCCAGTTTCCTGATGGAGGATTGCAGGAGCCACTTGGCACTGCCAAACCAAACCTAGTAGGTTTGACAGTGGTACCAAGCTGACACCACCGAAAATGTGAACCAAGCATGGTTGAAATAATGGCATGATGGATTTACTGGGGGGATTAGAGAAGTGTGACAAACACATTGACCCTCTGTAATTTACTACTGAGAAAAACTCATGGTAGCTGCAAATTTTAAGGAACCACAAATTTACTCAGAACTTTTAAAGTGCAGTTTTACTGAAATAAACAATAATGTACATTTTGGAAAAGAGTGCAACAAACCAGGAGCTTCTTCAGATTGTATTTAGTGTAATACCATATGGTAAACACTATCAGCACTTCTGTTAAAGAAATTCAATTGTGTTATGCTGCACATAATAATAATAATAATAATAATAATAGTGATAGTAATAAATATAATAATAATAAGGCACTGGATTTACCGCTTTGAATCTCTCCAGTAAAAATTCTCAGAGAAATCAGAGTTCACGAAAAACACAAGATTAACTTTAAAAACGCATTTCAACACAATTTTATGGTGTGTGAGGCTTCAGTAGCCAGGGCCAGTCAGAGCGGCGGCGGAGCTGGGAGGTGGCTCCAGCCCAGCTGTGACCAGCGGTCGGTGCAGCCCCAGCTCGGGGCTCACTGCGGGCAGAGGGGGCGACGGTGAGGGCCGGGGGGTTCTGGCGAGTTCCTGGTGCCGCTTCCCCCGTGTTCAGAGACAGGGAGCTAAAGTGGCTGGAAGCAAGAGCCCCAGCTGCCCCCAAGGCTGTGCAGCTCTCCTGCTGCAGCCTGTCCCCACAGCTGTGTCCCTGGCTGTGCCCACAGCTGTGTCCCTGCCTGGGGCCAGGCTCTTGGCTCTCTGGCTGCCAGCTGAGCGAGGGCCACACTGGCTCAGGGCTCCCTGCTCTGCTCCCTGGCCATGGGCTGAGCAGATTGCAGGGCCGCCTCTGCTTCTGGCAGCCAGCAGCTCTTTCCTGCTCCAGGTGAACGGTTCAGGTGCCATCCCGTGGGCACGGCGGTGCTGATTCTGCTGCTCCTGCTGCTGGTGCTGGCTCTGGGGGTGGCCTTGGCTGTGCAGTCAGGTAAGGGAGGGGCAGCAGCCTGGGCCCAGCCCCTCGGGGCAGAGCGGGCTCCCTGCTCCCTGCACAGGGGAATCCTCAGACCTTCTCCTCTTCCCCCTGCAGCAGCAGCACAGGTTCCAGTCACACCTGCGACTTCGCCATCACTTCTGGGCTGTCCCCATGGCTGGGTGGGCTACAATGGAGTCTGCTACGGCTTCTCCCGGGATTACAGCACCTGGGATCAGGGTCAGGAACGGTGCTCCGCGCTCGGGGCCTCCCTGGCCATTGCCAAGGATGAGGAGGCCATGGTGAGTGAGGGGCTGCGGGCGCTGTGGGCTGGCTGAGGGCAGCCTGGGGGTGCTCCTGGGCCGGGCTGGGTGCTCGTAGGGCCGGGGCTGCAGCCCTGGGCCGGGGCCTTGCAGGGAAGGAGCCCCGGCGTGCGGGGGGAGCCCCGGGCACGTGTCCCCCCGAGGGGCCGGGGCAGCTCCCACTCCTCTCTCCTGGGCAGGATTTGCTCTCGCGCCTCTGCAAGAATGGCGGTTTCTGGCTCGGGCTGCGCAGACGGGGCGAGCGCCTGCACTGGGGGGACGGCAGCAGCTACAGCTCCCGGTGAGTGCCGGGGAGCCGGGCAGGGCCTGGGGGCACAGGGCCACAAGGGCTTCCCCTGGCAGCCAGCGCTGACTCTGCTCCTCCCTGCAGGGTTCCTGTCCTCGGCAATTCCCAGTGTGTGTACCTGGCTGACCGGAGACTCAGGAGTGCCAACTGCTCCAGTGAGCGGCCCGTATGTCTGCAGCAAGGCCCAAGCTCCCCTGTAACAGGGGCTGCACAAGGACCTTCTCCACGTTGGGCAGTGCCAGCTTCACCTCTGAGCCCAGCCCAGCGCTGCCCTTCCTCAGCTGCACCCTGTGCCTTGCACTTCCTCTCAGGGTCACCTCAGTGCCTCTTCGTGCCCAGTGCCAGCGCTGGGCTGGGGCTGCAAAGGAAAAGTCTCTGCAATCCATCCTGCCACCGATGCTGCCTGCAGTGAGTGCATTGCCCTCATGGCACAACAAGCTCCAATGGGAAATGCAAATCAGCCTGGGCTCTCTCTTGGAAATCATTACAAAGTGGCCAGAATGGGACACTGCTGGGCTGTCTTTGGAAGAGGAAGAACTGCTAACACCTGCTGAGGAGAAATCCCACTTTTGGTGTCAGGCACCTGACTGTGAAGAAGGGTCTGCTGTCTGTCTGTCCGTCTGTGAAGGATCTGACTGTCCTCGTGTGGGAGGAATCCCAGGCTGGAGCAGGACAAGGATTTTTCTCCCTGAGGGAGAAGCAGTGACATGACGTGACTGTAACCCCCCATCCCTCTGTGCCACTGTGTGGAGAGGAGGGAGGGAGGGAAATGGGGACAAAGTGAAGCCCAAGAAAGAGAGAACAGTGTGGGGAAGGTGCGTGTTTCGGGTTTGGCAAACTTCTCATTGCCCTGCTCTGATGTTTTTGATCATATGTTTCTATTAAAATAATTTCCCCAGTCCTGTTACACCCATGATGGGCGAGAGATCTCTGGCTGCCTTTACTGAGACCCCTGAGCCTTTCCTGCTGTGTTCTGTTGCCTGCCCAGGGGCAGGAGCAGAGGCACAGAGCGCTTTTGCTGGCCCCGGGCACCTGGCCAGCCCAGCCCAAGAATCCCTGCGGGAATTCACGGTTGGGAGCCCCAGAAGCGGCTTCCCCGGGGCTGCGGTTCTCGACCACCTTCAACTGAGTGGGGCCCTTCTCCTTAGCAAGGTATTTGCGGGACAGGAGTGACCCGAGCGCTCTACTGGCGTGGCTTCTGCTACTGAATATCCCCCTGCCTGTGGCTCCCAATGTGGCACCGGGAGTCATTCGGGTGTAGGAAAGGAAAATTTGCCGGTGACTTCCATGGCGCGCCCGCCCCGACCCCGCCCCTCGCTGCTGCCGCGCACGCGATTGGTCAAAGCGGCCAAAACGCTCTCCCAGATGGGCTCTGTGCTGCGGCACCAGCCCGAGTGCCCGCGGGGAGTGAGCGCACAGCGGCACCAGCCCGAGTGCCCGCGGAGTGTGAGCGCACAGCGGCACCAGCCCGAGTGCCCGCGGGGTGTGAGCGCACAGCGGCACCAGCCCGAGTGCCCGCGGGGAGTGAGCGCACAGCGGCACCAGCCCGAGTGCCCGCGGGGAGTGAGCGCACAGCGGCACCAGCCCGAGTGCCCGCGGGGAGTGAGCGCACAGCGGCACCAGCCCGAGTGCCCGCGGGGAGTGAGCGCACAGCGGCACCAGCCCGAGTGCCCGCGGAGTGTGAGCGCACAGCGGCACCAGCCCGAGTGCCCGCGGGGAGTGAGCGCACAGCGGCACCAGCCCGAGTGCCCGCGGGGTGTGAGCGCACAGCGGCACCAGCCCGAGTGCCCGCGGAGTGTGAGCGCACAGCGGCACCAGCCCGAGTGCCCGCGGAGCCCGGTCGGGATGGGAGGGGCGGCGGGCGGAGCGTTCGGTTATTCCGGAGCGGCGGCGGCACCCGGAGCCCGGCGAGGCGGCAGCTCCAGCCCAGGTGGGACCCGCGGTCGGTGCTGCCCCAACTCGGAGCTCGCGGTGAGGGCCGGGGGGGACGTGGGGGAAGCCGGCACAAGGAACTCGCGGCTTTTGCTGGCACCCGGCACCTGGCCAGGCTCACTTCAAGAATGCCTGCGGTGATTCACTGTTGAGAGCCCCAGAAGCGGCTTCCCAGGGCTGCGATTCTCGACAAGCTTCAAGAGAGTGGGGCCCTTTTCCTTAGCAAGGTATTTGCACCAGCCCGAGTGCCCGCGGGGTGTGAGCGCACAGCGGCACCAGCCCGAGTGCCCGCGGAGCCCGGTCGGGATGGGAGGGGCGGCGGGTGGCGCGTTCGGGTCATTCCGCAGCGGCGGAGCTCGGAGGCGGCTCCAGCCCAGCTGCGACCCGCGGTCGGTGCTGCCCCAGCTCCCGGAGGCTGCGCTTCTCTCCGCAGCTGCTGCCGCACCTCTGGCCAGCGGGGACAGCGCAGCCACAGCTGCCACCGCCCTCCTGAGCCCCCGCAGCGCCGAGATCAGCAGTGACCTCTCATCGTGTCCTTTTCAGGGTGCCATCAGCGCGGCTGCAAAGCTGTTCCCGAGGCCGAGCTCCCACAGGACTTGCCAGCACTCCTGATGTCTCCGAAGCAAGGTGCTGATTGTTCCAGGCACAGAGATGCCGGCTGTGCGCAGGAGAAGAGTGAACTCTGCTCCATTCATGGAGTTGCGAATCAGCCCCAGCATCTCCAGGAGGGACCAGCAGCCACGGTTCCACACTCGCCTGGGCTGCAAGAAGCCTCTTGGCATCAGCAGGGGGATGCCCCTTGTGAGCGTGCAGTGAGTGCAGATGTGGAGAATGGATTCTGCACCAGTGACGGGAGTGTGAGGGAGCCCCTGGATCCCCAGGGCAAATCAGCAACCAACAATGACCACAAAAGGAACCTCAGAAGATTCCTGGGTGAGTGCAGGGCCACCCCTGTGGCCTCTAGGGCAGGGCCAGTGTCCCCTCCCAAGGCCAGGGCTGGCAGGTGTGTGGCTGTTTCCCGATGTCTGGCAGAGGCCTGGTGCTCTGCTGGGCCCCATCAGTGGCTGGAAGCAAGAGCCCCAGCTGCCCCCAAGGCTGTGCAGCTCTCCTGCTGCAGCCTGTCCCCACAGCTGTGTCCCTGGCTGTGCCCACAGCTGTGTCCCTGCCTGGGGCCAGGCTCTTGGCTCTCTGGCTGCCAGCTGAGCGAGGGCCACACTGGCTCAGGGCTCCCTGCTCTGCTCCCTGGCCATGGGCTGAGCAGATTGCAGGGCCGCCTCTGCTTCTGGCAGCCAGCAGCTCTTTCCTGCTCCAGGTGAACGGTTCAGGTGCCATCCCGTGGGCACGGCGGTGCTGATTCTGCTGCTCCTGCTGCTGGTGCTGGCTCTGGGGGTGGCCTTGGCTGTGCAGTCAGGTAAGGGAGGGGCAGCAGCCTGGGCCCAGCCCCTCGGGGCAGAGCGGGCTCCCTGCTCCCTGCACAGGGGAATCCTCAGACCTTCTCCTCTTCCCCCTGCAGCAGCAGCACAGGTTCCAGTCGCACCTGCGACCTCGCCATCACTTCTGGGCTGTCCCCATGGCTGGGTGGGCTACAATGGGGCCTGCTACGGCTTCTCACGGGAGTACAGCACCTGGGATCAGGGTCAGGAACGGTGCTCCGAGCTCGGGGCTCCCTGGCCATTGCCAAGGATGAGGAGGCCATGGTGAGTGAGGGGCTGCGGGCGCTGTGGGCTGGCTGAGGGCAGCCTGGGGGTGCTCCTGGGCCGGGCTGGGTGCTCGTAGGGCCGGGGCTGCAGCCCTGGGCCGGGGCCTTGCAGGGAAGGAGCCCCGGCGTGCGGGGGGAGCCCCGGGCACGTGTCCCCCCGAGGGGCCGGGGCAGCTCCCACTCCTCTCTCCTGGGCAGGATTTGCTCTCGCGCCTCTGCAAGAATGGCGGTTACTGGCTCGGGCTGCGCAGACGGGGCGAGCGCCTGCACTGGGGGGACGGCAGCAGCTACAGCTCCCGGTGAGTGCCGGGGAGCCGGGCAGGGCCTGGGGGCACAGGGCCACAAGGGCTTCCCCTGGCAGCCAGCGCTGACTCTGCTCCTCCCTGCAGGTTTGATGTGCTTGGAAATTCCCAGTGTGTGTACCTGGCTGACCGGAGACTGAGGAGTGCGAACTGCTCCAGTGAGCGGCCGTATGTCTGCAGCAAGGCCCAAGCTCCCCTGTAACAGGGGCTGCACAAGGACCTTCTCCACGTTGGGCAGTGCCAGCTTCACCTCTGAGCCCAGCCCAGCGCTGCCCTTCCTCAGCTGCACCCTGTGCCTTGCACTTCCTCTCAGGGTCACCTCAGTGCCTCTTCGTGCCCAGTGCCAGCGCTGGGCTGGGGCTGCAAAGGAAAAGTCTCTGCAATCCATCCTGCCACCGATGCTGCCTGCAGTGAGTGCATTGCCCTCATGGCACAACAAGCTCCAATGGGAAATCCAAATCAGCCTGGGCTCTCTCTTGGAAATCATTACAAAGTGGCCAGAATGGGACACTGCTGGGCTGTCTTTGGAAGAGGAAGAACTGCTAACACCTGCTGAGGAGAAATCCCACTTTTGGTGTCAGGCACCTGACTGTGAAGAAGGGTCTGCTGTCTGTCTGTCCGTCTGCGAAGGATCTGACTGAGGGCTGGAGCAGGACAAGGATTTTTCTCCCTGAGGGAAGAAGCAGTGACATGACGTGACTGTAACCCCCATCCCTCTGTGCCACTGTGCGGAGAGGAGGGAGGGAGGGAAATGGGGAACAAAGTGAAGCCCAAGAAAGAGAGAACAGTGTGGGGAAGGTGCGTGTTTTCGGGTTTGGCAAACTTCTCATTGCCCTGCTCTGATGTTTTTGATAATATGTTTCTATTAAAATAATTTCCCCAGTCCTGTTACACCCATGATGGGCGAGAGATCTCTGGCTGCCTTTACTGAGACCCCTGAGCCTTTCCTGCTGTGTTCTGTTGCCTGCCCTCTGTTGCCTGCCCAGGGGCAGGAGCAGAGGCACAGAGCGCTTTTGCTGGCCCCGGGCACCTGGCCAGCCCAGCCCAAGAATCCCTGCCGTAATTCACGGTTGGGAGCCCCAGAAGCGGCTTCCCCGGGCTGCGGTTCTCGACCACCTTCAACTGAGTGGGGCCCTTTTCCTTAGCAAGGTATTTGCGGGACAGGAGTGACCCGAGCGCTCTACTGGCGCGGCTTCTGCTACTGAATATCCCCCTGCCTGTGGCTCCCAATGTGGCACCGGGAGTCATTCGGGTGTAGGAAAGGAAAATTTGCCGGTGACTTCCATGGCGCGCCCGCCCCGACCCCGCCCCTCGCTGCTGCCGCGCACGCGATTGGTCAAAGCGGCCAAAACGCTCTCCCAGATGGGCTCTGTGCTGCGGCACCAGCCCGAGTGCCCGCGGGGAGTGAGCGCAGAGCGGCACCAGCCCGAGTGCCCGCGGGGTGTGAGCGCACAGCGGCACCAGCCCGAGTGCCCGCGGGGAGTGAGCGCACAGCGGCACCAGCCCGAGTGCCCGCGGAGAGTGAGCGCACAGCGGCACCAGCCCGAGTGCCCGCGGGGAGTGAGCGCACAGCGGCACCAGCCCGAGTGCCCGCGGGGTGTGAGCGCACAGCGGCACCAGCCCGAGTGCCCGCGGAGCCGGTCGGGATGGGAGGGGCGGCGGGCGGAGCGTTCGGTTATTCCGGAGCGGCGGCGGCACCCGGAGCCCGGCGAGGCGGCAGCTCCAGCCCAGGTGGGACCCGCGGTCGGTGCTGCCCCAACTCGGAGCTCGCGGTGAGGGCCGGGGGGGACGTGGGGGAAGCCGGCACAAGGAACTCGCGGCTTTTGCTGGCACCCGGCACCTGGCCAGGCTCACTTCAAGAATGGCCTGCGGTGATTCACTGTTGAGAGCCCCAGAAGCGGCTTCCCAGGGCTGCGATTCTCGACAAGCTTCAAGAGAGTGGGGCCCTTTTCCTTAGCAAGGTATTTGCACCAGCCCGAGTGCCCGCGGGGTGTGAGCGCACAGCGGCACCAGCCCGAGTGCCCGCGGAGTCCGCCCGGGATGGGAAGGGCGGCGGGTGGCGCGTTCGGGTCATTCCGCAGCGGCGGAGCTCGGAGGCGGCTCCAGCCCAGCTGCGACCCGCGCTCGGTGCTGCCCCCAGCTCCCGGAGGCTGCGCTTCTCTCCGCAGCTGCTGCCGCACCTCTGGCCAGCGGGGACAGCGCAGCCACAGCTGCCACCGCCCTCCTGAGCCCCCGCAGCGCCGAGATCAGCAGTGACCTCTCATCGTGTCCTTTTCAGGGTGCCATCAGCGCGGCTGCAAAGCTGTTCCCGAGGCCGAGCTCCCACAGGACTTGCCAGCACTCCTGATGTCTCCGAAGCAAGGTGCTGATTGTTCCAGGCACAGAGATGCCGGCTGTGCGCAGGAGAAGAGTGAACTCTGCTCCATTCATGGAGTTGCGAATCAGCCCCAGCATCTCCAGGAGGGACCAGCAGCCACGGTTCCACACTCGCCTGGGCTGCAAGAAGCCTCTTGGCATCAGCAGGGGGATGCCACTTGTGAGCGTGCAGTGAGTGCAGATGTGGAGAATGGATTCTGCACCAGTGACGGGAGTGTGAGGGAGCCCCTGGATCCCCAGGGCAAATCAGCAACCAACAATGACCACAAAAGGAACCTCAGAAGATCCCTGGGTGAGTGCAGGGCCACCCCTGTGGCCTCTAGGGCAGGGCCAGTGTCCCCTCCCAAGGCCAGGGCTGGCAGGTGTGTGGCTGTTTCCCGATGTCTGGCAGAGGCCTGGTGCTCTGCTGGGCCCCATCAGTGGCTGGAAGCAAGAGCCCCAGCTGCCCCCAAGGCTGTGCAGCTCTCCTGCTGCAGCCTGTCCCCACAGCTGTGTCCCTGGCTGTGCCCACAGCTGTGTCCCTGCCTGGGGCCAGGCTCTTGGCTCTCTGGCTGCCAGCTGAGCGAGGGCCACACTGGCTCAGGGCTCCCTGCTCTGCTCCCTGGCCATGGGCTGAGCAGATTGCAGGGGCCGCCTCTGCTTCTGGCAGCCAGCAGCTCTTTCCTGCTCCAGGTGAACGGTTCAGGTGCCATCCCGTGGGCACGGCGGTGCTGATTCTGCTGCTCCTGCTGCTGGTGCTGGCTCTGGGGGTGGCCTTGGCTGTGCAGTCAGGTAAGGGAGGGGCAGCAGCCTGGGCCCAGCCCCTCGGGGGCAGAGCGGGCTCCCTGCTCCCTGCACAGGGGAATCCTCAGACCTTCTCCTCTTCCCCCTGCAGCAGCACCACAGGTTCCAGTCGCACCTGCGACCTCGCCATCACTTCTGGGCTGTCCCCATGGCTGGGTGGGCTACAATGGGGCCTGCTACGGCTTCTCACGGGAGTACAGCACCTGGGATCAGGGTCAGGAACGGTGCTCCGAGCTCGGGGCCTCCCTGGCCATTGCCAAGGATGAGGAGGCCATGGTGAGTGAGGGGCTGCGGGCGCTGTGGGCTGGCTGAGGGCAGCCTGGGGGTGCTCCTGGGCCGGGCTGGGTGCTCGTAGGGCCGGGGCTGCAGCCCTGGGCCGGGGCCTTGCAGGGAAGGAGCCCCGGCGTGCGGGGGGAGCCCCGGGCACGTGTCCCCCCGAGGGGCCGGGGCAGCTCCCACTCCTCTCTCCTGGGCAGGATTTGCTCTCGCGCCTCTGCAAGAATGGCGGTTACTGGCTCGGGCTGCGCAGACGGGGCGAGCGCCTGCACTGGGGGGACGGCAGCAGCTACAGCTCCCGGTGAGTGCCGGGGAGCCGGGCAGGGCCTGGGGGCACAGGGCCACAAGGGCTTCCCCTGGCAGCCAGCGCTGACTCTGCTCCTCCCTGCAGGTTTGATGTGCTTGGAAATTCCCAGTGTGTGTACCTGGCTGACCGGAGACTGAGGAGTGCGAACTGCTCCAGTGAGCGGCCGTATGTCTGCAGCAAGGCCCAAGCTCCCCTGTAACAGGGGCTGCACAAGGACCTTCTCCACGTTGGGCAGTGCCAGCTTCACCTCTGAGCCCAGCCCAGCGCTGCCCTTCCTCAGCTGCACCCTGTGCCTTGCACTTCCTCTCAGGGTCACCTCAGTGCCTCTTCGTGCCCAGTGCCAGCGCTGGGCTGGGGCTGCAAAGGAAAAGTCTCTGCAATCCATCCTGCCACCGATGCTGCCTGCAGTGAGTGCATTGCCCTCATGGCACAACAAGCTCCAATGGGAAATCCAAATCAGCCTGGGCTCTCTCTTGGAAATCATTACAAAGTGGCCAGAATGGGACACTGCTGGGCTGTCTTTGGAAGAGGAAGAACTGCTAACACCTGCTGAGGAGAAATCCCACTTTTGGTGTCAGGCACCTGACTGTGAAGAAGGGTCTGCTGTCTGTCTGTCCGTCTGCGAAGGATCTGACTGTCCTCGTGTGGGAGTAATCCCAGGCTGGAGCAGGACAAGGATTTTTCTCCCTGAGGGAGAAGCAGTGACATGACGTGACTGTAACCCCCATCCCTCTGTGCCACTGTGTGGAGAGGAGGGAGGGAGGGAAATGGGGACAAAGTGAAGCCCAAGAAAGAGAGAACAGTGTGGGGAAGGTGCGTGTTTCGGGTTTGGCAAACTTCTCATTGCCCTGCTCTGATGTTTTTGATAATATGTTTCTATTAAAATAATTTCCCCAGTCCTGTTACACCCATGATGGGCGAGAGATCTCTGGCTGCCTTTACTGAGACCCCTGAGCCTTTCCTGCTGTGTTCTGTTGCCTGCCCAGGGGCAGGAGCAGAGGCACAGAGCGCTTTTGCTGGCCCCGGGCACCTGGCCAGCCCAGCCCAAGAATCCCTGCCGTAATTCACGGTTGGGAGCCCCAGAAGCGGCTTCCCCGGGGCTGCGGTTCTCGACCACCTTCAACTGAGTGGGGCCCTTTTCCTTAGCAAGGTATTTGCGGGACAGGAGTGACCCGAGCGCTCTACTGGCGCGGCTTCTGCTACTGAATATCCCCCTGCCTGTGGCTCCCAATGTGGCACCGGGAGTCATTCGGGTGTAGGAAAGGAAAATTTGCCGGTGACTTCCATGGCGCGCCCGCCCCGACCCCGCCCCTCGCTGCTGCCGCGCACGCGATTGGTCAAAGCGGCCAAAACGCTCTCCCAGATGGGCTCTGTGCTGCGGCACCAGCCCGAGTGCCCGCGGGGTGTGAGCGCACAGCGGCACCAGCCCGAGTGCCCGCGGGGTGTGAGCGCACAGCGGCACCAGCCCGAGTGCCCGCGGGGAGTGAGCGCACAGCGGCACCAGCCCGAGTGCCCGCGGAGAGTGAGCGCACAGCGGCACCAGCCCGAGTGCCCGCGGGGAGTGAGCGCACAGCGGCACCAGCCCGAGTGCCCGCGGAGCCCGGTCGGGATGGGAGGGGCGGCGGGCGGAGCGTTCGGTTATTCCGGAGCGGCGGCGGCACCCGGAGCCCGGCGAGGCGGCAGCTCCAGCCCAGGTGGGACCCGCGGTCGGTGCTGCCCCAACTCGGAGCTCGCGGTGAGGGCCGGGGGGGACGTGGGGGAAGCCGGCACAAGGAACTCGCGGCTTTTGCTGGCACCCGGCACCTGGCCAGGCTCACTTCAAGAATGCCTGCGGTGATTCACTGTTGAGAGCCCCAGAAGCGGCTTCCCAGGGCTGCGATTCTCGACAAGCTTCAAGAGAGTGGGGCCCTTTTCCTTAGCAAGGTATTTGCACCAGCCCGAGTGCCCGCGGGGTGTGAGCGCACAGCGGCACCAGCCCGAGTGCCCGCGGAGTCCGCCCGGGATGGGAAGGGCGGCGGGTGGCGCGTTCGGGTCATTCCGCAGCGGCGGAGCTCGGAGGCGGCTCCAGCCCAGCTGCGACCCGCGCTCGGTGCTGCCCCAGCTCCCGGAGGCTGCGCTTCTCTCCGCAGCTGCTGCCGCACCTCTGGCCAGCGGGGACAGCGCAGCCACAGCTGCCACCGCCCTCCTGAGCCCCCGCAGCGCCGAGATCAGCAGTGACCTCTCATCGTGTCCTTTTCAGGGTGCCATCAGCGCGGCTGCAAAGCTGTTCCCGAGGCCGAGCTCCCACAGGACTTGCCAGCACTCCTGATGTCTCCGAAGCAAGGTGCTGATTGTTCCAGGCACAGAGATGCCGGCTGTGCGCAGGAGAAGAGTGAACTCTGCTCCATTCATGGAGTTGCGAATCAGCCCCAGCATCTCCAGGAGGGACCAGCAGCCACGGTTCCACACTCGCCTGGGCTGCAAGAAGCCTCTTGGCATCAGCAGGGGGATGCCACTTGTGAGCGTGCAGTGAGTGCAGATGTGGAGAATGGATTCTGCACCAGTGACGGGAGTGTGAGGGAGCCCCTGGATCCCCAGGGCAAATCAGCAACCAACAATGACCACAAAAGGAACCTCAGAAGATCCCTGGGTGAGTGCAGGGCCACCCCTGTGGCCTCTAGGGCAGGGCCAGTGTCCCCTCCCAAGGCCAGGGCTGGCAGGTGTGTGGCTGTTTCCCGATGTCTGGCAGAGGCCTGGTGCTCTGCTGGGCCCCATCAGTGGCTGGAAGCAAGAGCCCCAGCTGCCCCCAAGGCTGTGCAGCTCTCCTGCTGCAGCCTGTCCCCACAGCTGTGTCCCTGGCTGTGCCCACAGCTGTGTCCCTGCCTGGGGCCAGGCTCTTGGCTCTCTGGCTGCCAGCTGAGCGAGGGCCACACTGGCTCAGGGCTCCCTGCTCTGCTCCCTGGCCATGGGCTGAGCAGATTGCAGGGCCGCCTCTGCTTCTGGCAGCCAGCAGCTCTTTCCTGCTCCAGGTGAACGGTTCAGGTGCCATCCCGTGGGCACGGCGGTGCTGATTCTGCTGCTCCTGCTGCTGGTGCTGGCTCTGGGGGTGGCCTTGGCTGTGCAGTCAGGTAAGGGAGGGGCAGCAGCCTGGGCCCAGCCCCTCGGGGCAGAGCGGGCTCCCTGCTCCCTGCACAGGGGAATCCTCAGACCTTCTCCTCTTCCCCCTGCAGCAGCACCACAGGTTCCAGTCGCACCTGCGACCTCGCCATCACTTCTGGGCTGTCCCCATGGCTGGGTGGGCTACAATGGGGCCTGCTACGGCTTCTCACGGGAGTACAGCACCTGGGATCAGGGTCAGGAACGGTGCTCCGAGCTCGGGGCCTCCCTGGCCATTGCCAAGGATGAGGAGGCCATGGTGAGTGAGGGGCTGCGGGCGCTGTGGGCTGGCTGAGGGCAGCCTGGGGGTGCTCCTGGGCCGGGCTGGGTGCTCGTAGGGCCGGGGCTGCAGCCCTGGGCCGGGGCCTTGCAGGGAAGGAGCCCCGGCGTGCGGGGGGAGCCCCGGGCACGTGTCCCCCCGAGGGGCCGGGGCAGCTCCCACTCCTCTCTCCTGGGCAGGATTTGCTCTCGCGCCTCTGCAAGAATGGCGGTTACTGGCTCGGGCTGCGCAGACGGGGCGAGCGCCTGCACTGGGGGGACGGCAGCAGCTACAGCTCCCGGTGAGTGCCGGGGAGCCGGGCAGGGCCTGGGGGCACAGGGCCACAAGGGCTTCCCCTGGCAGCCAGCGCTGACTCTGCTCCTCCCTGCAGGTTTGATGTGCTTGGAAATTCCCAGTGTGTGTACCTGGCTGACCGGAGACTGAGGAGTGCCAACTGCTCCAGTGAGCGGCCGTATGTCTGCAGCAAGGCCCAAGCTCCCCTGTAACAGGGGCTGCACAAGGACCTTCTCCACGTTGGGCAGTGCCAGCTTCACCTCTGAGCCCAGCCCAGCGCTGCCCTTCCTCAGCTGCACCCTGTGCCTTGCACTTCCTCTCAGGGTCACCTCAGTGCCTCTTCGTGCCCAGTGCCAGCGCTGGGCTGGGGCTGCAAAGGAAAAGTCTCTGCAATCCATCCTGCCACCGATGCTGCCTGCAGTGAGTGCATTGCCCTCATGGCACAACAAGCTCCAATGGGAAATCCAAATCAGCCTGGGCTCTCTCTTGGAAATCATTACAAAGTGGCCAGAATGGGACACTGCTGGGCTGTCTTTGGAAGAGGAAGAACTGCTAACACCTGCTGAGGAGAAATCCCACTTTTGGTGTCAGGCACCTGACTGTGAAGAAGGGTCTGCTGTCTGTCTGTCCGTCTGCGAAGGATCTGACTGTCCTCGTGTGGGAGTAATCCCAGGCTGGAGCAGGACAAGGATTTTTCTCCCTGAGGGAGAAGCAGTGACATGACGTGACTGTAACCCCCATCCCTCTGTGCCACTGTGTGGAGAGGAGGGAGGGAGGGAAATGGGGACAAAGTGAAGCCCAAGAAAGAGAGAACAGTGTGGGGAAGGTGCGTGTTTCGGGTTTGGCAAACTTCTCATTGCCCTGCTCTGATGTTTTTGATAATATGTTTCTATTAAAATAATTTCCCCAGTCCTGTTACACCCATGATGGGCGAGAGATCTCTGGCTGCCTTTACTGAGACCCCTGAGCCTTTCCTGCTGTGTTCTGTTGCCTGCCCAGGGGCAGGAGCAGAGGCACAGAGCGCTTTTGCTGGCCCCGGGCACCTGGCCAGCCCAGCCCAAGAATCCCTGCCGTAATTCACGGTTGGGAGCCCCAGAAGCGGCTTCCCCGGGGCTGCGGTTCTCGACCACCTTCAACTGAGTGGGGCCCTTTTCCTTAGCAAGGTATTTGCGGGACAGGAGTGACCCGAGCGCTCTACTGGCGCGGCTTCTGCTACTGAATATCCCCCTGCCTGTGGCTCCCAATGTGGCACCGGGAGTCATTCGGGTGTAGGAAAGGAAAATTTGCCGGTGACTTCCATGGCGCGCCCGCCCCGACCCCGCCCCTCGCTGCTGCCGCGCACGCGATTGGTCAAAGCGGCCAAAACGCTCTCCCAGATGGGCTCTGTGCTGCGGCACCAGCCCGAGTGCCCGCGGGGAGTGAGCGCAGAGCGGCACCAGCCCGAGTGCCCGCGGGGAGTGAGCGCACAGCGGCACCAGCCCGAGTGCCCGCGGAGCCCGGTCGGGATGGGAGGGGCGGCGGGCGGAGCGTTCGGTTATTCCGGAGCGGCGGCGGCACCCGGAGCCCGGCGAGGCGGCAGCTCCAGCCCAGGTGGGACCCGCGGTCGGTGCTGCCCCAACTCGGAGCTCGCGGTGAGGGCCGGGGGGGACGTGGGGGAAGCCGGCACAAGGAACTCGCGGCTTTTGCTGGCACCCGGCACCTGGCCAGGCTCACTTCAAGAATGCCTGCGGTGATTCACTGTTGAGAGCCCCAGAAGCGGCTTCCCAGGGCTGCGATTCTCGACAAGCTTCAAGAGAGTGGGGCCCTTTTCCTTAGCAAGGTATTTGCACCAGCCCGAGTGCCCGCGGGGTGTGAGCGCACAGCGGCACCAGCCCGAGTGCCCGCGGAGTCCGCCCGGGATGGGAAGGGCGGCGGGTGGCGCGTTCGGGTCATTCCGCAGCGGCGGAGCTCGGAGGCGGCTCCAGCCCAGCTGCGACCCGCGCTCGGTGCTGCCCCAGCTCCCGGAGGCTGCGCTTCTCTCCGCAGCTGCTGCCGCACCTCTGGCCAGCGGGGACAGCGCAGCCACAGCTGCCACCGCCCTCCTGAGCCCCCGCAGCGCCGAGATCAGCAGTGACCTCTCATCGTGTCCTTTTCAGGGTGCCATCAGCGCGGCTGCAAAGCTGTTCCCGAGGCCGAGCTCCCACAGGACTTGCCAGCACTCCTGATGTCTCCGAAGCAAGGTGCTGATTGTTCCAGGCACAGAGATGCCGGCTGTGCGCAGGAGAAGAGTGAACTCTGCTCCATTCATGGAGTTGCGAATCAGCCCCAGCATCTCCAGGAGGGACCAGCAGCCACGGTTCCACACTCGCCTGGGCTGCAAGAAGCCTCTTGGCATCAGCAGGGGGATGCCACTTGTGAGCGTGCAGTGAGTGCAGATGTGGAGAATGGATTCTGCACCAGTGACGGGAGTGTGAGGGAGCCCCTGGATCCCCAGGGCAAATCAGCAACCAACAATGACCACAAAAGGAACCTCAGAAGATTCCTGGGTGAGTGCAGGGCCACCCCTGTGGCCTCTAGGGCAGGGCCAGTGTCCCCTCCCAAGGCCAGGGCTGGCAGGTGTGTGGCTGTTTCCCGATGTCTGGCAGAGGCCTGGTGCTCTGCTGGGCCCCATCAGTGGCTGGAAGCAAGAGCCCCAGCTGCCCCCAAGGCTGTGCAGCTCTCCTGCTGCAGCCTGTCCCCACAGCTGTGTCCCTGGCTGTGCCCACAGCTGTGTCCCTGCCTGGGGCCAGGCTCTTGGCTCTCTGGCTGCCAGCTGAGCGAGGGCCACACTGGCTCAGGGCTCCCTGCTCTGCTCCCTGGCCATGGGCTGAGCAGATTGCAGGGCCGCCTCTGCTTCTGGCAGCCAGCAGCTCTTTCCTGCTCCAGGTGAACGGTTCAGGTGCCATCCCGTGGGCACGGCGGTGCTGATTCTGCTGCTCCTGCTGCTGGTGCTGGCTCTGGGGGTGGCCTTGGCTGTGCAGTCAGGTAAGGGAGGGGCAGCAGCCTGGGCCCAGCCCCTCGGGGCAGAGCGGGCTCCCTGCTCCCTGCACAGGGGAATCCTCAGACCTTCTCCTCTTCCCCCTGCAGCAGCACCACAGGTTCCAGTCGCACCTGCGACCTCGCCATCACTTCTGGGCTGTCCCCATGGCTGGGTGGGCTACAATGGGGCCTGCTACGGCTTCTCACGGGAGTACAGCACCTGGGATCAGGGTCAGGAACGGTGCTCCGAGCTCGGGGCCTCCCTGGCCATTGCCAAGGATGAGGAGGCCATGGTGAGTGAGGGGCTGCGGGCGCTGTGGGCTGGCTGAGGGCAGCCTGGGGGTGCTCCTGGGCCGGGCTGGGTGCTCGTAGGGCCGGGGCTGCAGCCCTGGGCCGGGGCCTTGCAGGGAAGGAGCCCCGGCGTGCGGGGGGAGCCCCGGGCACGTGTCCCCCCGAGGGGCCGGGGCAGCTCCCACTCCTCTCTCCTGGGCAGGATTTGCTCTCGCGCCTCTGCAAGAATGGCGGTTACTGGCTCGGGCTGCGCAGACGGGGCGAGCGCCTGCACTGGGGGGACGGCAGCAGCTACAGCTCCCGGTGAGTGCCGGGGAGCCGGGCAGGGCCTGGGGGCACAGGGCCACAAGGGCTTCCCCTGGCAGCCAGCGCTGACTCTGCTCCTCCCTGCAGGTTTGATGTGCTTGGCAATTCCCAGTGTGTGTACCTGGCTGACCGGAGACTGAGGAGTGCCAACTGCTCCAGTGAGCGGCCGTATGTCTGCAGCAAGGCCCAAGCTCCCCTGTAACAGGGGCTGCACAAGGACCTTCTCCACGCTGGGCAGTGCCAGCTTCACCTCTGAGCCCAGCCCAGCGCTGCCCTTCCTCAGCTGCACCCTGTGCCTTGCACTTCCTCTCAGGGTCACCTCAGTGCCTCTTCGTGCCCAGTGCCAGCGCTGGGCTGGGGCTGCAAAGGAAAAGTCTCTGCAATCCATCCTGCCACCGATGCTGCCTGCAGTGAGTGCATTGCCCTCATGGCACAACAAGCTCCAATGGGAAATGCAAATCAGCCTGGGCTCTCTCTTGGAAATCATTACAAAGTGGCCAGAATGGGACACTGCTGGGCTGTCTTTGGAAGAGGAAGAACTGCTAACACCTGCTGAGGAGAAATCCCACTTTTGGTGTCAGGCACCTGACTGTGAAGAAGGGTCTGCTGTCTGTCTGTCCGTCTGCGAAGGATCTGACTGTCCTCGTGTGGGAGGAATCCCAGGCTGGAGCAGGACAAGGATTTTTCTCCCTGAGGGAGAAGCAGTGACATGACGTGACTGTAACCCCCATCCCTCTGTGCCACTGTGTGGAGAGGAGGGAGGGAGGGAAATGGGGACAAAGTGAAGCCCAAGAAAGAGAGAACAGTGTGGGGAAGGTGCGTGTTTCGGGTTTGGCAAACTTCTCATTGCCCTGCTCTGATGTTTTTGATCATATGTTTCTATTAAAATAATTTCCCCAGTCCTGTTACACCCATGATGGGCGAGAGATCTCTGGCTGCCTTTACTGAGACCCCTGAGCCTTTCCTGCTGTGTTCTGTTGCCTGCCCAGGGGCAGGAGCAGAGGCACAGAGCGCTTTTGCTGGCCCCGGGCACCTGGCCAGCCCAGCCCAAGAATCCCTGCCGTAATTCACGGTTGGGAGCCCCAGAAGCGGCTTCCCCGGGGCTGCGGTTCTCGACCACCTTCAACTGAGTGGGGCCCTTTTCCTTAGCAAGGTATTTGCGGGACAGGAGTGACCCGAGCGCTCTACTGGCGCGGCTTCTGCTACTGAATATCCCCCTGCCTGTGGCTCCCAATGTGGCACCGGGAGTCATTCGGGTGTAGGAAAGGAAAATTTGCCGGTGACTTCCATGGCGCGCCCGCCCCGACCCCGCCCCTCGCTGCTGCCGCGCACGCGATTGGTCAAAGCGGCCAAAACGCTCTCCCAGATGGGCTCTGTGCTGCGGCACCAGCCCGAGTGCCCGCGGGGAGTGAGCGCAGAGCGGCACCAGCCCGAGTGCCCGCGGGGAGTGAGCGCACAGCGGCACCAGCCCGAGTGCCCGCGGAGCCCGGTCGGGATGGGAGGGGCGGCGGGCGGAGCGTTCGGTTATTCCGGAGCGGCGGCGGCACCCGGAGCCCGGCGAGGCGGCAGCTCCAGCCCAGGTGGGACCCGCGGTCGGTGCTGCCCCAACTCGGAGCTCGCGGTGAGGGCCGGGGGGGACGTGGGGGAAGCCGGCACAAGGAACTCGCGGCTTTTGCTGGCACCCGGCACCTGGCCAGGCTCACTTCAAGAATGCCTGCGGTGATTCACTGTTGAGAGCCCCAGAAGCGGCTTCCCAGGGCTGCGATTCTCGACAAGCTTCAAGAGAGTGGGGCCCTTTTCCTTAGCAAGGTATTTGCACCAGCCCGAGTGCCCGCGGGGTGTGAGCGCACAGCGGCACCAGCCCGAGTGCCCGCGGAGTCCGCCCGGGATGGGAAGGGCGGCGGGTGGCGCGTTCGGGTCATTCCGCAGCGGCGGAGCTCGGAGGCGGCTCCAGCCCAGCTGCGACCCGCGCTCGGTGCTGCCCCAGCTCCCGGAGGCTGCGCTTCTCTCCGCAGCTGCTGCCGCACCTCTGGCCAGCGGGGACAGCGCAGCCACAGCTGCCACCGCCCTCCTGAGCCCCCGCAGCGCCGAGATCAGCAGTGACCTCTCATCGTGTCCTTTTCAGGGTGCCATCAGCGCGGCTGCAAAGCTGTTCCCGAGGCCGAGCTCCCACAGGACTTGCCAGCACTCCTGATGTCTCCGAAGCAAGGTGCTGATTGTTCCAGGCACAGAGATGCCGGCTGTGCGCAGGAGAAGAGTGAACTCTGCTCCATTCATGGAGTTGCGAATCAGCCCCAGCATCTCCAGGAGGGACCAGCAGCCACGGTTCCACACTCGCCTGGGCTGCAAGAAGCCTCTTGGCATCAGCAGGGGGATGCCACTTGTGAGCGTGCAGTGAGTGCAGATGTGGAGAATGGATTCTGCACCAGTGACGGGAGTGTGAGGGAGCCCCTGGATCCCCAGGGCAAATCAGCAACCAACAATGACCACAAAAGGAACCTCAGAAGATTCCTGGGTGAGTGCAGGGCCACCCCTGTGGCCTCTAGGGCAGGGCCAGTGTCCCCTCCCAAGGCCAGGGCTGGCAGGTGTGTGGCTGTTTCCCGATGTCTGGCAGAGGCCTGGTGCTCTGCTGGGCCCCATCAGTGGCTGGAAGCAAGAGCCCCAGCTGCCCCCAAGGCTGTGCAGCTCTCCTGCTGCAGCCTGTCCCCACAGCTGTGTCCCTGGCTGTGCCCACAGCTGTGTCCCTGCCTGGGGCCAGGCTCTTGGCTCTCTGGCTGCCAGCTGAGCGAGGGCCACACTGGCTCAGGGCTCCCTGCTCTGCTCCCTGGCCATGGGCTGAGCAGATTGCAGGGCCGCCTCTGCTTCTGGCAGCCAGCAGCTCTTTCCTGCTCCAGGTGAACGGTTCAGGTGCCATCCCGTGGGCACGGCGGTGCTGATTCTGCTGCTCCTGCTGCTGGTGCTGGCTCTGGGGGTGGCCTTGGCTGTGCAGTCAGGTAAGGGAGGGGCAGCAGCCTGGGCCCAGCCCCTCGGGGCAGAGCGGGCTCCCTGCTCCCTGCACAGGGGAATCCTCAGACCTTCTCCTCTTCCCCCTGCAGCAGCACCACAGGTTCCAGTCGCACCTGCGACCTCGCCATCACTTCTGGGCTGTCCCCATGGCTGGGTGGGCTACAATGGGGCCTGCTACGGCTTCTCACGGGAGTACAGCACCTGGGATCAGGGTCAGGAACGGTGCTCCGAGCTCGGGGCCTCCCTGGCCATTGCCAAGGATGAGGAGGCCATGGTGAGTGAGGGGCTGCGGGCGCTGTGGGCTGGCTGAGGGCAGCCTGGGGGTGCTCCTGGGCCGGGCTGGGTGCTCGTAGGGCCGGGGCTGCAGCCCTGGGCCGGGGCCTTGCAGGGAAGGAGCCCCGGCGTGCGGGGGGAGCCCCGGGCACGTGTCCCCCCGAGGGGCCGGGGCAGCTCCCACTCCTCTCTCCTGGGCAGGATTTGCTCTCGCGCCTCTGCAAGAATGGCGGTTACTGGCTCGGGCTGCGCAGACGGGGCGAGCGCCTGCACTGGGGGGACGGCAGCAGCTACAGCTCCCGGTGAGTGCCGGGGAGCCGGGCAGGGCCTGGGGGCACAGGGCCACAAGGGCTTCCCCTGGCAGCCAGCGCTGACTCTGCTCCTCCCTGCAGGTTTGATGTGCTTGGCAATTCCCAGTGTGTGTACCTGGCTGACCGGAGACTGAGGAGTGCCAACTGCTCCAGTGAGCGGCCGTATGTCTGCAGCAAGGCCCAAGCTCCCCTGTAACAGGGGCTGCACAAGGACCTTCTCCACGCTGGGCAGTGCCAGCTTCACCTCTGAGCCCAGCCCAGCGCTGCCCTTCCTCAGCTGCACCCTGTGCCTTGCACTTCCTCTCAGGGTCACCTCAGTGCCTCTTCGTGCCCAGTGCCAGCGCTGGGCTGGGGCTGCAAAGGAAAAGTCTCTGCAATCCATCCTGCCACCGATGCTGCCTGCAGTGAGTGCATTGCCCTCATGGCACAACAAGCTCCAATGGGAAATGCAAATCAGCCTGGGCTCTCTCTTGGAAATCATTACAAAGTGGCCAGAATGGGACACTGCTGGGCTGTCTTTGGAAGAGGAAGAACTGCTAACACCTGCTGAGGAGAAATCCCACTTTTGGTGTCAGGCACCTGACTGTGAAGAAGGGTCTGCTGTCTGTCTGTCCGTCTGTGAAGGATCTGACTGTCCTCGTGTGGGAGGAATCCCAGGCTGGAGCAGGACAAGGATTTTTCTCCCTGAGGGAGAAGCAGTGACATGACGTGACTGTAACCCCCATCCCTCTGTGCCACTGTGTGGAGAGGAGGGAGGGAGGGAAATGGGGACAAAGTGAAGCCCAAGAAAGAGAGAACAGTGTGGGGAAGGTGCGTGTTTCGGGTTTGGCAAACTTCTCATTGCCCTGCTCTGATGTTTTTGATCATATGTTTCTATTAAAATAATTTCCCCAGTCCTGTTACACCCATGATGGGCGAGAGATCTCTGGCTGCCTTTACTGAGACCCCTGAGCCTTTCCTGCTGTGTTCTGTTGCCTGCCCAGGGGCAGGAGCAGAGGCACAGAGCGCTTTTGCTGGCCCCGGGCACCTGGCCAGCCCAGCCCAAGAATCCCTGCCGTAATTCACGGTTGGGAGCCCCAGAAGCGGCTTCCCCGGGGCTGCGGTTCTCGACCACCTTCAACTGAGTGGGGCCCTTTTCCTTAGCAAGGTATTTGCGGGACAGGAGTGACCCGAGCGCTCTACTGGCGCGGCTTCTGCTACTGAATATCCCCCTGCCTGTGGCTCCCAATGTGGCACCGGGAGTCATTCGGGTGTAGGAAAGGAAAATTTGCCGGTGACTTCCATGGCGCGCCCGCCCCGACCCCGCCCCTCGCTGCTGCCGCGCACGCGATTGGTCAAAGCGGCCAAAACGCTCTCCCAGATGGGCTCTGTGCTGCGGCACCAGCCCGAGTGCCCGCGGGGAGTGAGCGCACAGCGGCACCAGCCCGAGTGCCCGCGGGGAGTGAGCGCACAGCGGCACCAGCCCGAGTGCCCGCGGGGAGTGAGCGCAGAGCGGCACCAGCCCGAGTGCCCGCGGGGTGTGAGCGCACAGCGGCACCAGCCCGAGTGCCCGCGGAGAGTGAGCGCACAGCGGCACCAGCCCGAGTGCCCGCGGGGAGTGAGCGCACAGCGGCACCAGCCCGAGTGCCCGCGGGGTGTGAGCGCACAGCGGCACCAGCCCGAGTGCCCGCGGAGCCCGGTCGGGATGGGAGGGGCGGCGGGCGGAGCGTTCGGTTATTCCGGAGCGGCGGCGGCACCCGGAGCCCGGCGAGGCGGCAGCTCCAGCCCAGGTGGGACCCGCGGTCGGTGCTGCCCCAACTCGGAGCTCGCGGTGAGGGCCGGGGGGGACGTGGGGGAAGCCGGCACAAGGAACTCGCGGCTTTTGCTGGCACCCGGCACCTGGCCAGGCTCACTTCAAGAATGCCTGCGGTGATTCACTGTTGAGAGCCCCAGAAGCGGCTTCCCAGGGCTGCGATTCTCGACAAGCTTCAAGAGAGTGGGGCCCTTTTCCTTAGCAAGGTATTTGCACCAGCCCGAGTGCCCGCGGGGTGTGAGCGCACAGCGGCACCAGCCCGAGTGCCCGCGGAGTCCGCCCGGGATGGGAGGGGCGGCGGGTGGCGCGTTCGGGTCATTCCGCAGCGGCGGAGCTCGGAGGCGGCTCCAGCCCAGCTGCGACCCGCGCTCGGTGCTGCCCCAGCTCCCGGAGGCTGCGCTTCTCTCCGCAGCTGCTGCCGCACCTCTGGCCAGCGGGGACAGCGCAGCCACAGCTGCCACCGCCCTCCTGAGCCCCCGCAGAGCCGAGATCAGCAGTGACCTCTCATCGTGTCCTTTTCAGGGTGCCATCAGCGCGGCTGCAAAGCTGTTCCCGAGGCCGAGCTCCCACAGGACTTGCCAGCACTCCTGATGTCTCCGAAGCAAGGTGCTGATTGTTCCAGGCACAGAGATGCCGGCTGTGCGCAGGAGAAGAGTGAACTCTGCTCCATTCATGGAGTTGCGAATCAGCCCCAGCATCTCCAGGAGGGACCAGCAGCCACGGTTCCACACTCGCCTGGGCTGCAAGAAGCCTCTTGGCATCAGCAGGGGGATGCCACTTGTGAGCGTGCAGTGAGTGCAGATGTGGAGAATGGATTCTGCACCAGTGACGGGAGTGTGAGGGAGCCCCTGGATCCCCAGGGCAAATCAGCAACCAACAATGACCACAAAAGGAACCTCAGAAGATCCCTGGGTGAGTGCAGGGCCACCCCTGTGGCCTCTAGGGCAGGGCCAGTGTCCCCTCCCAAGGCCAGGGCTGGCAGGTGTGTGGCTGTTTCCCGATGTCTGGCAGAGGCCTGGTGCTCTGCTGGGCCCCATCAGTGGCTGGAAGCAAGAGCCCCAGCTGCCCCCAAGGCTGTGCAGCTCTCCTGCTGCAGCCTGTCCCCACAGCTGTGTCCCTGGCTGTGCCCACAGCTGTGTCCCTGCCTGGGGCCAGGCTCTTGGCTCTCTGGCTGCCAGCTGAGCGAGGGCCACACTGGCTCAGGGCTCCCTGCTCTGCTCCCTGGCCATGGGCTGAGCAGATTGCAGGGCCGCCTCTGCTTCTGGCAGCCAGCAGCTCTTTCCTGCTCCAGGTGAACGGTTCAGGTGCCATCCCGTGGGCACGGCGGTGCTGATTCTGCTGCTCCTGCTGCTGGTGCTGGCTCTGGGGGTGGCCTTGGCTGTGCAGTCAGGTAAGGGAGGGGCAGCAGCCTGGGCCCAGCCCCTCGGGGCAGAGCGGGCTCCCTGCTCCCTGCACAGGGGAATCCTCAGACCTTCTCCTCTTCCCCCTGCAGCAGCAGCACAGGTTCCAGTCGCACCTGCGACCTCGCCATCACTTCTGGGCTGTCCCCATGGCTGGGTGGGCTACAATGGGGCCTGCTACGGCTTCTCACGGGAGTACAGCACCTGGGATCAGGGTCAGGAACGGTGCTCCGAGCTCGGGGCCTCCCTGGCCATTGCCAAGGATGAGGAGGCCATGGTGAGTGAGGGGCTGCGGGCGCTGTGGGCTGGCTGAGGGCAGCCTGGGGGTGCTCCTGGGCCGGGCTGGGTGCTCGTAGGGCCGGGGCTGCAGCCCTGGGCCGGGGCCTTGCAGGGAAGGAGCCCCGGCGTGCGGGGGGAGCCCCGGGCACGTGTCCCCCCGAGGGGCCGGGGCAGCTCCCACTCCTCTCTCCTGGGCAGGATTTGCTCTCGCGCCTCTGCAAGAATGGCGGTTACTGGCTCGGGCTGCGCAGACGGGGCGAGCGCCTGCACTGGGGGGACGGCAGCAGCTGCAGCTCCCGGTGAGTGCCGGGGAGCCGGGCAGGGCCTGGGGGCACAGGGCCACAAGGGCTTCCCCTGGTAGCCAGCGCTGACTCTGCTCCTCCCTGCAGGGTTCCTGTCCTCGGCAATTCCCAGTGCGTGTACCTGGCTGACCGGAGATTCAGGAGTGCGAACTGCTCCAGTGAGCGGCCGTATGTCTGCAGCAAGGCCCAAGCTCCCCTGTAACAGGGGCTGCACAAAGGACCTTCTCCACGCTGGGCAGTGCCAGCTTCACCTCTGAGCCCAGCCCAGCGCTGCCCTTCCTCAGCTGCACCCTGTGCCTTGCACTTCCTCTCAGGGTCACCTCAGTGCCTCTTCGTGCCCAGTGCCAGCGCTGGGCTGGGGCTGCAAAGGAAAAGTCTCTGCAATCCATCCTGCCACCGATGCTGCCTGCAGTGAGTGCATTGCCCTCATGGCACAACAAGCTCCAATGGGAAATGCAAATCGCCCTGGGCTCTTGGAAATCATCACAAAGTTGCCCAGAATCTGACACTTTTGGACTGTCTTTGGAAGAGGAAGAACAGCTAATACCTGCTGAGGTGGAATCCCTCTTTTGGCCTCAGGCCCCTGACTGTCAAGACGGGTCTGTCAGCTGCTTCCTCTTTGTCTGTGTCACCTTCAGAGGCGGACGGTCAGAGCTGCTGCTTGGGGATGGGAATTCGATGCCACCACCACAGCCCAGCCCAGAGCTGCTTCTCCTGCTGTGGGGTTTTGGGTGAGCCCGTGCTTGTGAGAGCAGCCCCTGCACGGGCACCTCACTGTCCCCCCTCGGTGCCGCAGGGCCCTGTCCCCCTGCTCGGTGCCGGGATCCTGAGCTCGCCTCTCCTGCCCTGCTCAGCCCCGGCTGCCGCCAGCGCCCCCGCCGGCCGCGCCCGGAACTGCAGCGAGGGGCAGCGCCGCCGTGGGTGTTAGACTTGGTTATTCTTTGTTACACTAATAAATGTTTTTATTAATATTCTCATATCTTTGCCTGGGAGCCCTTAATTTCAAAATTATAATTTAGAGGAAAGGGGTTTACGCTTTCCATTGCCAGGGAGGCTTCTGCCTTCCTTAGCAGATCTCTGTCTTTCAAACCAACCCCCCCCCATCTCTCTGTGCCACTGTGTGGGGAGGAAGGAGGGAGGGAATCGGGGATAAAGTGAAGCCCAGGAAGGAGAAAGCATTGTGAGCAAAGTGCATTTTCAGGATTTGGCTAACTTCTCATTCCCTTGCTCTCATTTTCTTGATAGTAAATTCTATTAATTTCCCCAGTTCTGTTATTTTCATGATGGGTGAGAGATCTCTGGCTGCCTTTCTTGAGCCTTTCCTGCTGTGTTCTGTTGCCTGCCCAGGGGCAGGAGCAGAGGCAGAGAGCGCTTTTGCTGGCCCCGGGCACCTGGCCTGGCCTGGCCAGCCCAGCCCAAGAATCCCTGCGGTGATTCACTGTTGAGAGTCCCAGAAGCGGCTTCTCCGGGGCAGCGGTTCTCGACGAGCTTCAAGAGAGTGGGGCCCTTTTCCTTAGCAAGGTTTTTGCACCAGCCCGAGTGCCCGAGAAGTGTGAGCGCAGAGCAGCACCAGCCCGAGTGCGGGCAGAAAGCGGCGCACGCTGCCCGCTCCGGGGCCGAGGCTTGTCGGCGCTGCCCTCTGTGCCAGGAGCCGCTCCGTGTGCCCGGGCAGGGAGCCCCAGCGGCCGTGCCGGCGCTCGCTGTGCCCGGGCTCCGAGGCGCCGGGGCAGGGAAGAATGCGGGGCACAGTGGTGAGCAGGCCGGGGCTGCTGCTTCTCGGGCCTCGGCAGGCGGACTCCGAGCCGCAGCTGCCCCGGGCCAGCAGCAGCCGGCAGCTCGCAGGGCGGGTGAGGGGCCGCCATGAGGCGGCCGGGCCGGGGGAAGAGACACAGAGCGGTTTTGGTGGCACCGGGCACCTGGCCAGGCTCACTCCGAGAATCGCAGCCGTAATTCACGGTTGGGAGCCCCAGAAGCGGCTTTCCCGGGGCTGCCGTTCTGGACCGGCTTCAACAGAATGGGGCCCTTTTCCTCAGCTAGGTTTTTGCAGGAGAGGAGTGTCTTGAGTGCTCTCCTCGCGTGGCTCCTGCTTCTGAATATGCCCCTGGCTGGCTCCCAATATGGCGCCGCGAGTCACTGTCGGGTAAGAAAACAAAACCATTAGGGTAATTTCCATGACTCATCCTGTCCAGCCTCGTTTTCCCTCCCCCGCTGTCTCCCCCGTCAACGTCCGGGTTCTCGTCACCGCCCCTCGCTGCTTTCCCGCACGCTGATTTGTCAAATCGGCCAAAAGCCGCTCAAACACCGCCCTCGGCACCAAGTGGCACCAGCTCGAGTGCTCGGAGAGCAGAGGCGGCGGCGCCCATATCGGCGAGGCGGCGGCGGATCTCGGAGGCAGCTCCAGCCCAGGTGGGACCCGCGGTCGGTGCTGCCCGAGCTCGGGGCTCGCTGAGGGCAGAGGGAGCCTCGGTGAGGGCCGGGGGGTTCTGGCGAGGTCTTTGTGGCGGCTTCCCCCGTGCTCACAGGCAGGGACCCACAGCGGCTGTGCCGGCGCTCGGTGTCCCCGGGCTCCAAGGCGCCGGGGCAGGGAAGAATGCGGGGCACAGTGGTGAGCAGGCCGGGGCTGCTGCTTCTCGGCCCTGGGCAGGCGGACTCCGAGCCGCAGCTGCCCCGGGCCAGCAACAGCCGGCAGCTCGCAGGGCGGGTGAGGGGCCGCCATGAGGCGGCCGGGCCGGGGGGAAGAGGAGAGGGGCAGAGTGGTTTTGGTAGCATCGAGCGCCTGGCCCAACCCAGGTCACTCCGGGAATCCCTGCCGTAATTCACTGTTGAGAGCCCCAGAAACGGCTTTCCCGGGGCTGCGGTTCTCCACCAGCTCCAACAACATGGGGCCTCTTTTTCTAGCAAGGTTTTTGCAGGATAGGAGTGACTTGACTGCTCTTCTCGCGCTGCTCTTGCTTCTGAAAATGCCCCTGACTCTGGTCCCAATATGGCTCACTAAGTGAGAATCACTAAGTACTACTATTCCAAACCATTAATGGCTGATTTCCGAGACGCGCCTGCCCTTCCCCCTCCCGTGCGCCGTTCCTGAGCACGTCTGGCAATCGTCCCTCGCTGCTTTCCCGCACGGTGATTGGTCAAAATGGCGGAAAGCGCTCCCTCTCCGCCCTCGGCACCATCTCGAGTGCGCAGAGAGCAGAGGCAGTGGCGGGGCGGCGGAGCTCCGAGGCCGCTGAAGCCCAGGACTCGCTGTCGGTGCTGCCCCAGCTCGGGGCTCGCGGCGGGCAGAGGGGGCCTGGATGAGAGCCGAGGGGGAAGAGGAGAGGCACAGAGCGGTTTTGGTGGCCCCAGGCACCTGGCCTGGCCCAGGTCACTCCAAGTATCCCTTCCATAATTCCCTGCACCATTACCCGGCCCCACGGCGGCTCCGGCTCCGCGGGCAGGCGGCTCCAGGAGTTCAGAGTGGGCAAAATGTGAGCGAGGGAGAGGAGGCAGCTGGTGCCAGGGGGTGAAATGGCTTTGCTGGAGCTGGCAGGGAGAGGAGGAGGGGGGAGAAAGTGGCGCCAAGTAAAGGGGAGAGAAAGAAGGACAAGGCTGGAGCGGTGGAAGGCGGCTGGGATTGCCATGAGGCAGGGGGGCATTTTGCTTTCCAGCTCTGTGGGAGGAAACAAAAGAACTGCGAAGTCCATTTACGAAAAGAGGGGAGAAATAGCAGGTGGTGCAAATCGGTGACAACTGGGATTCATTTGATATGCTTGAACCAGAAAGGCTCAGCGTGGGGGGGCTGCGGTCCCGAATAACCCGCGCTAAGGCAAAGGGCCCCAGAGCTGAGGGCTGGAGGAGAACGTTTGTGGGACTGTGGGCGGTATTTGAGGGCTCTTGCCTCCCCCACGCCCGCTGCACACGGCCCGCCCTTCCACGCCCGCTGCGCACGGCCCTCTCCCCCTCCGCTGCACACGGCCCTTCCAGTCTCCGCTCCTCTCGCTGCCTCCCCTCACGCTGACGGTGACATCGGCACAACCCCTCCCACACGGCCCCGGCTCTGAGTTATGCCGGAATGGGCGGGCATAATGGTTCCGTTACTTCCGGAACTGCGGCCCGGCGAGGCGATGGAGGAGCTGGGGGGCGGCTCCGGCTCCAGCCCAGGTGGGACCCGCGGTCGGTGCTGCCCCAGCTCGGGGCTCGCTGAGGGCGGAGGGAGCCGCGGTGAGGGCCGGGGGTTCTGGCGAGTTCCTGGTGCCGCTTCCCCCGTGTTCACAGGCAGGGACTCACAGCGGCTGTGCCGGCTGTGTTGGAATTTAGTCCCAGCCTTTTCTTGTCACCTCCATTCTCCTGCCTTCTCTTCTCTTGTCGAATCTGAAGAGGCCTGAGCTGCCTCCCTGTTTCCTTCCGCTCTCACCTTCCAGGTCCTGTTTCCCAGACCTCGTTCTCTCCTTATAAAACCCTTGAAAACCTGTTCCCCACTTTAAGCTTTGTTGTATCCTTGTTTTTCTGCCTTCTGGCTGCTGTGGGTGAAGGTCTGGCTATGAGGAGCACACCCTGCTCCCTCTGCTCCAGAACCCAGCCTTGCACTTATCCCAATCTCCTGCTGCTGAGGGCTTCCCTAGGCTGTTGCTGAAACGAGAAATAGCCAGGAAGCTTTTCCTTTCTTGACGTTAGAATGGTTTCTGCAATTCCTTGAGATGTGACCATGATGGTTAAAACCCACTATGCAAATGAAAGTTTTCCCCTTCTTCCACCCCACTCCATGCCTCGTCCTCTCCCTTATTTTGTCATCTCAGCAACTGCTAAGGAAACCTTTCTCATCTTGTCAATTGGTAATGCAGCTCCTTTTTAATTCAGTTTTTAAATAGGCTTTAAGTCAGGCTCTGCCCATGCTATTGATTTGAATTTTGGATGAAGTTGTTGGTGCTTAACAAGCTCTGTGCTGCTTTCAAGCCTTTCTGCAAGGCTCCAAGAATGCCCCTGGCAGGGAGTGCAGGAGCGTTGTGCACTCCTTGTTCAGAAATGGAGTGCATCAAACCAGGATCCTTTAAACCCCATCTTGAGTCAGTGAAATTGAGGCCCTGGAATTCCTTTGGGAAATGCTCCATTTAGGACAGAGCCACAGTGCCAGAAGCTGTTTGTCTGATGGTCAGTTCATGCTCTGGTCAGTGCAGGGCCAGCCCCTCAAGAAATGCAAGAGCCAAACCCAGCAAGGAGAGGAAAAGACCCGAGCTGAGCTGAGAGAGCTGGAGAGAGGAGATGCCACAGATGTGCCTGGAGCAGGGCCCTCCCCAGCAGCTTTTCTTACAGTTCAGTGTTCAGAAAGCTGAAAGCTGATGCTCAGGCCTTTGGGATCTGGCTTGGAACTGCAGAGGGGGTGAGCTCCCTTACTGGAACCCAGGCAGGGGAGTGCCACAGGCCTGCAGCCAGATTGCTTCTCCTTCAGCTTAAATTCAATGTTTTTTTCTTTTGAAGTATTCTTAGAGATGATCCTATTGAAAGAACAGAAATAGGCTGGAGCACCAGTGGCACAGTAATTGATATTTTACTCTTCCTCTTTTCCTTTTAAAATATATGTGGTTACCATGAACTTTTAAACTCTGTGGTTTGGGAGAAACACTCTTTTTTCCCTTTATTTGGAAGAGATATGCAAGTCCTGAGTCCCTGGGCCAATGCTCCCTGCATTTTATTTATGTTTTTACAATTAAACAAGGGGCTGATGAGATTGACAAGGAAGATACAACTCAGGAGCTGGCTGGGCAGCAGCCTCCAAACTCTTTTGGGGGATGCAAAGAGCAGTATGGTGTGAAGGCTGCTTTCCAGTGCCAGATTAATCCATAATAACCTGCTCAGTGACATCAAGTCACTTCTTAGAAGCCACTTGTTATTTCCCGAGGTGCAGGGGCTGGAGGGTTTGACAAAGCCTGGGCAGAATGATGAAGAATATTCCTGTCAGATTTCTCCTTCTCTCCTTGTGCCAGCAAGAGGAGCCCATCCTCGTTAAGGGTTTTGTTCCCATGTGACAGTGTGTAGCTTTCCCAGCCGGGTTTGCTCTCCTGACAGCTCCAGCCTCGCCTCTGCAAGAGCAGAGCACGCTGTGCCCCCGGGGCTTTGCCGCTGGGAGCACTGGGAGAGACCCTGGAACACTGGCAGGGAACTGGGAGCACAGGGAATGGCAGGAGGGAGCTGGGAGGGAGAGTGGGAGCAGCGGGAGTGACCAGGAAGGAGCCCTGGCAGGGACATCAGGAGCCCTGGGAAGGAACAGCGCTCCCAGCTCCTGCCCAGCGCTCTCCCCATCCCTGCCGGGGCTGGCCAGGAACAGGGATACTGGCAGGGAACTGGGAGGGAGCTCCTCAGCGCCCTGCAAGGGGCAGCAGCCCCAGGGGTGACCAGTGAGGAGGGGGAAGTGCCCCCAGTCCCTCCCCAGTGCCCCCAAAATGGGGGGTGACGAGGAGAAAAGGGATTGAAATGGAGGGGGGAAAGCTTTTCTGTAACTGGGTTTGAACTGGGGAGGATCCTCATGCACCTGTGATTTGAAGGGTCTCAATTGAAGGAAAACACACCTTTTTCATCATTGGGGTGCCTGCCTTGGTGGTGCCTCCCTTCGTGGCACCTCCATTTTCCAGGACTTTAATGTTTAAATGGAAGGAGAAGCCCTTTAGGTGCTGTTTGAATTGAGGGAAAGAGCCCCATTTTCATCATCCTCAGGCTCAAACTGAGCACACACGGCTGTCCCTGGTCTGAAAGGGCTTCCCTTGAGAGGAACCTCTTGATGTGCCACTGTAGGAGTTCCATTGAGGGGGAGCCTCCATTTGAAGGGACCTTCACAGATGAAAAAGATGTGCAAAAGCCCCCAGAATGGTCTTTGTTTAAGGAAATTGAAGAGGGAAGCTGCATTTCCCCTCGTTTTAGGAGGCTAAATTGGGAGAGAATCCCCTTCTGTGAGAATACCTGGGGCTGTGTCTGATTCCCACAGAGCAGGAGCAGCCTTGCCCTCAGCAGGTCACAGCCCTGTCCCATCAGGATGTGTCACAAAAGGGTCAGGAAAGAGCACAGGACCTCAGCTCAGATGAGGCTTTTGACAGAGCCCAGAGATCTCATCCTGGAGCTCTGAAAACACAGGAAAATCATGAGACAGCCCTGGCTCAAGGCACAGCAACCCTGTGGAAGGAACAAGAGAAGGGACGAAAGGCTGAGCAGGCAGTGCAGGGCACGGCTGCAGACAGCCTGTTCAAAGAGATGCATCTGCAGCTGGGGAACAAAAAAGAGAGATCCCAAACTGACACCATGTCTTGTGGATAGTCACACAAAGATATGTCACAGTTCATGAAAAGCCAGCTATAAATAAGGTAATGGTGCCTTATGAATAATGCCTGTTATAAAAATGAGTGAATTCACCTGATGGAACCGATACATCAGCAGTGACTGTCTCAGGAATTGGAGACAATATTCTTCCAGCATTCCTGTATCCACAGCAATGAAACACTGAACAGCTTACAATGGATAACAGCCATCATGTGGAACAAGCACCCACTCTCCTGTGTTATCTGTGGAAGATAAACCAGAAGAGATCACAATCACTGATCCTGTCAGGCAGTGCAGCACTGACACCTGTGCAGTCTGTGAGAGGATCAAGGGCCCAACAAACTGTATCTTCTTCTGTCCAAAAGCAGGTGTTTGTCAGTGTTTCATCACAGCTGTTTCCGTGGGATCTGTCTTGTCTCTAGAAGAAAATAACTCCATCTTGCAGTGTAGACAAACATATTTAAACAAAATGAACTTAGGGCTTGAAATTAATTGCAGTGGAATTCATTGTCACCTCAGTGGTATTAGAGGTACACTTAAAGGAACTTAAAGTTACATCTTTAATACTGAATAAAAATTAATCCTAATGAAATTGGAATAGAACATGAAATGGCTTAAAGTGGAGACTTAAACTTGATCTTGTCCAAACTCAGCAAGGCTCAAACCTGACAGATATCCACCTCAGCATAAATGACTCTTAACCAAATTAACTCAGTAGAGTAATAAAGCATAATTTAACATTACTCAGATCTAACTTTGCCTAATCTTACCAACTTACTAAAATCGTATTCAAATCAAACATAACTGAACTAACAGTCAATATCCTTAAAAGTTCTGGGTACTAAAAAATGTAACTTATTCTGCTGCTATTAATACCAAAAGGCACTGAAAATGTGAACAAAACATGGCTGAAATAACGGCCTGATGGACTTAACTGAAGGGATTAGAAGAGTGTGACAGAGTGACCCTATGTAATTTAACATTGCGAAAAACTCATGGTAGCTGCAGATTTTATGGAACCATAAAATTAGTAAGTAATTTAAAGTGCAATTGTACCGAAAGAAACAGCAATGTAGAATTTGGCAAAGTGTGCAACAAACCGGGAGCTTCTGGAGATTGTATTTCGTGTAATAGCATATGGTAAATGTTATCAGTATTTCTGTTAAAGAAATTAGATTGTGTTACGATGTACATGATAATAATAATGAAGCACTGTATTTATAGCTTTGATTCTCTCCAGTAACAATTCTCAGAGAAATCAGAGTCTACAAAAAACATCAGTTAAACTTTAAAAAATCATTTCATGTTTACGGCATTCCAGGACGCGGAGCGTGAGGCTTCAGCAGCCAGGGGCAGTCCGAGCCCTCCCGGCAAATGCCGGGGTTCGCCCCGCCGCAGGGGGAGCCACGGGGGGAGTGAGTTCGCCCGGGGCCAGGCGGAGCCGGCGGGCAAAGCCGAGCCCCGGGAGCGGGGAGAGCCCCGGCGGCAGCGAGGGGAAAGCCGAGCTGGGACCCGCCCGGGGCTCGGGGTGAGGCGGGAGCCGGGGGGGGGGGGGCCCAAGATGGCCGCGGGCCGCTCGGAGCCCCCGCGCTTGGGAGTGGCGCTTCGAGCCGCCATTCGCTGCCGCTGATTGGTCAGATCGGCGGAGAGCCCGCCCGCCGCGACCTGCGCTCCAATCAGTGCTTTGGGCAGTGACGGTCAATATGGCCGCGGCCGCGCCCGGTGGGTCGACCGGCGGGTGCGGGGGCGGCGGCGAGCGGCGCGGTCCTGTCATGCCTGAGCCCGGTGAGGCGGCGGCGGAGCTCGGAGGCGGCTCCAGCCCAGGTGTGACCCGCGGTCCGTTGTGCCTCGCCGCGGGCGGAGCGGGCTGTGGTGAGGGGGGGGGGCGGGGGGAGTTTGGGAGTTCTCGGGAATTCCTTGCGCCAGGTTGCCCCATTCAGAGGTGAGGAATATATAATTCATTGTTTTTGAAAGGTGAATAATAATAGTAATGGTTGTAATAGTAATCGGATAAAAAAGGGGTAATATTTGTAGCACTGGGTGCTGCTGGTCAACAGTGAAAGAAGACACTGGGGTATGCAGAGAATGTTATATTTATACTGTTACATCGCTGAGGTACATGCATATTTATGTATTTAATGCATTTTTCAGACCTTCTTTCAAACTTTCTGATGTTCTGGGAACTCCTTTGTCTGACTGTTTTCACAGTCTTATCTGCGTGACATCCTGGGTGTTAGGTCAATATATTTCATTTATTCTTGTCTCAATCCTGATGCTTCACATCCTCTGATAAGATTTTAGTATGTTCTCCTTAATTTTAACATCATATTCTCTGATTGTTCCCTGGTGCTCTGCTTTCTGTCACAGTTATTTGTATCTTTTGGACAGGTTGGTCAGCGGATGGCCTTACATTGTTTTTAGGTACACAAAAGGGTTTTTCACATCCGATGTTTTGCTCTGATAACACGGTGCATTCATCACACTATTATTTTCATATGTGATGCATAGATATTCATTACACTACTCTGTCTATGAGCAATGCAGTGCATACTTAAGTGTATGGATTATATTATACTAGGATCCAGATAGAAAGAGTTAGAATTGGTACTATATCTAAATCATTATAATCACTAACAACATGCATAGGTTAATACATGAACGTGAAAGCCAAAACTCCCAGGTCATTTTTCCCCCAGGCAGGGAGCCCCAGCGGCCGTGCCGGCGCTCGCTGTGCCCGGGCTCCGAGGCGCCGGGGCAGGGAAGAATGCGGGGCACAGTGGTGAGCAGGCCGGGGCTGCTGCTTCTCGGGCCTCGGCAGGCGGACTCCGAGCCGCAGCTGCCCCGGGCCAGCAGCAGCCGGCAGCTCGCAGGCGCTGTCAGCGCCCGGCCCGGCACGGAGCTGGGCTGCAGCGGCTGCAGAGCCACAGGGGCCGGGGCTGCGGCCAGCGGAGAGCTGCCGGAGGCTGCGCTTGTCTCCGCAGCTGCTGCCGCCCCTCTGGGCAGCGGGGACAGCGCAGCCAGAGCTGCCACCGCCCTCCTGAGCCCCCGCAGGGCCGGCACCAGCAGCGACCTCTCGCCGTGTCCCTTGCAGGGTGCCATCAGCGCGGCTGGAAAGCTGTTCCCGAGGCCGCGCTCCCAAAGGATCTGCCAGCACTTCTAAAGTCCCCGGAGCAAGGTGCTGATTGTTCCAGGCAGAGAGATGCCGGCTGTGAGCAGGAGGAGAGTGAAGTCTGCTCCATTCCTGAAGCTACAAATGAGGCCCAGCATCCCCAGGAGACATCAGCACATGTGGTTATACAATTGGCTGAGGTGCCAGAAGCCTCTTGGCATCAGCAGGGGGATGCCACTTGTGGGTGTACAGAGAGGGCAGATGTGGAGATTGGATTTTGCACCAGTGATGGGAGTGTGAGGGAGCCCCTGCATCCCCGGGGCACATCAACAACCAACAATGACCACAAAAGGAACCTCAGAAGATTCCGAGGTGAGTGCAGGGCCACCCCTGTGGCCTCTAGGGCAGGGCCAGTGTCCCCTCCCAAGGCCAGGGCTGGCAGGTGTGTGGCTGTTTCCCGATGTCTGGCAGAGGCCTGGTGCTCTGCTGGGCCCCATCAGTGGCTGGAAGCAAGAGCCCCAGCTGCCCCCAAGGGCTGTGCAGCTCTCCTGCTGCAGCCTGTGCCCACAGCTGTGTCCCTGGCTGTGCCCACAGCTGTGTCCCTGCCTGGGGCCAGGCTCTTGGCTCTCTGGCTGCCAGCTGAGCGAGGGCCACACTGGCTCAGGGCTCCCTGCTCTGCTCCCTGGCCATGGGCTGAGCAGATTGCAGGGCCGCCTCTGCTTCTGGCAGCCAGCAGCTCTTTCCTGCTCCAGGTGAACGGTTCAGGTGCCATCCCGTGGGCACGGCGGTGCTGATTCTGCTGTTCCTGCTGCTGGTGCTGGCTCTGGGGGTGGCCTTGGCTGTGCAGTCAGGTAAGGGAGGGGCAGCAGCCTGGGCCCAGCCCCTCGGGGCAGAGCGGGCTCCCTGCTCCCTGCACAGGGGAATCCTCAGACCTTCTCCTCTTCCCCCTGCAGCAGCACCACAGGTTCCAGTCGCACCTGCGACTTCACCATCACCGTCACTTCTGGGCTGTCACACTGGTTGGTTTCTGTACGATGGGGTCTGCTGCTGCTTCTCACTGGGTAACAGCACCTGGGAGAAAGATCAGGAACGGTGCTCCAAGCTCAACGCCTCCCTGGCCATTCTCAAGGATGAGGAAATGGTGAGTGAGGGGCTGCGGGCGCTGTGGGCTGGCTGAGGGCAGCCTGGGGGTGCTCCTGGGCCGGGCTGGGTGCTCGTAGGGCCGGGGCTGCAGCCCTGGGCCGGGGCCTTGCAGGGAAGGAGCCCCGGCGTGCGGGGGGAGCCCCGGGCACGTGTCCCCCCGAGGGGCCGGGGCAGCTCCCACTCCTCTCTCCTGGGCAGGATTGGCTGTTCAACCTCTGTGGGAACGTCGATTTCTGGCTCGGGCTGCGCAGACGGGGCGAGCGCCTGCACTGGGGGGACGGCAGCAGCTACAGCTCCCGGTGAGTGCCGGGGAGCCGGGCAGGGCCTGGGGGCACAGGGCCACAAGGGCTTCCCCTGGCAGCCAGCGCTGACTCTGCTCCTCCCTGCAGGGTTCCTCTCCTTGGCAATTTCCAGTGTGTGTACCTGGCTGACAATAGATTCAGGAGTGAGAACTGCTCAAATTTGCAGCTGTATCTCTGCAGCAAGGCCCAAGCTCCCCTGTAACAGGGGCTGCACAAGGACCTTCTCCACGCTGGGCAGTGCCAGCTTCACCTCTGAGCCCAGCCCAGCGCTGCCCTTCCTCAGCTGCACCCTGTGCCTTGCGCTTCCTCTCAGGGTCACCTCAGTGCCTCTTCGTGCCCAGTGCCAGCGCTGGGCTGGGGCTGCAAAGGAAAAGTCTCTGCAATCCATCCTGCCACCGATGCTGCCTGCAGTGAGTGCATTGCCCTCATATGTGGGTAGTATGGCTCTCTCTCTTTAAAATTTTTATGGACGTTTATTAAGGGATAAAATCCCACATATGGGTACTTGTCTCTTGGTACATGGTTAACTTAAACAGTGTTCTGTATATACTGTTTCATTATAGACCTTTATGCATATTTGTAATAGCTTATACATATTGAAATATTCATTTGAGTTAACATGTTCTTTTGCTTGGTTTGAACCTTTGACTTGTCTTGGTTCCATTTTCTTGATCAAACTAATGTATTTTTTTTCTTATGTTTCTGTCTTGTATTTTCCCTCCCTCATAATGAGGGTCAATAAATTCTTTTTTTTTCATTCTCGGGTTTCTCTTTCTGTGATCTTGTCTTTTAGATAAGACAGTTCTCAAAGTTGGGAAGTCAATTTTTTTACACCATTTTCTGCATTAATTACATGAAAAAGTCATTTCAACACTTCACAGTCTCTGTTATGCTATGGTCTAAGATAGAATACATTACACCACTATTTATAAAAGCTCTAGGGTGCATACATAAACTGACAGGTTATACTATATCAAAAGCAGTAATTACAAATTGTACTTTATCAGGATGTTTGTCATCCATAATAACTTGCACAACAAAAGTTAGTACATAAATGCAAAAGCCAGTAGCTATATTTGTTCTTTCTAACATTATACAGCAAGCTCAAATGGGAAGTCCAAATTGCCCTGGGCTCCTGGAAATCATCACAAACTGGCCTGAAGGTGACACTGTTGCACTGTCCTTGGAACCCTTGAGAAACGACCCTCACTTTTAAAATGTTAAAGGTTTATTAAACCTTAACAAAAAAAAATACAACAACGGACTGATCAAGGAAAAATTACAGTGCTGAGGGTCTCTGGGATTATCAGTCACGTGCTCATTTACAGAACGGATGCTCTGCCTGTTGAACCCTCGGCCCCTCCCAAAGCTTTGTCAGTCAGCTCCTTCTCTGCCCTCCACAGGTGGAGATCACTTCCTCACACCTTGATTGGCGCTCAGGTGTTGTCCTGTGGCCCCTCCTGGTAATGAGCCGGCCCTCCCCACATGCCCTGACAGTTTGCCAGTCCCTGTTCCCTGCTGGCTGCAGCCTGGGAGGATAAATGCTGGGATGAGCATCTCACCTCTCCGGGCATCCAGACCCCATCGAGTCCCTGGACCCAAACCAGCCCAAAGCCTCTCTTACCTTTTGCGGCTCTCAGGAGGGGAAAGCAAAGCAGGCACACGCATCCCCAGACTGCCTGTGGATCCATGCTGGGCTCCAGGAGCCGGGAGGGAGGCAGGGAAGGGAAGGGGCAGGAGAGAGGCACCGCACAGCAAAAGTGCCGAGATCAGCAGTGCCGGGCGGTGGGGCCCGACCTCCTCCTGTCCCCGCCTTACCCAAGAGAAGGGAAATAATTAAACCTTTGCACCAACCCCCAGCAGCCGCGGAGGGTTTGGAAATCAGCTGAGGTTCGCCACAGGCCGGCGGGAGGGGAGGAAAGCTGGGAGAAAAAGAGCAGCCAGAAGCACCGAGGGGAGGAGGAATTGTCTGTCCTGATACGGGAGGGGGATGCTCAGAAAGCTGCTCTGTCTTTTGGAGATCTCTCTCTTCCCATCACAGGATAGAAGGCAGTTCCTTTCCAAAGAAAAGACCCAGAAGGGGGAAGGGGGAAAGAGCTTTTCCATCCCTTTAGCTGGGATTTGCAGCCTGGAGGCTCAAGTTCCTTAAGGGGCCAGGCTGGAGGGGACAAAGAGCACGGCTTCCCCCAGAAAGAAACGGGAAAGGGCTTGGGAAATCCATCTCTAAACCCCCTGGCCCACTACCCATACAGTATTGTTATTAGTGCATGAACCTTCTGATTGCTGAGTTTGTTTCCTAAAGACACCGCAGTGAGGGGTGGTGATGCAGCTCAGGGTCCTGGGAAGGCTTTTTGCTAAAAAGAATGAGGGGTGGAAGAGGGGGGCACTTCATGTGTCATTCTGGAAGTGATCTGCATATTGCAGTGGGATCTCACAGTGGCACATCAAGAGGTTCCTCTCAAGGGAAGCCCTTTCAGACCAGGGGCAGCAATGTTTGCCCTCAATTTTAACCTTGAGATGATGAAAGTGGGGTTCTTTCCTTCGATCAAACCCATGGAACAGCACCTTAAAGGTATTCTCCTTCCATTTAAACACGAAAATATGGAAAACTGTGATTCCCAGTCAACTGAAACACTGAAAATCATGAAGAAGCTGTATTTTCCTTCAACTGAGACCCTTCAAATTGTAGGTGAAGGGGGATCCTCCACGATTCAAACTCAGGCAATTATGGAAAAGGCATTGCTTCCCTCAATTTAATCCCCTTTTGCCCTTGTAACCTCCCTCTTTTGGGGGCACTGGGAAGGGACTGGGGGCACTTCCCCCTCCTCACTGGTCACACCCCTTAGAGGGTGGGGGAAGCTCCATTTAGTGCCGGGAAGGAGCGGGAGAAGTTCTGGTGGGGGGGAATCCCGTTGGGAAGACCGGAGCTCGGGCCGGCTGTGGTGTCCGAGCTCCGGAGGGCAGCGGGGAGGCGCCGGGGAGCTGGGGGAGCCGGCCCATGGCCACGAGTGAGGAACACACGGGGGGCGGAAGGAAATTAAATAGAGCAGAATGAAGTGTGATAGAAGAGTGTTGAAGATTGCAATGCAAGATGTTTTCTGTTACCATCTGTATGGCAGATTATCTGTTGTCAAGTGGGCAGTTTGCCTTATCTCTCTCTGAGTGACCACAATCACACCTCCCTGGAGGGGACATTGCTGATAACAGACTATTGAATGTCCCTGCATGGCTGATAAGAACTGTAACATCCCATTGGGAGATGCTCTGCCCAGAGGGAGGAGCCAAGCATTGCTACCCAGATAGAATCCAGAGGTTCTGAGACACCAGCACGGCTTCTCCACGGGATTCCCCAGAGGAACAGCAGCTGCCTCTCCTTCCACTGGATCTCCAGAGGAAGAATACATCCTTCTCTACAGGATCCCTGCTCCAACAGAACCACCCCTGACACTGCAGGAGGGCTGAGCCACATTTCCAATGGGACTGCCACCAACACCCCACAGGGTGTCAGGTTGGGTTCTGACTCTGTCAGTGTTATTTTAATGTACTGCATTGTTTATTTTATCCTTTATTTTTTTCCTTCCCTATTAAATAACTGTTATTTCCTGCTCCCATATTTTTGCCAGAGAGCCCCTTAATTTAAAATTCATAGCAATTGGAGGGGTGGGGAGGGTTTACATTCTCCATTTCAGGGGAGGCTCCTGCCTTCCTTAGCACACTCCTGTCTTTCCAAACCAACACAAAGAGCTGTGCCTGGGGAGGATCTCCGTGTCACTGAAAGAGCCACACCGAGAGACCGTCGTGGTGCTGACAGAGCGGCACGGGAAAGGCTGGCAGGTGTGAAGGGAACAAACCACAGAGAATGGTGTGAAGTGTCACCAAGGTCCTGCACCAGCAGGGGCCGCTGCCCCGAGTCACTGAAAGAGCCACACCGAGAGACCGTCGTGGTGCTGAAAGAAAGGCTGGCATTACACAGAGAATGCTGTGAAGTGTCACCAAGGTCCTGCACCAGCCCTGGCCGCTGCCCCGTGTCACTGAAAGAGCTTCCAGCGCTGCTGGATGCGGCAGGAGCGGCACAGGCAGTGCCGGGGGCATCGCTCGGTGCCTGGCAGCGTTTGCCATCCATCCCCAGGGGGAAACTGAGCCCAGCCCGCAGCGACTTCCACAGTGGCCCAGGGGATGGGGGCTACAGTCCGATCTCTTAGAGATCAGGACAAACATTTCGATCTTTTATTTTTTACCATATTAGGGGGCTGGTTTTCCTTCGTCTGGAGAAAAACCCCCGCTGTCCCTTGGTCCCCTCCCCGGGGTGACTCCCCCCGGTCGCTGTCGTGCTGTGGCAGGGGCAGGAAGCTCCGGCCCCGCCGCCAGCTTGTACCACACCGGGCCAGCGGCAGCGGGCAGAGATGCTTGGGCTTCCTGTCCCCTCCCCCGCGTCCCCAAGCCAGTGCCACCACCCCCGTGCCCCCATCCTGTGTCCCCCGGGCTGTGCCGTCGCATGGAGGACGAGAACAGCTACGTGATCTTGGAGCGAGGGGACAAGCGGGGCTCTGCGGGGAGATGCCCACCCCGGCAGGGGGCAGGTACTGGGGGGTCGTGTCCGCTGGGCTCCCCCGATCTTTGGGGGAGAGGAACTGGAGGGGTGCGGGCTGGAGGCACCCAGGACTCACCAAGAGCTGCCCAGGGTGGGGAAACTGAGGCACGGCTCGAGGGAGGCGGGTCTGGGGGGCTTTTCTTGGTGCTGTGGTTGTCTGGTGTCCTCTCCCCCCGAGCTGTGACCCCAAAAGATGGAGCAGAGGGGGTTTTTGGGGTCACCCAGCTCCTCGTTCCCCTGTGCAGGGAGGGTCTCGCTGAGTTGCTTTGCCCCAGGACTTCCTGCCTTGGGCTCTGAAGGGTTCGGGGAGGTGATGGGTGCTCCCGAGCCCGCTCTTTTTTCCCTATCCCTTCCCCAGCAGCAGGATCTGCCTGTCAAGGATCCCAGAGTCCCCCCGCAGCATCCCCCTGCTGTCCCTGCCGCCTCCTCGTGGCCCTGACGCTCGGCCTGGCGCTGTCCCTCGTGCTCTGCCGTGAGTCTGCGGGGTGTCAGAGGGCTCCGGGCACCCCCTCCCACCCCACTGCACCCCGATTTCCCTGACCGGGCTCGGCATCCCCTCTCGCAGTCTCCTGGTGCGTGGCACAGCAGTGGCAGCCCGAGGGCACCGCGGCATACGAGAACGCCTCGCTGGGAGCTGCCCGTTCGGGCTGGGACGGCATCCTCAGGGAGATGCGGAGGGTCCTGTGCCCGCCCCGAGGTAACACAACCCCCGGGGGGCTCCCGAGGGCATCCCCCCGGTAAAGAGAGGCCGGAGATGCCCTCGGGTGCCTCAGCACCCGCCCGTGTGCCCGCAGAGAGCGAGGGGTGCCGGCTGTGCGCCGTGGGCTGGAGGCTGCTGGGCGCCAAGTGCTACTGGATCTCCGACGGGATGAACCCCTGGAACAGGAGCCGGGAGGACTGCAGGGATCGGGGCTCCCAGCTGCTGATGCCCTGGGATCGGGATGAGCTGGTGAAGGGAATGATGGGGACGCTGGATGCGGCTGTACCCAGGGGGCTGGTGCTGCCGGAGGGGCTGGAGGGTGAGGGGCATCCCAAAATCCTGAACTCGGCCCAACCATGGAAGGGTGAGGGGCATCCCAAAATACTGAACTCAGCCCATCCATGGAAGGGTGAGGTGCATCCCAAAATCCTGAACTTGGTCCAACCATGGAAGGGTGAGGAGCTTCCTGAAATCCTGAACTCAGCCCACCCATGGAAGGGTGAGGGGCATCCCAAAATACTGAACTTGGTCCAACCATGGAAGGGTGAGGGGCTCCCAAAATCCTGAACTCAGCCCATCCATGGAGGGGTGAGGGGCATCCCAAAATCCTGAACTCAGCCCACTCATGGAAGGTGAGGTGCATCCCAAAATCCTGAACTTGGTCCACTCATGGAAGGGTGAGGAGCTTCCTGAAATCCCAAACTCAGCCCACTCATGGAAGGGTGAGGGGCTTCCAAAATCCCAAACTCAGCCCACCCATGGAAGGTGAGGGGCATCCCAAAATCCTCAACTCGGCCCAACCATGGAAGGGTGAGGGGCATCCCAAAATCCTGAACTCAACCCAGCCATGGAAGGGTGAGGGGCATCCCAAAATCCTGAACTCAACCCAGCCATGGAAGGGTGAGGGGCTTCCCAAAATCCTGAACTCGGCCCAGCCATGGAAGGGTGAGGGGCATCCCAAAATCCTGAACTCGGCCCACCCATGGAAGGGTGAGGGGCTCCCAAAATCCTGAACTCAGCCCATCCATGGAGGGGTGAGGGGCATCCCAAAATCCTGAACTCAACCCAGCCATGGAAAGGTGAGGTGCATCCCAAAATCCTGAACTTGGTCCAACCATGGAAGGTGAGGTGCATCCCAAAATCCTGAACTTGGTCCACTCATGGAAGGGTGAGGAGCTTCCTGAAATCCTGAACTCAGCCCACTCATGGAAGGGTGAGGGGCTTCCAAAATCCCAAACTCAGCTCATCCATGGAAGGTGAGGGGCATCCCAAAATCCTCAACTCGGCCCAACCATGGAAGGGTGAGGGGCATCCCAAAATACTGAACTCAACCCAGCCATGGAAGGGTGAGGGGCATCCCAAAATCCTAAACTTGGCCCACCCATGGAAGGTGAGGGGCTTCCCAAAATCCTGAACTCAGCCCATTCATGGAAGGTGAGGGGCATCCCAAAATCCTGAACTCAACCCAGCCATGCAAGGGTGAGGAGCATCCCAAAATCCTGAACTCATCCCACCCATGGAAGGTGAGGGGCTCCCAAAATCCTGAACTCATCCCACCCATGGAAGGTGAGGGGCATCCCAAAATCCTGAACTCGGCCCACCCATGGAAGGTGAGGGGCATCCCAAAATCCTGAACTCAGCCCACCCATGGAAGGTGAGGAGCATCCCAAAATCCTGAGCTCAGCCCCCCCTCTGTGTCCAAGCCCCCCGGGTGCCTGTGGCAGAGTGCGGGGGACACGGGTGGGGCTCAGATCCGAGCCAGTTTTGGGGTGACCAGAACAGCGCCATCACTTCTCCTTTCCCGGGCCAGGAATTCCTAAATGAAAGCCTGCAGAATCCCACCCGGCACTTCTGGATCGGCCTCTCGCTGCCTGTGGCCGGGACGGGCTGGACGTGGGAGAACGGCTCCGACCTCGACCAGGAGCAGTGAGCGCTGGGGGTACCCCGTTGTCCCCGAGGACACCCCATTGTCCCCCAGGCCACCCCATTATCCCCAAGGGCACCCCATTGTCCCCAAGGGCACCCCATTGTCCCCAGAGCACCCCATTCTCCCCCGGGGCACCCCATTGTCCCCAAGGGCACCCCATTGTCCCCGAGGGCACCCCACTGTTATCCAGAGCACCCCATTGTCCCCGAGCGCACCCCATTGTCCCCGAGGCCACCCCATTGTCCCCAGGGCATCCCATTGTCCCCCAGAGCACCCCACTGTCCCCGAGGGCACCCCATTGTCTCTCAGAGCACCCCATTGTCCCCAAAGGCACCCCATTATCCCCGAGGCCACCCCATTGTCCCCTAGAGGACCCCATTGTCCCTGAGGGCACCCCATTGTCCCCCAGGGCACCCCATTGTCCCCCAGAGCACCCCATTATCGCCGAGCGCACCCCACTGTCCCCAAGGGCACCCCATTGTCCCCCAGGGGCACCCCATTGTCCCCCAGAGCACCCCATTATCGCCGAGGCCACCCCATTGTCCCCAAAGGGCACTCCATTGTCCCCAGGGGCACCACATTGTTCCCAAGGGTATCCCATTGTCCCCCAGAGCACCCAATTGTCCTCAAGGGCACCCCATTATCCCTGAGGCCACCCCATTGTCTCCCAGGGCACCCCATTGTCCCCAAGGGCATCCCATTGTCCCCAAAGGCACCCCATTATCCCCGAGGCCACCCCATTGTCCCCTAGAGGACCCTATTGTCCCTGAGGGCACCCCATTGTCCCCAGGGCACCCCGTTATCCCCGAGGGCATCCCATTGTCCCCCAGGGCACCCCATGGTTCCTGAGCGCACCCAATTGTCGTCAAGCCACCCCATTGTCCCTGAGGCTACCCCATTGTCCCCAGGGACACCCCATTGTCCCCGAGGGCATCCCATTGTTCCCCAGGGCATCCCATTGTCCCCAGAGCACCCCATTGTCCCCAGGGCACCCCGTTATCCCCGAGGGCATTCCATTGTCCCCCAGGGCACCCCATTGTCCCCGAGGGCACCCCATTATCCCCGAGCGCACCCCGTTGTCCCCGAGCGCACCCCATTGTCCCCCAGGGGCACCCCATTGTCCCCAGAGGCACCCCATTGTCCCCCAGAGCAGCCCATTGTCCCCAAGGGCACCCTGTTATCCCCGAGGCCACCCCATTGTCCCCCAGCGCACCCCATTGTCCCCGAGGGCACCCCATTGTTATCCAGAGTACCCTATTGTCCCCAGGGGCACCCCATTGTCCCCCAGAGCACCCCTTTGTCCCTCAGGGGCACCCTATTGTACCCGAGGCCATCCCATTGTACCCGAGGCCATCCCATTGTCCCCAAGGGCACCCCATTGTTCCCCAGAGCACCCCATTGTCCCCTAAGGGCATCCCATTGTCCCCCAGGGCATCTCATTGTCGAAGGTCACCCCATTGTCCCCGAGGGCCCCCCGGGGGTGACACGGTCTCCTTTCTGCCCCCCCCCGCAGGTTCCAGCTCGGGAAGGCGCCTGGATCCTGCGGGACGCTCAAGGGGAACGGGATCAGCCCCCAGAGCTGCGGCACGACGCTGCAGTGGGTCTGCCAGAAAGAATCCATCGCCATCTGAGCCTCCGCTGCGCCCCAAAAACGGCGTTGATACGGGGAAACCCCAATTCCCGCGGAGCCAGCGTCCCCCGGGAATGGCAGAGCCCCGAGGCGGGCGATGCAGGAGAGAAATCCACCTAAAAAACCAAATAAAACCTAAAAATAACTCGGGGAACTGCGCTTTTGGGGCAAACATTGGGATGAAGGGGGGAGAAACGTGGTATTTTAGGGGGTGTTTTGGCGTCAGGATGATCCGAGATTTTGGGACATCCCAAAATCTTGAGACTGATGGTCCATGGTGTCCCTGCCCATGTCCCTGTGGTGTCACTCGTGTCGGGGACACTCTAGAGATGGCCCTCGGGAATCCAAGGCCAGCACAGCCACCAGTCCTGGCGGCTTTTGTCTGGGAGCAACCCTCGGATATTCCCAATTTTAGGAGGTTCCCGCGGCCTCTGAGTCCCTGCTGGCCTGCGCAGAGGACCAAGGACAACCAAACAGCGATTAATCAGCTTAATAAACGGCTCCTAATTAGCAGGGAGGAGAGGTGAGGCCCCAGGGTTTCTCTCAGAGGTGAGACTGTGGTCTCAGGGGTTTTCAGGTGAAGGAAGAGATGAGAATGTTGACTCCGTGTTTCAGAAGGCTCGATTTATTATTTTATGATATATATATATATTACATTATAATTATGCTAAAAAGCAAAAGAAGGAAAGGTTTCCTCAGAAGCTAGCTAAGCCAAGAAAACAAAAGAAAATAATGATAACAAAAGGCAGCTCTCTCTGACTCTGTCCGAGATAGCTCCATCTTGATTGACCATTAATTAGAAACATTCAAGATGGCTCAATCACAGGTAGACCTGTTGCATTTCACAGCAGCAGGTAATAATTTTTTTTACATTTTGTTGCTGAAACTGCAGCTTCTCAGGAGGAAAAATCCTGAGAAAGGATGTTTCATAAAAGATGTCTGCGACACAGAGGTCTGGGCTGGGAAAGCTGGGCCGTGGGCTCTGAAAAAATGATGAGTCCGTTTTCAGATACATCTGGAAATGTACCAATCGATCAAAATTTATCACTTGATCAAATTTATCAATTCCATAGATCCCTTAAAATCCCTCAAAATCCCTTAAATTTTAATAAATGTCACCCCCACACTGTCACCGTTCCCCCAAGCTCTGACTCCATCCTCACCTTGGCACCCCTCAACTCTCACTTGAAGATACCAACCCCCCACCAAAACCCTTCCAAAATTCCAGAACCTATCCAAAAATTAATTAAATGTTCTCTTCCAGACCCCTCTGTGGGGCCAAACCCGAGGATTTTCCCACCTGCTGCCCTCCCTGGAGCCCAGTCCCCTGGGATGCTTCATGGGACAACACTGCTGCTTCGCTTTCGGGGTGGGGATCCCCAGTTGGAGGAGTTTGTTGGGGGGTTCCCACTTTTTCCCAGAGGGTCTCGCCACTTTTGGGGGTTTCCCCTTCACCTTTTGGAGAGGTCCCCACATTCGGAGGGGGATCCCCTCCATTTCATTTGACCCATCTCATGGATCGATTCTTTTATGCCTCTTCCAGCGGCAATTTATCGACTCCCATCTCAGAGATCAGGACGAGCATTCTGATCTTTTATTTTTTTTCCATTTTAGGGGGCTGAGGGTGTTATTTTCATAGCTCCCTGTGCTTTCCCCCGTGGGCAGCAGCCCCGCATGCGGCTTTTCCATTGTCTGGAGAGGAAACCAGAGCAGAGGGGACAAACCCCCGCTGTCCCGCTGTCCCCTCCGCTGGGTGAGTCCCTCTCGGGCTGTGGCTGGCGCAGGAAGCTCGGGCAGCACACCGGGCCAGCCCCAGAGATGCTCTGGCTTCCTGTGGCCTCCGCCGTGTCCCCACGGCAGTGCCACCACCCCCGCGTGCCCAAGGGGTGCTAGAGAGAGGGGACAAGCGGGGCTCTGCGGGTGTAGGGGCTGGGGGGGTGGCAAAGGTGGCACTGGGGGCGTTGGGGGGTCACAGAAGGGTCTGGAGAGGGATGGGGACCCTGTGGGCAAGAGACTGGGGGAGGGGGGGTTATTATAATAATTGTTATCATCATTATTGTTATCATATATTACTATTATAATTTTCACATTGTGCCAGGGCATCTCCACGCTCTCAGGGAAGGGTTTGTTCCTAATATCCCACCTAACCATCCCCTCTTGACCCAAATCCCTTTTCCAGCTCGCCTGGAGCCCGTTTAGGCACTAAATGGGGCTCTGAAGTCTCTTCTCCATGGGGAATTCTCTTATCCAGGTAGACACCCAAAGCAGGGGGGCTCCACCCTTAGATAATTAATAACCAGGAGGGGTTTACAAACTGTTTGTTGTCGTTTGTTTGTGGGGTTTTTTTGGTTTTTTTTTTTGGTATTTTAACAAAAAACTCCGTCTTTAAGGTTTTACCGTCTCTCTCCACCTGAGGGCGCTGCTCTCCCGCCGCCGTCTGAGGGGGCGTGGCTTGTAACACCGGGGGCGTGGCCCCCACGCGATGTGGGCGTGACCTCCCCACGCGATGTGGGCGTGGCCATCGGGCGGGGCCGGGCCGGGCCGGGACCCCGCGGGGAGCGGGAGGAGGAGGAGGAGGAGGAGCGGGGAAGAAGAAAAGAAGGGCGGACGGAACGACAGAGCTGGCGGCCGCAGGAGCGATGGTGAGCGGGGACTGCGGGGCCGGTGTGGGCCGGGCAGCGGTGTCCCGGCGCGGCCTGTGTGAGGCGGCGAGGCCCGGGCCTCGTCCGGCGGGGCTGGGTGAGGGCTGAGGGGTCCCGGACGCGCCTCAGGGGATGCCTGGCCCAGGGATTGTGGTGAGGTCCTCACTCTGTCCGCCATCCGAGGCCCATACCCTTCCCCTGAGCCTAAATATTTCCTTTTATCCACACGCTGCTTTTGCACAATTACCTGGTTTCGGGGCAGAGAGGATTAGGAGCGGTGTTTTCGGCTGTCCGGGTTAATTTCCCTTGGGTGGGGCACAGTGATGTTTTCCTCGTGATTTTGCTGAAGGTGCCGATCTGGCTGAGAGAAATGGTGCCTGCTGATTGATCGTTGTTTTTCTTAGAGACGCTGTTGGCTAATTGGCTGTTATTTTTTTAGCTGGAAGCAAACTTCGGGCTCGCTTGGAATACAGCCCACATTGGCGTGAATCTCGCAATTCCTCAGACCTGGAAGGGACACCAGATTTCTTGGTTGTTTGGTTGGGGTGTTTTCCCCCCACCCCTGTCAGCAAGGGGAATTGAAATCCCAGCTGCTGAGTGATAAATGAAGCAGCATTATCTTTGTCCCACTCCTTTGTCCCGCTTGCCTATGGCATTCCCAAGCTCCCAGCCATGGGACAGCACCCAGAGCCCAGCACAGCTCTGTGTGTTGGGTTTGCTTTCAGCTGCCAAAATTTGGCAACGGGTAAATCCTTGGCTGCTTGTCCAGACTGGCCTGGGGCTGCTGGGGCCCTGCTGTGCCCAAGCTTTGCGGAGGAAATTGCTGCTTATTGCACCTGAAAGACCTGCTCAGGTCGGCTCTTTTATTCGCTGGATTGGGCAGTAGCTCTTGCACGGGATTCCCGGCTGCTGGAAAGCTTAGGAAGTTGGCTTTGTACTCGGGGAAGGAGGAGAAACACTGACACACAACATTTTCCCCGAGCTGTGGTTTCACTCTGGCATCCTTCCTGTGACCTTAGCAAAAGGCAGGGCGAAATTTTCTTACCTAGGCAGGGGAAAATCTTTATTTTTCCGTGTTCAGTTCATGTCCAGCCTCTTTGTGTTTTACCTAGACAGGGTAAAATCTTTTTTTTCCATGTTCAGTTCATGTCCAGCTTACCTAGACAGGGTAAAGTCTTTCTTTTTCCATGTTCTGCTCATGTCCAGCTTACTTAGACAGGGTAAAATCTTACTTTTCCATGTTCTGCTTGTGTCCAGCCTCTTTGTTTTTTATCTAGACAGGGTAAAATCTTTCTTTTTCCGTGTTCTGCCCATGTCCAGCCTCTTTCTTTCTTATCTAGGTAGGGTGAAATCTTTTTTTTCATGTTCAGCTCATGTCCAGCTTACCTAGACAGGGGAAAATCTTTCTTTTTCCGTGTTCTGCTCGTGTCCAGCCTACTCAATAGTTTCCCACCCTCTTCCTACCCCAGAAGTTGTATCTGGGTGAGCAGGGGAGGGTTTGCTGAGGCGCTGCCTCGCTCCTTTCCTGCCTGGGGTTTCTCCAGCAGCGCTGGGTGCTGTGCAGATAACCCCAATCCCAGCCTTCATTGTGTGTGGTGTGGCAGCAATCACAGCCTGCCTGTGATTCCTGTGCCCCTTCCTGAGCAAGGATTTTGGGGTTCTGCTCATCTTTTTGTCCAAACGCACGACTTTGCCAATAAAAAGTTGTCTCCCATCTTCTCCTGACCGGCTGCTTCCACCGCAGAGCTGCTGAGAAGGACTTGGGGGGGCTGTGGTGGCAGCTGAGCCCCAGCAGGGCAAGGGGGTTTCTGCCCCTGTGCTCAGGTGAGACCCCACCTGCAGAGCTGCCTCCAGCACAGGAGGGACCTGCAGAGAGTCTGGAAGAGGTAACAGGGATGGGATGGTTCAGCTTGGAGAAGAGAGGCTTTGGGGTGACCAAATTGTGGCCTTCCAGTGCATGAAGGGGCTGACAAGGTAGGTGGAGAGAGACTGTTTACAAGAGACAAGGAGGAATGGCTCCACACTGACAGAATGTCGGGTTTAGGTTGGATATGAGGAAATAATTTCTCCCTGTGAGTGTGGGCAGGCCCTGGCACAGGTTGCCCAGAGAAGCTGTGGCTGCTCCATCCCTGGGAATGTCCCAGGCCAGGCTGGAGGGGCTTGGAGCCACCTGGGATAGTGGAAGGTGTCCGTGCCCATGGCAGGGGGATGGAATGAGATGAGCTTCAGGGTCTCTTCCTCATGGGTTTGTGATTCTACAGTTCTGTTTCTCTTATTTTTTGCATCCCAGGCAGTGCAAGACATTTCCTTTCAAGTACTAACAGGCCTAGTGCATGCTTTAGTCCTGCCCTTACAGCATGAGCTGAGATTTAGGCTTCTACCTATTTAGGATTCTATTTAGGATTCCACAATTGATGTAGCAGCAGGTGTCCTGGTCTGTTTGCTGTGATGATTGTGATACAGTTTTCTGAGTGAGGAAAAAAATTTATATTTCCTAGAAATCTGCGTGTAGAAGTCGCTCAGGATCCTGTGTGTTGTTTTTCCTTTGCCTCTCTTTGCTCATCAAGATTTCTCCCTGCCACGTCAGGAAGGACATGTGATGGATATTGCAGGGGTCAAAGGGCTCTGTGTGTGGGTGTTGATAAGATAATTTTTGAGGATTCTGCCCTATGGTTGGACCTGCCCAGGAGCAGGGCCCTTCACGCAGAATAGCAGCATTCACATTGTGCTGATACTGGGGGCTTTGTCCCAGGCTTGCATAACCCTGCTGGGGAGCTGTGCCAGGGCTCCCTGCTGCCTTTGTTCATGGATGCCTGCTCCCAGAACAATTGCCATGCTGGGCTCTGCTTCCAGACTGCTCCTGCCAAGGCCTCAGTGTGGGGGGAACCTCTTGGTGGCACCCAGGTGCTCACTAAGTATTTCCAAGAAATGCCCATTTTATTCCCTGGCATGTCTGAGGTGTGGAGGAGTGAAATGTATCCCCACGTGCAGGGAGCTGGGCACTTCTGCTACCCTGATTATTGTGGGTGGCAGCAGAGGATGTTTCCTTGCAGATTCTTGGAGCTGGTGGCCCACAGAGATCCATGGTGAGCTCACCATTGGGTGGGTCCTGTCTCTTGTGAGGTCTGTGCTGCCTGGAGTGTTTGCAGAACCTTCTATAAATTGGTTTGCCTAAGGGAGCAAAGGGAATGTGGCACCTTGTGTGTATTTTGGGTTACATGGAATTTGATCTTGATTTTTGGAGTCCTTTGGGCTCCTATAAAATTATACTTTTTTTGAGCCACCAATCAGTCTTTTTCCCATTTTGTTTTGGTAGTTTTACATTCCATCTCCGCAGTGGACGCTAGAATGCTGCTGTTCTTACCCTGACTTGCTGCCTTGTTTGTTTTTGTGCTGAAGCTATAATTAGCCATTGTTTGGCCCCTCCCCTGGAGCTCTCAGGGCTGGTGGTACACTATGTATACATTCATTTTACAGATGCTATACGTGGCAAACCTCCCCCCAGCTGCTGTCATTCTAGAAAAAGAACAAGTTTCAGTATGGCAGTGGTGGAAACAAATGCAATGCAGATGAAACTGGTGGTACTGAGGAGCTGTGATGTGATGAGTGTGGCCTGAATGTGTTTTTAATTTCACTTCAGCCCATCCTTTCAAAAGTTCACGATTTTTGATTTCTGAGCGATCGCGCATCCGGTGTCGCTCTGTCTGCCCGCATCCCTCGGTCCTGCTGGGCAGCACGTGGTCCAAACCTCGAGCTGTAATTAGGAGCTGACTAACAAACATTCCCTGCCTGCTGCTTATGCAAAGGTATTTGTCAGCCTGGGGTTGGCAGGGAGGGCTGAGGAGCAGAGTCATTCCCGGGGTGCGAACCAAAACACCGCAGGCACAGGCAGCAACCAGCGCTCTCTGAGGAGGCTGGGCTGCTGTTGCTCAATCCCACTGCTGCCTCTCCAGCAGGAATTGGGCAGCTGGTGGCTCTGAGGCTGGGCTGCTGTTGCTCAATGCCATGGCTGCCTCTCCAGCATGCTGGTGGCTCCCAGTCCAGGCTGGTTACTCCAGTCACATTTGTGGCCAGCACACGTGCAGGCAATGAAGTGTCAGCGAAGGCAGGGCTAATTGGAGTCTTCCTTCCACTTAGGAGCTGAATAAATAAATGAGGCTGCCATGTCCTCGCTGGCTTGGTGTGGTTTGTTTTCAGTCAGGAAGCTTCTCCTGGTTAGAACTCGTTGTGTTGGAGCAGAGCCCTTAATTACAGTGGCAGCACCGGTGTTCCTCCTGCTCCCGTAATCGGAGCTGACCTGACTCGGGCTCTTGGAGCCTTCTCCCTTGGCCTGGATTTACTGGGTGACAGCCTCCTCCTGCCTCTCAGCTCTGGGGACATGAGGGAAGCTGGTGGCAGACACAGATGTTCAGGTTAGGGTGTGTGGGAAGTGGTCAGACAGTCCCCAGTTTGGGAATACGTGTGGATTCAGGTGAAAGCTGAGGATAAACCTACAGAGAGTAGGTTTCGATTGGATATTAGGAAGGAATTCTTCCCTGAGAGGGTGGAGACACAGGGTGCCCAGAGAAGCTGTGGCTGCCCTAGGATCTCTGAAAGCGTCCAAGGCCAAGTTGGGTGGACCTTGGAGCCACCTGGTATACTGGAAGGTGTCCTTGGATCCCTGGAAGTGTCCCAGGCCAGGCTGGGTGGGGCTTGGAGCCACCTGGGATAGTGGAAACTGTCCCTTCTAAGAACTAAACTGTCCCTTCCAAGAACTAAAGTGTGTATCTAGGCTCTACAGCACTGATTTAGAAAGTTCAGATCATCTATCAAAAAATGTCTGGAATAATTTGATTTCTTTGAAAGGCAAATAGAATGGATACCTGGAAGTGTCTCAGGCCAGGCTGGCTGGGGCTTGGAGCCACCTGGGGTAGTGGAAGGTGTCCCTGTCCATGGCAGGGGTTTGGAACAAGATGAGCTTTAAGGTCTTTTCTGGCCTAAACCTTTCTGTAATTCTTTGATCTTAGCACTTCCTCCCTGGACAGTCAGCCTCATGGTATTGCAGAACATAAGCTTGTCTTAAAAGCTACTTTTATTCTGTGGTCCCATTTGAAACCCACTTTAAATGTTCTTTTGGAGGAAGAAAGATTTTTACCAGCTGAACCTTCTTTCTGTTTTTCCCACAGGTAAGCTCAGACAGTGTTTCAGTTTCCACAGAAGGCACTTGTAATGAAAGTCTGAGCTTCTCCAGTTTATTGCCATTCTGTCTCTCTTTTTTTTTTTTTTTTTTAAGCTTTTTTCGTGTCCTACAACTCACAGCTGAGGAAATGCTGTTCTGGCAGAAATGCAAAATGTGCTCTCATTAGCTTTGGCATTCCTCCCCCCTCCCTTTTCCATCATCTGGGACAGAAGAGCATTACTGCAGTTAATTTGTGCTCTTTTGTAGTGGCATAAGTGCTATCCCTGGAACCAGCTCAGCTAGCTAATGACTTTTAGAAATAAAGTACCAAGGATGTATTCCTAATCTGTGCAGCTAAAAATTCAATATGTAAACTGCTTAGGTAGCTGAGTGCATTAATATCAGTACAAATGAGCACTGCAAGTCCTAATGATAGCAATTAGTATTTTATCTGATACCTGGGTCTGTCTTACTGCTCTAAGAATAAAATCAAATCCTCCAGTGGAGATTTATTTTCTCCCTGCACTTTAATGTGCTCATAAGTCAGGTTTTTAAACTGCTTCTGAAATAATCCTGTGGCTTGTGAAGCTTTTATGTGGAGAAGATTTTCTTACAGAAATAAAAGCAGCTTATCTACTCTCTTCTAATGGGAAGGGAAACCTTTATTTTTTGATGCCTTCCCAAACAAGCAGTTTACTGTCTTGCATGAAATTCTGTCCTGTAGACAGGTTTAAAATCAGGTCAGCCTGTTGTCTTTAGCCCAGCTGGGGAAGCAGGAAGAGTTTATTCACTCTGAGCAGCACCTCCAGGGCTGCAGGGCAAGGGATTCTGATGGCTGGGCTGCCCAGAGGCTGATGATTCCACTTTATTCCCCTGGAAAATGAGGAAGTGATGTGGGACTGCAGTCTTGGAGAATTCCAGAATGGTTTGGGTTGGAAGGGACCTTAAAGATCATCCAGTGCCAGCCGCCTTGTACTCAGCTTGTTCTGAACCCTGTCCGAGCTGAGCTTCGACACTTCCAGGGATCCAGGGGCAGCCCACAGGGAAGGATTCCTTCCTGCCATCCATCCCTCTGTCAGTGAGGAGCTACACCCCCTTGTCCTGTCATTCTGCTCCTGTAGAAAGTCACTCTGTCTCTTTTTTATAAGCTCCCTTTTAACCCAGCGTGTTCCTGGGTGTAATAAAAACATTTGAGTGCAACCTTCTCAATGCCCTCTGGCTGCTGTGGGATTAAGTGAATAATTCAGGATGTAAAGGTCTCTCATGTCTTGCTGGATACTTTCAGGAAAAGGAGCATTTGGGAAAAATGAACCAGAGAGCTGAGATATTGTAATTCACTGTTAACTCACCTTCCATGCTAATTTTCACTGGGTTTTTAAATCCCAGTTTTTATTATCCTCCTAAATGGATCAACCTCATCCTCCAAATTCATCTAAGTGTGAAATGAGTGAAGAAGGAAAGTGGGAAATATAGAGAAAACTTTATCTGGTCAAACTGTGTGGATTGATTTCAGATAGGGTTTTTTTAAAGCAAGAAAGGGAAAGAAATTCTTCTTATGAACATCGTGAAAATCTTCTCTCATTTGTTCAGAATTTGGATATACCATCGAGTTCCTGTGTGTCAGTTCTCAGGGGTTTCAGTGACAACAAAATGTGCAGACAGCTGGGATCTTCTGTCCTGAGCTTTCTCCAAGAGTGAGGTCAATCTCTTGCCAGATTTATTTATTTTGGCTTGGCCATTGACTGGAGTGACTCCTGTCAAGAAGGTCATGTTCCATTTTGACTCAGGGCTTACAGTGTCCTCCATCTTCAGGAGAAAAACCAAAAAAAGGGCACAGCCCACTTCATATTTGATGCTGCAGCATTTTCTTGCCATGACTTGAGAGCAGCTATTGAGGCAGCAGCCCATTAGTGGCTCCATTTCCCTCCTTTAAGTGCAGCTCCAAACCAGAATGAGATCCTGGAATTTCATCCCGGGCAAAGAACCAAAGCCATTGCTGCTGGTTAAACGCTCATTTCCAGGGCTTTGCCAGTGGAGATTGTGCAAACTCGCTGAAACTTAAGCAGTTAGCTGGAGAAGGTGGCACTTCTGGAACTCTGGGGTTAAATCGGTCTTGTGGTGAGTGCCTTGGAGGACGGGGCATTCATTAGCTGGGGCATCGCCTAATTGCAGCGGTTTGTGTGGCCGCCTTGTTTTGGAGGCTGAAGGGGCTCTGATGTATTTTTAAATTGCCCTTTGCCGAGTGAATAGGTGCTGATTTGCCTTCTCTGAGCTCAGTGCTGCCTGCTTTTGCCCAATTCAGTCCCTGTCCCTTCAGCTTGTGCTGGGACATGGGTGAAAACCCTCCTCTGTTACGGGTAAACGCTGTTAATCCTGTTTTAAAATTTATTTATTTACTTATATTATTAATTAATAATTAATTTCTAATTTAATTTAAATTTATTTATTAATTAAAAAAATTATGTTTGGGTTGCTTAAATACTTTCAAACGTTATATGCATTTTGCTGCTTTTCCAATGGAGTGAGTGTTCATCAGTGTTGCTTTTTGGCAAGGAAACCTGCCTTCCTCCTTTGGTTATTAGGAAAAAGTTGGCTGGTTTTTTAGATTGTTAGCAGCCTCTCCAGCTGTATTGGAATGACACATTACCCCCTAAAAAAAAGTTAATTAAATGATGCTTCTGTTGTTGGCTTGACCCAACTGAGAAGGGAAGTTTTTTATTTAGCGGTTGTTGAAAAAACCTGCTCTATTCCCACCCAAAATCCAGCAGCACAGGAATTAAGGATGAATTAAGGTTTAAACCTTCCAAGGTTTAGTTACAAATCTTTTGAAAAGCCCCACGTACTTTCCCTGTTGTTTGGAGGGTGAAGCTCTCAAGTGCTGAAGAGCTCCCCAGTTAAACTGAGCTGGTCAAAATGGAAGAGGGATTTGAAACAGGGCTCTGTTCTTCCTTCATCTTTTTATCTCCCTTTCCCAGAGAATTGGATGGAAGACCCTGTTTAGGGGGAAATGTCCTTTCTCTACTGTACACATCCAGTTTTTGTGATGCTCTTGAAGAGCATCTGGTGTGAAGCTATTGATTAGGAGCTTGGGCTGTGTCCCGACAGTAATTCCTGCTTTGACACTGTCATTGTGCTTGCATCACCATTTTCTGGGGGTTATTTTGGCAGCAGCAGTGTTTTCCTCTCCCATCCCCCCTCGGTGTGTAACATGCTAATTAGATCTTTAAATTAAGGACTTGCTGAGTGCTTCCATCTTCATTGACACTTAATAGACCTGTTTTGGTGGTGCCTTCACTCACCACTTGAGAATTCCTTGGAAAAAAATGATCACAGTTCCTTCTCTTGGGCAGTGGTGAGATCTGGTGGTGGCTCTTGGGACAGTGCAGAGAGCCTTACATTACTCATCTGCTCTTGGTGCTTTTCTCTCAGTATTTTGAAGCTTTGTGCTTTTATCTGTGACTTGAGTGGAAGGGAATAGAAACGATCTCCTACCTCTGCTTTTTATGTCACAGATCCTTCAGTGAGCTCCACAGCTCACAAATGGCTTTAGCTCAGATGCCAAAATCCTCTGATTCCTCACTTGCCTCTTCCTCCTCATCTTCACCTCCAATCTCACATGGGCAGACTGCTTGACTTTATGTATCTGTTCTCTAAATACGTACCATGAACAGTGATCCAAAATGCAATTTCCAAACAATGAAACCCTCGCTAATTCAACTTCAATTTCCAGAAATAAACATCTAAAAGCACACTTGCTTAAAACTATTTCTAGAAAGAGCTAAACGGTTCTAGGATCTATAGCACTGATTTAGAAAGCTCAGATCATCTACCACTCCAAAAAATGGCTGGAATAATTTGATTTCATTAAAAGGCAAATAAAAAAATTTCCTTACTTGAAGAAAAAGGAGGAGATGCCCAGCTTAGCTGAAATGTATCTCTAGGACACACACTTCTAGAACACTAACTAATTTTTGTTGGAATTAAAGAAAGCATGGGATCTGCATACCAGAAAGCCTTTTTTTCATCAACAGTCAGCTTTTTGATGCCCCTACTTGTTTTCATTTGTGTTTTCCTCAACTTTGCACAGGATGCCATTACTCCCTACAAGGAAATCCTCCAGATGTACTGGGAGAAAGTGACAGGCTTTGTGAACGCTCGCTGTGATGGGCTGGAGCCCTGGCAGCTCATTGGGTTGACTTTTTCTTCCACGCTTGCAAGTGTGTGGCTGCATGGCTTCCTCTGCCAGCCTGAGAGTAAGTATTGGACATTTTCTTACCTCTGAGGGAGGGGAGGTGGCCCTGAGCTGTTCCTGGGCAGTGGAAGGAAAGAGGGTGGAACAAGGCCAGACTCTTGTTAAGACAGAATGTGAAAAATGCGTATTTTATGATTGGCTTTTTGCAATTATTCAAATGAATATTATGTGTTATGTTAGAAAGTTATGCTGTATTCATTTTCTTAAGTAGTGTGTTAAATACAGTTTTAGGTTATAACATAATGTTAAAATGGAAACTGTGCTATGTAAGATAGAACTCTCACCAGACAGTAGCCACAGGACACCCAAATCTTTCAGAGAGAGAGAATTTATTGCTCCATTATTAAGTTCTTCCTGCCTTGATCATCTCTGAAGACACCATCAGGATTGAGAGGAAGGAGCTGACACTGCCCAGACAGAATCCTGTGTTTGAATGGAATTGATGCATCATGTGTGAGGTGTATGAATATGCAAGAGGCTGTTGCTTTTAAGGGTTAATCCTCTGTTAATGGGGGTCCTTTTTCGGGCTTATTTTGCCCAGAAAGAGGTACCCAGACTGTCCATAACTCTTTGTTTCTATTGTCTCCTATTGTCCTAATTCAGATTGTCCAAATTATTATTATTCTAATGATACTGCTATTTTTATAACTATTTTATTACTATTCAACTTTTAAAATTCTAAAAACAAGTGATTGGTGTTTTTCACAAGACTTTCTCCTGTCACCTAATATTTACCAAATTCTTCTGAATTAAGGTCAAGGCCTGCCTGGTAAATGAAGCTCCCCCATTCTCTCAGAGGGTGCATGGAATTTGCTTCTGTCTCCTTCCCTTTCCCTTCCCTCCCTTTTTCCTTTGGCTAAACCATGTGCTTGTCACAACACACTCTTGCCCAAACCCTGGGGGCATTTATGGAGAGCTGGGTTCCTGTGAACTTAGTCACTGCTGCAGAGTGTCTGGATAAATCCTGCTTGTTTCCTTTCCTACTGGGGGAGGAGATGTGGTCTTGATTCCATGCTGGGGGCACCTTTCAACCTCAAAATGTTCAAGATATAACTGCATGTGATAGTGTGAAGAAATTTTCTTCTTGTAATTTTTTAAAAAAATGTATTTCCGGAGTATCTTCCTGTTTTGAGTGGTTTCTGGTACTGGCAGCTCTTCAGTGGAGCTGAGTTCTGCAGAACTGCAGTTTTCTCTGGTGGTGTGATGGCCTGAGGTCACTGCCATGCCCTCTGAGGTGCATTTCAGTTCCCACAGGCCTTGGGGTTGCACTCTGGTGGCAGCTTGTTAAAAACAGCCGTGTTTTTAACCTGATGTCTCCTTCTGAAGCAGCCCTTTCTCTTTCTGAAGCAGTGGGAATGTCTGTAAGGAACAAATTGCTATGAAACTTCTGTTCAGGACAGTTGTCTTCCTAGCTAGTTTTTGTGCTGTTGCACAATGTATTTTAATTATGGACTGGCTTTTAGGAGATCTGATTAGACTGTCAGATTTTTTCAGGAGTTGTCAGTCTTTTCTTGCTGTGAAATTAATTGATGGAACAGTGTGCACACTGAGTTGTGCAGCAGAAATGTAATTATCAGGGCACTAACAAGTATTTATTACAGAATGTGCCAATTAGTGTCCTTGGTAGCTTTCCAAATTGTATATATGAAGTGAAATGTATATGAAGTATAAATAAAATTGCAGAGTCCTCAAATGGTTGATTTTTAAACTTTATTTAGTTATTTTTTGGTTTGTACTGTAACTGCTGGTGTGCAGGTAGGATTGGGAAGGCATTTTTGGTGGCTGTAAAGCATCTGTGTAATCCTAATTTACTCCTACCCAAGGAGTTTTCCATGCTTGTCATCAGTGGCTTCTGTCATTTGAGTCTCTGCTGTGGTGGAATTTCTGCTCTGTCCATCCCCTTTCCCTGAGTCACCTCCCAGTGCCTCAAACAGGGCAAATCCATTGTCACAAACAGGGCAAATCCATTGTCACAAACAGGGCAAATCCATTGTCCCTGTTCCCTCCTTTGGTCTGGGAGCTTGTTTCACACTGCTCAGTGGTTTTGTGTTGAAGTAACTATTCTGCTTTTTAGAGGCAGGAAATGTTAATAATTCCTTACCTTTAGCAAACCCTGAAATCCTTCTTTTTCCTGTAAAATTCCACACGTGGGTGTGAATTCCCATGCAAGTTAGAGACAAATAACTGATTCCTGCAGTCCAGATGTTTCCATGGCATGGTCCATCCATGAAAACCTTGCTCTTGGATCCACTCATCTGTCTCACCCTGTGTTATTTCAGCTTGGATCAGGAATGCTGAGCCTGGATCATGAGCTGCATCAGAAGTTTCTATTTTTTTGTTGTTGTTGTTTCTTAGGTTCCTTTCTGCTTTTTGTCTTCCAGGTTTGACATCCCGAACTAAAAAACAATTCTTTAAACTGCTGAGAAAAATGCCATTTGTTGGGGCTATAGTAAGTATTTGAACAAGTGTTATAGGACTATTCCAGGTCCTTTCTCCAGCTCTTTTGAAGAATATCTAGTTCTGTGCATCTTTGTTGTCACGTCACTGTGATCCTGATGACCCAGGACATACATTTGAAATGTCTTCTGCTGCCTCCTGGTTTAATGATAGGTGTAATTTCTACCCAATCTTTATGTATCTTTATTTCTACCCAATGTCTTTATGTCTACCCCATCTTTTTCTTAGTATCACTCCCATAATAAGGGGGTTCCACCTCTTTTGAGCTATTTCTATTAACCAAGAATGAGTGAATTTGCCAGAAACGTTTCCTTGTTTTTAGATTTGAAGGAAATGATTTTAATCCTGGAAGAAGGTTCAGGATTGAAATGGAATTATTCTTCTGAAGCAGTGTGGAGTGTGAGACAGCAATTGTCACATTGACAGCAATTCCACATTGCTGTGCAATGTGTATTTATTTTAATCAAGCAGCTGGACATGATTTGTTCAAGGCTCAGATAACTATTAGCAAAAGTTAGCAGAAGGATATCAGCACTTTGTGTAATCATTAAAATGACCCAGGAGCTGTGGTGTTTGACAGCTGGTCTTTGGTTTTTGTTTGTTTGTTTGGGTTTTTGCTTTGTTTTGGGTTTTTTTTTGGGTTTTCTGGGGTATTTTTGTGGTGTTTTTTTTTTGGGGGGGGGGTGGTGGGTTTTTTTTTGAGGGTTTTTTTTGAGGTTTTTTTTTTGAGTTTTTTTTTTTAGGTTTTTTTTGAGGTTTTTTTTTGAGGGTTTTTTTGAGGGTTTTTTTTTTGAGGGTTCTTTTAGGGTTTTGAGTTTTTAAATTTTTTGAGGGTTTTTTAAAAATTTTTGAGGGATTTTTTGGGGGTTTTGTTTTTTTTTAGTTTTGTTTGTTTTTTTTTCTTTTTTGTTTTCTCCTAAAAACTTGAAACCACAACTGTCAGCATGTTTTAGCAGGTTAAGGACTGGGGCTGAAGAAATGCACAGCTGGGTTTATTTCACCTTGCAAACCACGGCATCACACTTTTGGTTGCACTTGCTGCTGCTTGCTGTGCTGGTGTATTTTGATTCCAGGGGTCACATCTCTTCCAGACAACTTTATCCAAAGAGTAGCACTGAGGAATTGTATTTGTGGGGTTCCCAGATGAAGGGAGGAATTGTGACTCTCACTCCATGTTCTCCAAAGGCTAATTTATTAAGATACTATATTATATTAAGGAATACTTAACTAAACTATACTAAAGAATATAGAAAGGATACAGACAGAAGGCTAAAAAGATAATAATGAAAACTTGTGACTCCTTCCAGAGTCCTGACCCTGCTTGGTCAGTAAGTCAAAACAATTCACATGAAACCAATGAAACAAACAATCTCCAAACACATTCCACGTGTGAGCACAACACAGGAGAAGCAAATGAGATAAGAATTTGTTTTCCTTTTTCTCTGAGGCTTCTCTGCTTCCCAGGAAAAGATCCTGGGCCAAGGGATTTTTCAGAAAATATGACTGACACAGAGGAATTTTTTTCCTTTTGCTGTGGAGACAGAAGGAGTTCTCCAGTTTCTCCCACATCCCTCTGGAAGGGACTGAATCCCCTCCCTGACCTGTTGAGTGCCCCAGCTTTCACCTCTTAACCTGAGGAGCCCTTGATCAAACAAATTCTTCTGCTTGTTTCTTGCCTGCCTGTTAGAAAAGGACACTTTAGATACAATCCCTGTTGTGTCCAGACTTCCCTTGCCAGGGCTGACCCTGCTCCCCTGTGCCAGAGCACTCCTGCTGTGTCCTATCTGTGTCCTGTTCCTGCTCTCTGGTAGGTTGATACCTGATAACTTATCAGGTGCTCACAAGAGGCCTTGACTTTGAGGCATTCCAATGTCCAAAAGTCAATATCCCAACACCTTTGCCTGGAAGAAGAATCCTGACTTTGGAATGTGTTGAGAGAAGAAGTCAGGGGTTTCCTGACTGCAGGGTGTGGGTGGGAAGAAAGATTTTCTTTCTTTATTGATTCTTTATTGAGATTTCTTTATTGTGTCTCTGTTTTTGTGAGTTTCTAAGCTGTGTCAGTGTGGGGGTAGAGGAGGCAAAGTACAAACCAATGCCCCTGAAGACCTCTACAAATCAAAAACTGACTTGAAAAGGTTTGCTGGATAAAAATGCAGATTTTTTTCCTTGAGATTTCTTTTCTCAAGCACTAAGGAAAGGGGTCAAAGCTCTCAGTGGAGCAGTTCCTGTCTCTGCTCCATCAGCACCACAGATCCAGGCAGCAGGTCCTGTCCTGCACACACTCAACAATTATTTAGAATTTGACCAGTGCCATAGTTTGATAGGCTTTTTTCTTTCTTTTTAGATTCAAAAGAAGATTGATGAAGCCTTGAATGATGTCACTTCCAGTTTATCCTTCCTGAAAGATGAAAGGGAATATATCAAAGCACTGCCAGAACAAGGCATGAGCCAGCCTGAAGTGCTGCAGAAGATGAAAGAGTACAGCTCAAAAGGTGAGTCTGTACTGCAGCAGACACCACACATAACACTTCCTCTCTTAAATGAGTCTCAGTCACTCCTACTCATGATTTCAGCTTAAATATTTTGTCCCCTTGCAAGTTTTTGTCTGTTTTTCTTCTGGATGTGACTGAGATTTACGAGTTCTAATGCTTTACATTGAAATTCTGCTCCTTCCACAAGAATTCTAGGCAGATGGGAGAGCTGAGGAGAGGAGAAATATGAAGGAGGTTTTCTTTTTGGATTGCATTTCTGAGCAGCTGCCTTGATGTTTGACTTTTACCAGAAATGTGAAGCCCCAGAAAATACTCGGAGTCAAAAAAAGCAATTTCCAAGTAGGATTGTTAGGGAATTTCCAAGACTGTGACCTCAGTGAAGAGAGACAATGGTTTGTGCCTTGAAAAAGCCTTTTAAGGAAGAGTGATGATGATGTTCTCCTGGCTTGAGTCCACCCAAGCAGTGTCTGACACTTCATCTGAGTTGCCTCTCTCATGTAAACATCTTCCCCCTGATTTGTGTGCCTCTTACTCCTAATGAGCAAATCTGGGTGACTTCCTGTCCTGGGGAGAAGATAAAACTGCCCTGCTCCTATCCCAAATTTGAGAAATGCCTTGAATTTTCTGCTAGAACAGTGCATCTGCTCCAAATTCAGAAACACACAATTTCATTATACGGTATTCTGGAACAACTTCCTTCTTTTCTACTGCTGTGTATTGCTAATGTTGTTTTTGTCTGTGTTTTCTCTTGAATTTTTGTTTCCTTCCTTCACTGCATTTTTTATTTTCTAAAGTCCCCCTATTTTGCCCGCCACCCCTTTGGAAGTTGCCTGTAAGTACCAGTTCAGGTGAAATTTAATTGAGGTGCCAGCACTGTGGATTTTAGCAGTACAAACTTGGCTTTTCCATCTCTTCCCAGCTTCCTGTGGTGGTGGGTGCTCTTTGAAAGTGGCTTTAATTTAGTGTCCAGTTGGTTGAACAGCAGTTTGGGGAGACTGCTGGGGATTAAGTGGATTATTTATTAATATAACTGCTTGCTCCAGCTACATGTTGGTTATGTGCTGACTCTTTAGGCACCATTTACTTGCTGTTTGCTAACTTCACACAGTGCCAGGGGCTCAGCTTCACACACAGCTGTTCCTGGGCCACAAAACCTGGGGAAATCTTAAAAGCTGAGTCCTCCTCTGTGGAGCTGTGGAGATTTTCCATGTGCTTTTCCACCCTGGCTGGGAATGGCTGAGTTTGTGAGCAGTGTACCCTTCCCTGTCTTGCAGGAGATGTACGCTGGCAGGATGGCAAAGTCTCTGGGACTGTGTACAGTGGTGAAGAGAAACTCACCCACCTGCTGGTCAAGGTAAGGTGCAAGCAGGCCAACTTTGCATCTTCAGGGTGACCAGAAACCCCTCAGAGCTGTTCCAGCATCCCAAAGTAAATAGGGAAGATCTAAAACTTAAGTCTGGGAAGGGGAATTAGTGGCAATTTGGGCAGTGTGACTCTGGCCAGGTAACTGTCCCTGTGAAAACACCTCGTAGAGATAACTGGGATCTAATCAGATGAGGTGTTGAGTGAGAAAATAATTAGTAATTACAGGTGAACTGGAGACTGGTACTGGAAGGGCTTTCAATGTTTTGAGCAAAACTAAACAGCTGGTACTGGAACAGCTTTTGATGTTTTGAGCTTTTGATGTTTTGAGCTTTTGCTGTTTTGAGCAAAACTAAACTTTTCACTTTTTTGAGCAAAACTAAACTCCTCTTGGTTTGAGCAAAAGAGAAGTTTTGGGAAATGTTTTTTGAGCAGTGGAGCACTGAATCACTGTCACAGTGTCCATGTGCAGTGGAGCACTTAGACAATGGAGCACTGGCAGGCTTCAGTGGTGTTTCGGTGAGGTCTGTTTACCTGCTCAGGAACTCCTCCCTTTGAGAAGGCTGCAAAATAACCTAAAACAGCCTGAAGGTTTGTTTTCAAGTACATCTCCTTCCAGAGTTGTTTTGCTAGAAAGGGAAGTCTGGCCCTCTTGTTCCTGGGAACAGTTTTTGTAGCAGGCTCTGTTTGGTGGTTCCTATTGATGTTTTCTTCCTCATGTTGACATTTTCTGTGCCACTTCTGGAGAAACAAAGCTCAGAGCAGCCTTTCTGGAGGGGCCTCGGCTTGGATCACTTTGTGGAAACATTCTCTTTGTTTGTGCTGATTATTCACTGGTTTGTTTTGCTGTATTTTATTTAACATCCCTGCAGTTGCTTTTTGATCTGGACTGCAGGAGGTTGGGGCTGGCCTGTTCCAGCTTTGTATCCTCTGAGTCCACAACTGTGGAATGAGCAGAAATACTGGTTTCCACAGCCACTTTCCTTGTGGTGTGGGTGGGCATTTGTGCTTTGCTGCCTGCTTCAGAAACCCCTCTTAACAGTAAACTTGAGAACAAGTTCTGCTAAGTCACTTTTTTTTCCTGATTTGTGTAAAGCAATTGCAGGATGTATCTTGTGTCTTTAAAAACAGCAAAATTATTAGATCTGTCCTTGACAACAAGAGATATTGCTGTGGTGTAGAATCCACTGCAGAGGTCTGAATGCCTTAGAAAAACATTTATTTTTTCTTTATTTTACTCCTCAGCTTCCCAGCTTGTGGCATTTACTTGCAGGAGCAGTTAAGTCCTGTAATATTCTTAGGGTAAAATGCGGCTAATTTGCTTCTAGAGTGCACATGGGAAGTTCTTAAAGCTTCATCTGCAAGTCTAACTTTCTCTCTTTGTTTTCTGAAGGTGTATGAAGAGTTTGCCTGGAGTAATCCTCTCCATCCAGATATATTCCCTGGTCTGAGGAAGATGGAAGCAGAAGTAGTGAGGATTGCCTGCACACTCTTCCACGGGGGCCCCAAATCTTGTGGTGCTGTAAGTAGCCTGTCTTTGCCTCCTGAACATTTTGGGTATTTTTGATCAGTGAAAGTGCACCTTGTGCTCTCCAGGTGAGCATGAGGGTGAGCTCATTCTGGTGTATTCCATGCCAGCTGTGTGGAGGTTGCTTAATTCCTCTTCTTGAGAGAGACAGTTTCACTCAGAGGAACAGTTTTCTAAACAAGACCGTTTACTTCAGCTTTTTTTCCCCCCACTCTTAAGTGACACAGGCTTGATGGCAGTTGGAAAGGAGAACTGGTGTGATGCAGCCTGGCTGGATGTCAGTGGGGAACTGTGAACAGAGAAGTGCCACTCTGAGAAGCTCCCCTCAGTTTTACTCTCTGAGCTGGAGATCTGTGAGCCTGCCAGATTGCTGAGCAGCTCGAGGGCAAGGCCAGCTGGCTGCCTGGCTACTCACCAACAAGCAGGCATGGCATGGATTGTCAGCTGTCCAGCTGGAAAGCTGCATTTCCAGGCTCATGTGGCCTTCCTGTGCAAAGCAGTTGTACAGTCTTGATAAAATTCCCAGCAGGAGTCCAAATGTGTGTTCTTAAGCTGCTGGAGGGCAGTGTTGACACAAGAGCTGAACTGGCCTTGAGTGGGCTCTCCCTGTCAGCTGGAGGGTTCCTTGTGGTGAGCAGCTGAGTACTGGAGTAGTTTTGTAGAAGGTGTAGTTGGGATCAAATCCCAGTGGGATTGAAGATGAGCTGAGCTGTGTGGGAGTGCAAGATGTGATTGCATTTGAGAGGAGGAGGAGGTGACACCCTCTGACCTGACTTTTCTTCTCAGGACTGTGTTCCTTGTACCACCTTCAGCTTGTGAAAAATGCCAATCACTTGTTTTTAGAATTTTAAAAGTTTAATAGTAATAAAATGGTTATAAAAATAGCAATATAAGTAGAGTAATAAAAATTTGGACAATCAGAATTTAGGACAATATCAGACAATAACAACCAAGAGTTATGGGCAGTCTGGGTACCTCTTTCTGGGCAAAATAAGCCTGAAAAAAGGACCCATGTTAACAGAGGATTAATCCTTAAAAACAATAACCTGTTGCATATTCATACACCTCATCCATGATGCATCAATTCCATTCAAACACAGGATTCTGTCTGGGCAGTGTCAGCTTCTTCCTCTGAATCCTGATTGAGTCTTCAGGGCTGAGCAAGGCAGGAAGAAGTTTATTTCTTCTGATAAGGGAGCAATAAATTCTCTTATCTCTGAAAGATTTAGATGTCCTGTGGCTGCTACCTCATTCCTTTCTTTAAAAACAAAGTATCCTACATAGCATAGTTTCTATTTTAACATTATGTTATAACCTAAAACTATATTTAACACACTGCTTAAGAAAATTAATAGAGCATAACTTTCTAACACAACACATACAATATTCATTTGAATATTTGCAAAAAGCCAATCATAATATACACATTTTTCACAAGCTTTAGAGGAGGAACATGCCTGTTACAAAAACCATTTCACCTCACCTCAGCTGCTTCCTGGCTTGCAGAGCTGAGATTATCCCCGAAGTGGGGCAGGGGCTGGGATGAAGCTGCTGGGACTGGTTTCTGTCAGCAGTTGGGACATCAGCTGGCACAGCAGGCAGAGAGCTCTGTGCCCCTGGTGGGTGCTTGGGGAACTTTGCTTGCTGAAGCCTGCACGGGGACCTTGGGGTTTAGTTAAGTAAAACCCGATGTAAAGGTGCCAGCCTTGGCCTTGGGTACTCTCCCACTGAACTGGAAAAGTGGGATTGCCTAAGAGAAGGTCAGAACAGGTAAAAAGCTGCATAGCCGAAGTGAGACCTGCATGAATATACTCTGGGGAATCCTGCTTTTCCTTCTGTCCTGCTTTCACTCCTGAGGGTGGTGCCACACAGCAAAGAAAGGGCACAGCCTGCTGTGGGGTTCTGTCCTGGCTGCTTGAGCAGCCCCATTGGCAGGGAGAAGGGGAGGGCTGGCAAGTTGATCAGCCAGAGACAGAGGATGAATTGCACTCCTGTAATTACCATGTCTGAGTGAGTGTTTCCAGTGGACTTCTTGTCTTCCTCCCACTGCTCTTCCTGACTGTGAAGTATCCAGAGTTTTGTATTTGCAGGGTGCCCCATGGCAGGAAGGGATGGTGAATCTGACTCCATGTTCTCAGAAGGCTCATTTATTATTTTAAGATACTATATTATATAAAAGAATACTATACTAAAGAGTACAGAAAGGATACTTACAGAATGCTAAAAGATAATAATGAAAACTCATGATTCTCTCTGAGTACCAGCACAGCTTGGCCCCAGTTGGCTAATGAGTGAAAACAAGCCACAGCAGAAACAATCTCCAAACACATTCCACATGTGAGCACAACACAGAAGAAGCAAATGAGATAAGAATTGATTTATTTTTTTCTCTGAGACTTCTCAGCTTCCCAGGAGCAAAATTCTGGGCAAAGGGATTTTTCAGAAAATATGACTGTGACATCCAGAGTTGCTGGTCCCTGATGGAGAGATGTGGGTGGATATATGGAGGTCACATGCTCGTTGAGTAGTTGGGTTCAAAGACTTCTCTTATCTTCTTTTCTTCTCCCCAGTACTGAATTAACATTTCAGAATAATTTCTGGAGGCTTGGACAGTTGCAAACTCAATTAAAAAGAGGAGTTTTTCCAACTGATGATTTGCCTTCTGTCTTGGGAAGGCCCTGCTGCAGCTGGTGGCTCAGTGCCGCAGTTACACTTCTAGAACTGGTGAGACTGTAAAGCAGAGAGGTTTTAATGCTAAACCAGGGCAGGTGCAATGCTCTGAGTTATCTTTATTTTTAAACTCATCTGTTCAAGAGGGGATACTGGCTCATTCTACTGAGGCCTCTGGGTTTACTCAGTTCAACTTTTGCAGTGTTGAAATTTAGAACAGCTGCGTTTTTCCCCCTGAACTTCCTCACTGCCACCTGTGAGAGGCAGAGTGTCATAGTGCCAAGCCCCTGTCCACTGGATTTCCTAACCTGATTTAAGCAGCAGGGACTGCTTGGCCAGTTTGTTGGTGTTGGTCCCTAAAGGCAGATGGAACTCGTGGGTGTTTCTGGAGAAGGGTATCTGCATCTGTGCTGCATGGAAAGCACCAAAAAGTTTCTGTCTGGGCTTCTCAGTGAGGCAGTTTCACTTCCTTTTGTTTGATTTCCATAGCACATAATTAGAGTAATAATAATTTGGACAATTGGGATTTAGGACAATATGAGACAATAAAAACAAAGAGTTACAGACAGTCTGGGTACCTTTTTCATAGCACATTGCAGAACAGCATTTTGTGGCAGTAACACTCTGCTGCTCAGTCTGGGAGAAGCTGCCCAGGGACACATCCATGCTGTTCCCAAGGTTTTCAGCAGCCTGGGATCTCTGTCATGTGGACACCTCCCTCAGCAGGATCTCTGGGGAGCTTCCTCTTTGGAAATTTTTGGTGTGTTTCATAAAACACTGTCTTTTTTACATTTCTGAATGTAAATCAGACAAGCAGCTTGTGTTATTTACAGGAGTTGCCTTTAGCTGAGCCATGTGGGCTGTAATTCTCCTTTTGTTGACGTGGGCATAAAAGCTCTAACAGTGCCCTGGTGGTTGGGGAGGTTCAGACATGCCTTTGTCTTAAATTGCTCTGGGAGATGCTTCAAGTTTTTAAGCAGTTTTAAAAGTAATCATTTTCAGCAGTGGATGGATGTTTCCTATTTCTCACTAATTACTACTATTGTTCTTACTTTAATTGTGCTTTGAAGAGCAAAGAGACAGGGATCAGTGAGTTGGGGCACCTGGAAGATTCTAATCACATTCCTGCAATGATTTGGAAGGACTAATTAGGCTCAGCACATAGAAGAGGAACAGGGTAGTTTGTTCCTGTCTGATGTGTTCATGTTCACAAGGTGCTTTGTTTCTGCAGTGTTAGCTGTGTGGATTTCCCCTGTAATTTGGGGAGAAATCAGCACTTTTATGCAAGCTGCAGTATTTTTGTTTTTAAGTAGCTTTTTGAACTTTATAAAGAAAGGGCAGCTTTGAAGTGTAGGGAAAAATTCTGTGTGCGTGTGAGACATGTGAGTATTTGATGTGGATCTCTCTGGGAATTCTTCTTCCACTTATTCTACAGCTGAGGACAGGAGAGGGAATGCAAAATCACCAGATGCAAGCCTGGAGCTTCCAGTAGAAACCCATTTTGTCTTTTCTCCCCAAATTCTGTGGCTTCCAGACTTTGGCTGCATATTTGAAGTAGGGAGATGTGAGTGATATGTCTTGAGGGGGGCTTAAACTGTGCAGATCTGTCAAATTTTATCTGTAGTGATGAGCAGGTCACCTTGAGAGACACAAGTTGTGGAGTTTACAACCTGCAGGCTTCCAGGGGTTTTATGGGAGGCTGCCACAATGTTATGACCATGCAGTGGATTGTGGTGTGGTATTTTACTCTGTTACCCTAGAAATAAATTGTTATTTTGTTTTTTTTTTTTTTTTTAATTCATGGGGTGGTTCAGCTCAGTGAAACTTCTGGTTAGCTTTGTCTCCAGAGTCTGAATGGACATGTTTTTAGGTGAAAATGGAAGCAAAACTTCAAAGACTGTGAACCAAAGTGGTTCTTTAATGTCTGACAGTTTAACAGTGACATGGCCAAAGGAATCCTGGAATGAGGGACCATATCTCCTATTGCTGTTGTAATGTTGAGGTTCCAGAGCCCTGGGATTTGGAGGGAGGGAGGGAAGTGATACACTGAGTTTGGAAAGCAGGAGGGATATTTATTCCCTGTGCTCTCTCCTCTCCCCTCCCATTCACAAAACAACAAATAAATCAAGAACACAAAATGTCTGTTTACTTTCCTTTTCCCCCCACACTTTGCCTGGCCTTTGAAGATAGTGCAGGGCTGCAGAGCTGCCTAAACAATGCCTGCTTCCAGCCCCTTTTCCCATGGCATGGAAAAGCCTGTGGGCTTCACTGAGGGGAGAGAAGAATGTGTGTGAGCCCTGGGCGGGTGCTGAATCACCGCGCCTTGGCCGGGCGCCGCAGGCACTGGGGAGCTTGGATCCTGTGACAGTGATTTGGGCTCTGGCTGCAGCAGAACGAGTTTGCTGTCAGTGGCTGAGCTGACAAAGCCTCCTGTAAAGGAGCAGCCTCCATGCACAGGTATCATCCATGTGGACCAAGAGGATTTTGGTGTTGGAGCTAAAGGTGCTGTTCCAGACTTGGGCATTTCTCTGTGCTGGAGACTCACAATGTGTTGATTCTGGGCCAATTTAGGAAGCTGAGCTGGCTGAAATTCAGCTTTTTGAGTGGATTTTCAGCTGTCTGAAGAAGCTTTCTGTGTGGTCATCTGCCAGTCTGGGTGTCTGGGAGAAGATCCATCCTGGATGCTCTTCCTTACCCTGCATGTGACAGGCTGCTGACAAGTGTTGGCTCTGACCTACCAAAAACTGTGTGTGGTTCAGCATTCCCATGATAAAGCCAGACTTTGAGGAAAGGCTTGTTACATATGAAAGCAAGATGTTGATGTTTTGGTGTTAGGATTGAAATGGGAGTAAGACTGTACAGAGGCTGCTTTTTCAAGAGCAGATTATCTAGGTGAGCATAGGGAATGCTGCCCAACAAGGAGCAGGTGTTCAGTAACAGGAATCCCAAGATCCCCACGTCCTTCCTAGCAAAGTTTTCACAATCATTATCCTAAGCAGTGTTGCAAGGATAGGTGCAAGTATGCAATAATCCCATTCCTCTTTTCCCACCCAGTAGGAAGGCAGTCTATCACCAGATTTTTTTTTTTCCCAAAGGTAATCACAACCTGACAGATCTTTATTCATAAAGGGCGTTGAAGTGAGTGGCACAGCCCATAAACCCCTTAAAACATTATGTTCCTGCTGCCATCCTTTTGCTCCACAATTAATGCAGAGATGTCTTTATCCAGTGAGAAGCTCTGTAAGGTTTTATCTCTGACAGCTGTTGCTTTTAAACTTCCCCCGAAAAGCAGGAATTGTCTGTGGTGTGATAGTTGCTTCTACAATGCCTGTGGCAGCAGCTGCTGCTGGCTTGGATTGTGTTAGGAACAAATCTTGGCAGGCTGTGAACTTTGTTCCTTATCTCTGTACTTCATGTTTAGTCATCGTCACACAGTCACACTTCTTGGCATTTTCAGGGTTTGCAGCCATGTCAGCAGGGGAAAACCGAAGGAAAACCCAAATGTAATAAGGCATACAAATGTGATTGGCTCCTTTTTGTGTTTATTTTTGAGGGGGAAGAGGCTAAAAGGGGAAGTTGCAGTTGGTTGAGCAGGTCTGAAGAACAAAATTAGCCCCCCATAAGCAGTATAAGTAAACTTTGATTCCTCATTTATGTGAACCTCTGTATAACTGTCCCAGCTACTCCATATCCTCAGGTTTTGGCTCAGCCAATAAGTGAGTCCTTCAGGCTGCTTGAAAAACCAACCTCACATTTTCCCAGGTTAAAATTTTACTGGGGAAGGTTGTACCCAGTGTCCCCTGCATGCCAGAACTCATAGAAGCTGACCTACAAGAGACCTTCCACTTGAGGAATTCCTTCCTGTGAAGAGTTTAATTTGTGTATTTGCAGCAGCTCTTGAGTTCAAGCATGCAACAGTAAACCTGTGTGTGCCTCCCTCTCCTCCAGCTCCTGATGCAAACCCTGTGGTCAGGGTGAAGAGGGCTGGGACAGCAGCCTTAGTGGGTGCTGTGGGTACTGACTGCACTGGCTGGGGAGAGGAATGCACAAATTCCTCCTGGTATAAAATTCCTTGTGTCCCTGAGGGCTTAGGAGCTCGGGTATTGAGCAGACCTGGGCTGGTCTCAGCAGAGAGGAGGTGGGAGAGTTCCAAGTCCTGCAGCATTCCAGGTTCTGGGAAGGTTTTGTAGCTGAGGAGTGGTGCCAGCCCTGAGCTGACTGTGCCTCGGTGTGGCACTGCTCCAGACCTAATAAACCCTGCTGGACTGCAGCTGACTTAACACAGAGTCAACTTTGTTGTTTCTGTGTACGTGGCATAATTAATCTGTAATGCAGATTAACAATCCCCAGGTAATCAAGAGCTTAAGTACCAGTAGTTTTGTGAGGTGACTGTGCAATGTGGTCCCATCCTGCTGGGCTTTGGAATTCTTTACTTCTTGTTTGTTCTCCCTTTCCCCCATCCCAGTTAAATAGAGGATTCAGCATTTAAATGTGCATTTTCAAGCTGAGTGTCAGAAAGCTGCCTCGTGCTGTTCAGTGCCTTCTGCTGCCCTTTAAACCCTGAGCTGTCCTGTGCACTTTGAAGCAGAGTCAAGAAATGCTGTTCCTGCATCCCCTTTTTGCTTTTCCCTCCTGTAACCTCCATTGTTATTTTTCCTGTTTGCTTCTTTTCTGGTGACAGATGACATCTGGGGGCACTGAGAGCATCCTGATGGCCTGCAAGGCATACAGAGACCTGGCTTATGAGAGAGGCATCAAGCAGCCAGAAATGTGAGTGGTGCCACCACAGCTTTCTCCTTTGGGGGGCTTGTGGGATTTACTGTCCCCTTGAGCTGAGATGGTGCTGGACCTCAATAATCCTTCATTTCATAGCTCATTGCCACCTCTTCCTTGTCCATCTCTGTGTGGAAAGAAGAGTTCAAAAACACAGAAATTTTAAAGCAAGCAGCCTGGGGGGCACAGATGTTGCTGGAGCAGCTGTATTTTGGCAATACCTGTCTGCTGCTCCAGACAGCCTGCTTGGATCAGCTCTGCTTTCGAGCAGAGATTGTCAGGCCCTTTGAAGTGTTCAAGGGGTTTGATTTATTCACATCAAAGAAGGCTTAGCCTGAAAACTCTGAGGCTGGAGTTGGGCTGGTTGGAGCTCAAATGAGGAATTGTGCTAATCATTACACTGCTAATAGAGGATTTGCTGTCTCTGATGTGCTGTCTCTTTTCTAGATGGTGCATGGGAAATATTTCTCTGATTAATTGCTTTGAGGGGAAAATGTTAAAGGAAACCAAACACTGGTGGTTCTTTTCGTCCCTCTCTAGCATTTAAGGCTCTGATAATGATGTGAGGCCTCAGAAAACAGGGTTAATTGAGGCTGTTCAGCCACTGCCACTGGAGATGGGAGACAGCAAATGTTGCATTCATTTGATCTGTTCCTTTTCCAGGTTGGTCCCTGTGAGTGCCCACGCTGCCTTTGACAAGGCAGCACACTACTTTGGGATGAAGCTGATCCAAATACCTCTGACCAAGGCTATGGAAGTGGATGTTCAGGTATCACTTTAGTCTCTCTCTTGTGAGGAAATTAACATTGCACAGCAACTAGGCAAGAAATCTGCCTGTGCAGGTAGAGAGTCAGGGGATAAAGAGGGAGGAATGCTTTGTGGAAACAATGAAAAACAGCATGAGTAAGTGTCATTGCAGATGAAGTTGTATTTGAAATAACTGGATGTTATCCCTTTGTCCTGTGGGATTCATTTAGACTCAGGTATTTTATGTATTTCTTAAATAGCCCCAGATTTCAGAGGAGGGTGAACAAAAATATTATGGTATTTCCCAGTGGATGAGTGGTTGTAGCTCGTTGCTTTCCTCTCTGTACTCTTGTATGCCTTGAACTCTGCATGTTCTCACTCTTTATCTTTTTTGGCAGGATGGCACTTGGTAAATGGAATGTGAGCATCTTCTCTCTTTAAATCTTCAGGCAATGAGGAGAGCCATCTCGAGGAACACAGCCATGCTGGTCTGTTCTGCTCCCCAGTTCCCACATGGAATTATGGACCCCATTGAAGAGGTGGCAGAGGTAGGATACCCCTACCTGTAGGAACCTGTGTGTTGTAGCAGTAAAAGCAGCACAAGAAGGGGTGGAGGGGTTCCAGGATGCTGAGCAGTGAATTTGGTGGGGGGATCCCACTGGCTGGAAGGGCATTACTGTCCTCAAATGAGCTGCTTGCCAACAGCAGGGTATGTAGGATGCAGTTTGGGACTGTGAGACCAACCAGAAGTGCTCATGCTTTGCTACCTGAAAGGAAAGAGCACCTAAATGGCTCACCTCATGAAAAAGCTTTGATTTATGGCCTGCTGGTTGTAGCAAAATTGGTGTGGAGGGAGAAGGAGTCAAAGGGCTGGGATCTTATTTTCTGAACACAGCTTTTGATTTCTTTCCTCTCTGTGCTCCAGTTATTTATTTTGTATGTGACCAGCCAGGGCCTCTGACCTTCTGTTCATTTGGCTCTCACACCCTTTTATTTTATTGTGGATACTCCTTTCAGACAATGTTGTCACCTTCCTTTGGCAAACACAGCAAACTACCAAAATGCCTCATTGTTTTTCCTGTGTGTGGAAGGCAGGAAAAGGCATCCCATAAACAGCCAGCCCTTCCACATCTCCTGTCCTCTACAACTTGAGAGTAGTGTGATGTTTTCAAAGGGTTCAGTGAACATTTAACTGTGAAATGCCAAATACGTTTTGGTGACTGGAGTTTGGGTGCTCCAACCACATCATTTTGATCTCTTGTTCCCACACAGCTTGCAGTGAAGTACAAAATCCCCTTCCATGTGGATGCCTGCCTGGGTGGATTCCTTATTGCTTTCATGGACAAGGCAGGGTTCCCCCTCAAGCGTCCCTTTGACTTCCGTGTGGAAGGTGTGACCAGCATTTCTGCTGACACCCACAAGGTGAGGAGAAGGGTCTTCCAGGGCTTTCATTTTTGGGCTGGAATTCCTGTTGCCATCCTGCCCTTCAGGCATTTCTTCCCTGCTGTGTGGAGGAGCACTGAGGTGCAGGGGTAGGGGCTGATCTCTTCATGTGCTTTGTTCAGTGTGCCAAAGTCCCCAGCTTATCAACCAGAGCAGAGCACTGAGTGCCACATCCAGTCATTCCATGAACACCTCTATGCATGGAGACTCCACCACCCTCCTGGGCAGCCCCTTCAACCCTGACAGCCCCTTTTTCCCCTTCCACAAAGAACTTTATCCTGATTTCCAACCTTAACTCCCCTGGCACACCTTGAAGCTGTTTCCTCTTGTCCTGTCACTTGTTTTCTCTGAGCAGAACCTGACCCCCCCTGGCTGTCCCCTCTTGTCAGGGAGCTGTGCAGAGCCACAAGGTCCCCCCTGAGCCTCCTTTTCTCCAGGCTGAGCCCCTTTCCAGCTCCCTCAGCTCCTCATGGGGCTCCAGCTCTCTTCCCTTCCCTGGATATGCTCCAGCCCCTTCCAGGGCTCTCTGGCTGGAGGACCAGAACTGGACACAGCCCTCAAGGGTCTCCAGCACAGAGGGACAATCACTGTCCTGATCCTGCTGGTCACACTATTCCTGATCCAGGCCAGGTGCCATTGCCACATGAGCACATGGTGGCTCATGTACAGCCACTGTCACCAGCACTCCAAGGCCCTTTCCAGCTTTCAAGCCCCTCTGCTCCAGCCTGGAGCTGCAGGGGCTTGCTGTGCCCCAAGGGCAGGACCTTGCACTTTGCCTTGCTGAACCTCAGCCCATAGATCCAGCCTCTCTGCAGAGCCTTCTGCTCTCCAGCACATCAACACATGGGATCTTGGTGATGACCTGGATGCATTCCTGTGCCTTCTTGCTGCTTTCTAACCCTTGCTGTGCCCCTTGCAGTATGGCTACGCTCCCAAGGGCTCCTCGGTGGTGCTCTACAGTGACAAGGAGTACAGGAAGTACCAGTTCTTCATAGCCCCTGACTGGCAAGGAGGAATTTATGCCTCCCCCTCCGTGGCAGGCTCCAGGCCTGGTGGGATCATAGCTGCATGTTGGGCAACCCTGCTGCACATTGGAGAGTCGGGCTACGTTGAGGCCACGAAGAGGATCATTAAAACGGCTCGTTTCCTGGAGTCAGAGTAAGGGTTTGGATTCTGCTGGACCCCTCCTCACAAACTGCTTTTGGTTTGTTTTTCCTGCTGGGCAGCTCTGGGAGAACATTTGTTCGTTCCCAGATAGCTGAGGGGTGCAGGCACCTTCATTCAGCTTGGCTTTGAGAATCCCTTCTGCCTCAGCTGTGGCTGAGGGGGAATCTGGAGAGAGGACAAAAGAAGGGTTGTACTCTTCCTTGTTGGAGTGCTTGGGTGGCTGTGTAAGAGAAGCTGATTTTCTCTGCTTTTCTGTCTTGTCTACCGTCTTTTCCATTTCTTCAGCCTGAGTTTACTTGACTTTAGGGTATGCAATGACCCAAGTCCTCTGGCAAATCCTAATGGCCTGGGCTGGGTGCATGATTTTTGGGTGGGAATGTGCTGCCATCTGTTCCCTCCTGTAATTTTCCTTTAAGGCTCCAGCTGGATGGACAGAATGTCTGAACCCTGTAACATTGATCAGTCATTTCTTTTCTCCTCCTTCTTTTCAAGGTTGAGAAAAATCGACAGCATCTTCATTTTTGGGAAGCCAGAGGTGTCTGTCCTGTCCATTGGCTCGGACACTTTTGACATCTATCGATTATCTAATTTTTTAGCTGCAAAAGGATGGAACTTGAATGTCCTACAGTTCCCACCAAGGTGAGTGTTTGGAGACCAGGGAGTGATGTATTTAGCAAGATGCCCAACTTCAGGCCACATAGCTCTTGTGATTTGCTGAGTACTGTTGTCCATAGCTGATAAATTGTGTGTAGAATTTTCCTCTGCAGAGGAGGAATCACTTTTGTAATTGCCATTATACAGCAGTGAATCTAAAGTAATAGTAATTTTAATGAGCCTGGCAGAGAACTTTCTATTTACCTCTATCTACTACAAGCAGAAAATGTAAATAACCAAGGCTCTATCTCATGTTTAGTTAACTGAGGGTTTGTAGATTGATTTATTGATTTTTGCTGTCTTCCTTCTGTCTGCTGAAGATGAAGGAAATCAAAATAACAGTGAAAGGCTGATCTTTTTCAATGTAAAATTAGTCTTTGTCAGAGGACTTTCCTTAAGTGGGAAATTAGACTTTTGTGGGCAGAAGGGGTCAATGCTCCCAGATGCAACTGCACTGCACTGAAAAAAAATTGTGAGTGGCCATGGGAAGTGAAGTCCAGGGAGCCTGAGGTGATAGCTCAGAGGTGGGTGCTTCCTTCTGGTGATGGCTTAGAAGCTGCAGAGGAAGGAGAGGGAAATGATGGCAGGGGTTCCCATGCTTGCAGGCAGGTGCATTTTTCTCACCAGAGGTACCTGGCGATGAGAAACTTTAACCTAGTTGTGAAGTCAGGAAGGAAGGAAGGAGCTGGTTCTAGCAAGCATTCTGCAGGGATTACCCTTAGTGGGAATGCTGTTCCAAGGAGGTACACAGTTCTCACTGGCCACAGAGGGGCTCAGCTGCCGCTGGGGGCTCAGCAAACATGGAGCTGTGTGTACTGGAGGTGGTTAATGTCTGCTCTCTGCCCTGCCTGCCCAGCATCCATCTCTGCATCACACAGCTGCACACCAAGCCCGGCGTGGGCGCCGAGCAGTTCCTGAAGGATGTCAGGGACAGCATCCAGGACATCATGAAGGACCTCAACGCCAAGACCACGGGCATGTGAGGAGGCCAGCACACAGTGAAGGGGGGTGTTTGGGCTGAGGGTGTTTCTCCTGTGTAACAGCCTCTCTTCTCTTGCTTAGGGAGCCATCTATGGAATGGCGCAGTCCGTCCCAGACAGGAGCCTGGTGGCAGAGATTTCCCAGGCCTACCTGGATGGCCTCTACAGCACGGATGTTCTCAGCACTGAAAGCACATGAACGGCTCTCCCAGCCACCACTGACTGTAGTGCAACAATCTGTGCCTTGCCAGCCAGCACTGGGGGTGGTTCCAAAGGTTTCCTAGGGAAAGAGATTGCAGTTCCTTTGTTCCTACAATTGCAGGTCCGAGGGTGGCTTGATCTGGAAGAATTCCTTCCCTGTCTTAGTCTCTTCTGAAATCTGCATTGTTTTCATGCCCCAATTTCAGCTTTAGGGCTTTTCCTCCCTCCCCCCTGCCTGTTTTCATCATGGCTGTTTGATGGTGAATTGAATGTCCATTCCACAGCTCCGAATTCCTCAGGTATTCTCCATGTCCCTTCATTCCATGTTGTTTCTCCTCCTCAGACCTGGTATTCAGCCAGTGTCCAGCCAAGTGTTAAATTTGAGTTCTCACATTGTGTTCCATGGCTCCAGTCTTCCTGGAAGCCAATGGCAGACAGTAAATTGGAAATTCTGTTTTCTCTTGAGTATTGCTGTAAGCTGCTGGCATTTAACAGACCTTGCTGGGACCTTACATCTGTGTAATGCAGAGCTGATAAATTGGCAGAGGGAAGGTAGTCATGGCCTCCCTTTGAAATCTGAGTGAGACTGCAATCAATATCTGCTGAGGGGGAGGAAAAAACAACACAAAATGCCTTTCTGGAATCTCTTGAACAACAGCAGAAATAGAAACCAAGCAGGTGACGTAGGGAGAGGAACTGGAAGGTACTGAAACGCCCAGGTACATCGTGGCTGTTCTGCTCCCCTGCCTCTCGTAGAAGACATGCATTGACCACCCAGGAGTGCTGTTTTCCTTGCACAAATCTGGAGGGAGGTGCAAAGCTCATTTCACTGTTCAGAACTTGAAAGTTTTACACTGTCCCCTCAGGATGCTGTAGCAGAGCCAGCCAGGCCCTGGCCCCTGTCACAGCCAGGGATGTCGTGCGCAGACGGTTTTTTAACCATGGTATTTTAGTATCAAAAAGGTGACTTTTGTAATAGCAGTAATCTCAGCTCTTTGCACTGATTCTTTTTAAGGCACATTCTCAAAGGGGCATTCACCATTGTGCCTTGATGCTTCTCTGGCTTTTTCTTTTTTGTGGCAGGCCAGGGAGGGGTTGGAGGGTTCAAGCTGTTTGACCACGACCTTGATTGTGGTCGTTTCTTTATGGTACTAATTCTGAAAACAAACCTCAAAGGCAGGCTGGCCTCAGAGGAAGAAGCACCCTTGCCTGTTAGGTAGGATAGTAGTTGTAATGAGCCAAGTCCCTTCACAGTATTACAAAGATGCTGGGAGAAGCAGAGGAAAGGATGCAGCGAGTCAGAGCTGTTCCAGCCTTGGGCACAGCTCAGCCTTCCTATTTTTCCCCCGCTGTTTTTAGGGTGAGAGAGTTTTCCCAGCACAGCCTTGTGGCCTCAAGGACAAGCCAGAATCTCTCAAGTAGCCTTGGAGTTACTCCTGCAGGGCTTTCCCATGTTTCCTCTCAGCTTTTTGCGTGGAGCAGAGTTTCCCCCACACGTGGGTGAAGACTTCATGTTGAGTCTGCACAGTCCTGCACAGGGCATCTGAAGGCATCTCTGCTCCAGCCTGTTAGCCTGAAGCTGGCCCTGGCTGAAGCACAGGCATTCTAAGGAATGAGAGGGTCACTGACCAGCTCCTGCACAAACCAGCCCAGCCATTGTGGGAAGGATCCTGGCTTTCCAACAGCTTTATTCCCTGTGCTAGGAGACACGAGCAGTTTGGCCATCTGCCCTGAGCTTGATGACTTCATGCAAGTCTCTGAGCCTTTTGAAATCATTGAATTGCCTGGGAGTCTCTTGGTGGTGATATCAGCTCTGGCAGTTTGTATTGGACCTATTTATTCTCTCAAGGTCTTGCCAATGTGACCATTACTGTATCTCTGAGTTTGGAGACAGTCTTCAGTGTCTGGCTACTGTGATGGTTCTCTTTGGAACCGAGATTTAACAGAACAAACAAAAAAAAAGGGAGGTACTCTTTTTGTTTCTGCTTTAAAAGAAAGAAGGGGTGGATTGGGGTGGGCTGAAGGAGAGCAAAACTCCCTTCTCTTCCTTCCCTGGTTGCATTTTCCTCCCAGGAAAAGTAGGTGGATCTAACAGATCAGTGCTCCATTTCACACTTTTGGATGTATTTGAAGATGTTATTTGTAAGTCAATGTATTCTATTCTGGGCTTTGCTTATTAATAATATTGTGGGTTTAATTGTTCCATGTGTATTTGTCCTATACTCTAAATGTAATCCTGTGGTCAGGAGTAGGCCACTGTAATTCCCTGGTGTGTAGTTTTTATTCATCCTTGTCACCTAACATGTAATCTGCATCTACTTTATCATGCCAAATGGTCCTGGAAAAACAGATTTACAGGCTGTGTGATTGTTTTAAAGACAAAAAAAGAGAAGAATTTGATTGAACTGGATTATGATCTGAAACTGGACGGTACTTTTAGACCTGGAGGGATCCTTGCCTCTAATTCCTGTGGGATTTCCTGGCTTTCCAAGCAGGACACTCAATTTGTTGCTTGTCCGAAGCACTCCCAAGGGATTCATCTGTTTTTAGGTCCTAGAATGAAGAATATCCAATGGGATGGACCAAGAAGAGATGTGTGTCTTCATGCCATGGATTTCATCTGCACTTTTCTGATGACTTGGGGAGAGGGGAGCGGAAGGGTTGCGTACAACACAATAATACCTTGCCCAATAAATCCACGAGGACTTTTTAATGGACAAATGGGATGAGTTGATCTGATGGCAGTTTTCTGCTTTGCTCTGATTTGCCACTGTCAAACTGGAGGCTGAAATAGCAGGAGAGATGGTGAAAATGGGCCTGGTTTGTATTAAAATGGTTGCATTTAGCTATCTAGGCTCACTGAGCTCTTATTTTTCTGCTTCAGTGCTTGTTTGAATGAATGTGGACCTGGAATCTGCTCATGCACAGCCTGGTTTGTGGCAGGGAGAATGGTTTATGAATCTTACTAACTCTGCCTGAGGGCTGCTCTGTCCTGTCAAAATGAAGGTGGTGTCCATGTCTGCATCTTGTGTGTGATGTTCAAGGATGCTGGAAGTTAAAAGAGCTATGGATTTTCTATTAATTCTTTGTAGAACTTAAAAGGGTTAAAAAAGAAAAAAAAAAGACTTGAACTGGGTGTTTGTAGTGTTTTCTCCCCAGACTGTGGTGCTGAAATCAAATGCTGTTGGTTTCACATGAAATTGTTCATTTTATCAGTGGAGATCCTGCACCACCAAATCCACCCACAGCCCCTTTCTGGGAAGTGTTCCACCCTAAGCAGCCCCTGCTTTGGTGCCTTTTGGTTGTCCTATCCCTGTGTTTGTGCCTTGGCTGTGACTTTACCTGTCACAAGCAGTTTTTACCTGCCCTGGCTTTGATCCTCTCTCAGTCTTTCAGACCGCAGTCACTTTGAGGTGAAGGTACCTGCCATTTCTGTGTGAAGGTTTTTTGTGGCAGCAGCACCTTCTTGAGAGCAGTCAGGGATACCTGCTGGTGTCATTTGGTCAGTGAGGCCTCTGCAAAGAGCCACCAGGTTAAATGAGTGCTTTATTGTAAACATTTTCAGTTGGTATCCCAGGAAAGGCTGGCTCCGGTCGGGGGTGAGACCACGTGTAATACTGCTGGAGAGGGGTTACAGCAATGACAGACTGCACAGCACCTTGCTGCTTGGCTACAGAGAAGCCAGAGGGGTCACAAATGAGTTTTAAGCACATTCCAGGAGGTAAGGAGCAACAACAGGGGCAGGATGGGGGCAGGCTCTGGACAGGTTTACTGGTGTAACTTGACTCTGGAAGGACATGGACCTGTTGGAGCGAGTCCAGGGGAGGTACCGGGATGATCAGAGGGGATGGAGCACCTCTGCCATGAGGAAAGGCTGAGAGAATTGGGATTGTTCAGCCCGAGACAAGAGGAAGCTTTGGGGTGACCTCACTGCAGCCTTCCAGTGCCTAGTGCCTGAAGGAACTGACAAGAAACAGAGAAGGATTTTCTACAAGAGCATGTAGTAACAGGACAAGGGGAAATGGATTCACACAGAACAGGTTTAGATGGGATATTGGAAAGAAATTCTTCCCTGTGAGAGTGGCAGAGTGCCCAGAGAAGCTGTAGCTGTCCCTGGAAGTGTCCAGGGCCAGGTTGGATGGAGCTTGGAGCAGCCTGGGATAGGGGAAGGTGTCTCCGCCCATGGCAGGGGGTGGAACGAAGTGATCTTTAAAATCCCTTCCAACCCAAGCCATCCTGTGACTCTTGTGGTATCTCTGACTCCTGGTAAGACACTCAGCAGCTGGGGGTGTGGGATCACAAGGCTAAGGAAGGGTTTAAGGCTGGAACCTGCAAGATCAGAGATGGATACGTGCACCCTGAGCAGTGCCTCCATCCATCTGAGCTGCGCTTGCAGGGGCTGGCAGGGGTGTCAGCCTGTCTGGATCCAGGCTCTAGCTCAGGCAGTCTGGATCCAGGCTCTAGCTTGGAGAGGGAAAAGGCTCTGGGTGCAGGACACAGTGGCCACAGTGGGGTTTTGGCTGGTGATCCCTGGTCAGGAGAGGGAAGCTGCCACCTGCTCGATGAAGCTGGCCAGGTTGATGTCCCGCTCCGACAAACCCCCGCAGTCGTGGGTGCTCAAGGTGATGTGAACCTAAGGCAGACAGACAGGCCCAGAGTTGTTGACAGAAGCAGCAGGGCTGCTCCCCTCAGTGCTGCATCTGATGAGGCAGTGGCTCCAAACTTGTTAGCAAAATTCCCTGGGCTGGCAGAGGCGCTCTGGCACTTTGCCCTGCCTTTTTCTCCTCCCTACAGCTCATGCTGGCCACAAGCTGTCACTGCCACCCCTGCCTTGGTCCCAGCGGCCACCTGTGCCCATTTTCAACTCACTCTTTTCCCCAGAAGCTTTTCCTGTTGCTGCTACTTGATACAGATTTTAATAAGCAACGCTGGTGCCAGCCTTTGGCAGCTACTGCTCAGCTGGACGGGATAAAAGGATCTGTGGTAGCTGAAGGCTGGCTGTGATATGGGAATAGCATCTGAGGGAAGAGGTCTGCTGATGAGAACAGCACTTGCTGCACCTGTTTTATCCCTCAGAAAAGGGAGCTGCTCCCTGAAGTGCTCTGCTCTGTCCCCACCATCGTGTTGCTTACCTTGTTGTACACATTGAACCACTCAGGATGGTGATCCAGCTTTTCTGCCTGGAGAGCCACTCTGGTCATGAAGCCAAAGGCCTGCAGGGTAAGAAGGAAAGTTAACTCTGAACAATTTACCCTGCAACATACTGGTTTTCACTCCCATTACTAATAACTTTACACTGCCTGTGGCTTCATAACCCAACCAAATGCAAGGCCTGGACTATTCTGGGAGTTTTCTATGGTTTTTCCTCTTCCTGAGGAGTGTTTCCCTGACAAACTCTGTGCTGGGCTGATCCCTTTGGTGTCTTGTGGAGGTTATTTTGCTCAGCAATTCCATTTCAGAGAGCTTTCTTTGGCTGAGCTTTGCAGAGGGGCCTCTGAGTGTGCAGACCTCTGTGCCCCTGGTGCTCATACCCGGTTGAAGTCCTTGAAGTGGAACTCTTTGAAGATGGCATCTCTGCCTTCCACCTCGTTCCACCCCACAGCTCTCAGGTTTGGCAGCAGCTGCTCCCTCTCCTCCGTGCTCAGCCTGTGGGCTTTGCCTGCCTGGAAAGGGAAGAGGAGCAGGTCAATATGGCAGAAGCGGGATGCAGCAGATGTTGAGAGCAATCAGGCATCCCATGGATTGTGGAGTGGGTGGGAGGGTTGGAATACCAGTGTCCTCCCTGCCTGGAGTACATCCTGCATTGTACCAACAAAGTCCAGCTGGTCCCTTCTGTCCTGTCACCTGCAACACGTCCCACGGTGCCTGAGGTGCTAAGAAATGATACCTGTGTGAAGTTAAACTCCAAAACAGATTTTCTTTTTACATATAATCTTTTGGGAAAAAAGAAAAACAATCAACAACTTAAAAAGCAGAAGCTCTTGTGATCGTTTCTAGATCTGAGAGTTGCTTTAGGGTTCCTGAAGCAGGAGGGCTTGCTCCTTTCCTTTCCTGCCCCTTTCCTTTCCTGCCCCTTTCCTTTCCTGCCCCTTTTCCTTTCCTGCCCCTTTCCTTTCCTGCCCCTTTCCTTTCCTGCCCCTTTCCTTTCCTGCATTTATTGGTACCCTGCTTTTGAGGAGAAAGAAGTGCTGTGGATCAGAGATGAGTCACACTAAGCTGGAGTTCAGCTCCTTTCCCCCCCCTCTCCTTTATATTACAATGGATTTTAAGAGGCTGTTTCTGCCTGTGAGGAACAAAGGGCACAGGGAGGGATTGTGGTTGAGCTCTGCCTTGGGCAGAGCTGCTGGTGCTTATTTTTTAAGGGGTGGTAGTGGGGAAGCAGTAATTCTTGGCTTTGAGGAGTGTTTATAGGCAGAGATGAAATAAAATGAAGCTCTTGGGGATGGGGGCTGCCTGAGCCAGCTCTGCTCTGGCTCAGTGGGGAAGGCAGGAGTGACTGCAAAGGGGCACTGCTCTCTGAAATGTCATGTTCTGGCAATTAAAATTATTTCACAGAATGTTCTGAGTGGGAAGGGGACACACAAGGATCATCAAGCTCCAGCTCCTGGCCGTGCACAGGACAGCCCCAAGAATCTCACCACATGCCTGAGAACATTGTCCAAACTCTCCTTGAGCCCTGGCAGGTTTGGGTGAGTTGATCTTTCCAGCTGGTGATGATAAAGAGCTCCTTGCAATTTATTTTCCTTTGTGTGCTGTAGAGCCAAGTGTGGCAAGTTGGCTTTGAGTTTTGACAAATCTGGCCCAGTTTTTTTGGTGGGTATTTGATCAGCAGCCCCTTGAGATGCTTTCCTGGGCATCAATGCTCAGAAATGGCATTGGGCAACTCAGGCAAATCATCCTCTCCTGTGCTTTCCCTGCTCATAGGCTGCACAAAACCAAAGGACCAGCTGTGAAAATGATGGTTTTGAGTGGGTCTTGCATGTTTTGGGGAAGACTGGAATGATGACACCCCATTCCCATGGCTGTGTGGGTGCCTGTCTGTCTATCCCTGCACGGAATGGAGAATGCCAGAGTGTCACTGGGGGTGGGATGCTTCCTGTCCAGCTGCAGGATTTTTGGGGAGGGTGCTGCATATTTTGGATGACCCCTGCAGCCCTGGCTCTGTCACCCCCCTCCCCATCCCCCAAATGTCAATGCTGTGCTGGCAGGGAAGGCAGGTGAGCAAACAGGACTGAGCACAATAAACCCGGAGCCGTTGCCCTTCCCTGCTGATGGTGAGATAAGCCGGGCACAGGTAGCTTAGCAACTGGATAAAGTGAGGACAGAGGATGGCTCTGCTGGCAGGGAGCCACCCGCAGGGGCTCTGATGGGAGCAGGGCAGGGGCTGCACCAGGATTTGGGACCAGGGGCTGAAATCTTTCCATATCATGCTATAAAGAGGAAAGGTAAAGCTGGGGTTGTAGCTTGGAGCGGAGGGATGCAGGGTTCCAAACCAGCCTTCCCCGGGCACACCAACAAAGGCACTTGGTGTAATTGTTCTTTTTCTCTGTCGCGGCTCTGTGGGAGGATGGCCCCGGGGCTTTTTCCAGCCCAGCTCCTCCCAGCACCAGCGGGAGGCATGGCCAGGCTGAGGTCTGGCACCCAGAGCCAACTCCTCTGCCTGTGTCAGAGGGCAAACCTGGAGCACCCTCTGCCCTCCATCCTGCTCCAATCCACCCTGCTCCACCCCAGGGACATGGGCCAGCCTGCTGGTTTTGTCAGGACGGCATGTGATGCTTTCATGTGCTCTCACTCCTTAAAAACACATTCTTCTTGTTAGGGAAATGAAAAGATTTTGTCGTCTTCTGCTGGCTCTCAACCACCAAAAAGTTGGGATTTTAATTTTTATTTTCGCCAGCAGGAAACCAAGTAGATGCATTGTGCAACAGAGGAAAAATGAACCATCAAGGGAAATTGGGAGAATCTGAACCCTCTTTGCTCTAAAATATTCCCTTTTATAGAATCATGGAGTGGTTTGGGTGGGAAGGGACCTTAAAGATCACCCAGTTCATGGGCAGGGACACCTTCCACTGTCCCAGGTGGGACCAAGCCATGTCCATGTCCTGCCCTTGGGCCCTCTTTGCTTGAAAATCTTCCATTTTAAAGAACCATGGAATGGTTTGGGTGGGAAGGGACCTTAAATCCCATCCAGTTCTACCTCCTGCCATGGGCAGGGACACCTTCCACTATCCCAGGTGGCTCCAAGCCCTGTCCAACCTGGCCTTGGGCACTGCCAGGGATCCAGGAGCAACCACAGCTTCTCTGGGCACCCTGTGTGTGCCAGGATCTCTCCACCCTCACAGGAAAGAATTTTCCCTAACGAAAAGCAGAATTTCCACCTAGGAGAAGGCACAGGGGGCAGCCCTGGAATGCTGTATTCCACAAGGCACACGAGGCTGCGGTGGAAAAGCCGATTTCCAGCCGGGCCGGGCGCGTTGTGGGGCTGTGCACATGGAGCACACGCGGGGGTCGTCCTTGCCCTACAGAATGTCGACAGAATGTGGGGAGGGGTCGTTGCTGGCGGATCCTTTGCCTCCCCCTCGCTGAGGAACGAGCCTGCGGAGGGAAATGCAGCCGGAGCCAGCGGAGCTGCCGCGTTACTGATTAACCACAGCGCTCGCTCCTTTCCCCTTCCTCCTGCCTCTCCTCGCACCCTCCAGCCGCCGCTGGAGCATTTCTGCTCCTCAGGAAAGGCGCAGCGAACAGCCGGCTTGCCCGGCAGCCACTCACCATGGTTCTCGGTGCCCGCCGGGTGAGGATGCTGCTCCGTGCCCGCCGCTGATGGATGCTCCTGCCGTGCCGGATCCCACCGGGGCCGCGGCTGCTCCGGGCCGGCGGAGGCGTGGCGAGGCCACCGGGTCCACCCCCGGCCGGCCGAGCCTGCCCAGCCCTGGCCACCGGCCCGGGGGCCCCGCGGGGACCGGGGCACGGCCGGACAGGGGCGCTGGGATGGGTTTGGCCCCCGAGCGGCACAGCCCGCTCCTGCGGGTCGCTCCCTTAATGTGAAAAATGTGTATTTTATGATTGGCTTTTTGCAAATATTGAAATGAATTATACATATATTATATGTATATATATGTATATATCTATATATATGTATATACATATATTATATGTGTATATATATGTATATGCTTATATCATATATATGTATATGCATATATTATATGTGGATATATATGTATATGCATCTATTATGTGGATATATATGTATATGCACATATCATATATATATGTATATGCATATATTATATGTGGATATATATGTATATGCATCTATTATGTGGATATATATGTATATGCATCTATTATATGTGGATACATATGTATATGCTTATATCATATATATGTATATGCATATATTATATGTGGATATATATGTATATGCATATATTATGTGGATATATATGTATATGCACATATATCATATATATGTATATGCATATATTATATGTGGATAAATATGTATATGCATATATTATATGTGGATATATATGTATATGCATCTATTATGTGGATATATATGTATATGCTTATATCATATATATATGTATATGCATATATTATATGTGTGTATATATTTGTATGTGCATATATTATGTGGATATATATGTATATGCACATATCATATGTGTGTATATATGTATATGCACATATTATATGTGGTATATATGTATATGCACATATTGTATGTGGATATATATGTATATGCATATTATATGTGGTATATATGTATATGCATATGTTATATGTGTGTATATATGTATATGCATATGTTATATGTGTGTATATATGTATATGCATATGTTATGTGTATATATATTTATATGTGCATATATTATATGTGTGTATACATGTATATGCATATATTGTATGTATACACATATTACATGTGTTATGTTTGAAAGTTATGCTGTATTAATTCTCTTAAGTAGTGTGTTAAGTATAGTTTTAGGTTATAACATAATGTTAGAATAGAAACTGTGCTATGTAAGATACTATTTTTAAAGAATGGACTCGCACCCGACAGCAGCCACAGAGCACCTGAATTTTTCAGAGAAAAAGAATTTATTACTCCATTACTGAGCTCTTTCTGCCTCACTCAGCCCTGAAGACTCAGTCAGGACTCAGAGGCAGAAGCTGACACTGCCCAGACAGAATCCTGTGTTTGAATGGAATTTATGCATCATGGATGAGGTGTATGAATATGCAACAGGCTGTTGCTTTTAAGGGTTAATCCTCTGTTAACAGTGGGTCCTTTTCCGGGCTTATTTTGCCCAGAAAAGGTACCCAGACTGTCTGTAACTCTTTGTTTCTATTGTCTCGTATTGTCCTAATCTAAATTCTCCAAATTATTACTACTCTAATTATATTGGTAATCAGCGGCTGCCTGTCCAGGTTAGCCTGGGTTATATCGACTGAGAGCCCTGCAAATGGAGCAGAAGAAGGAGCAATGCCCCACACAACATTTCCCAGCGTTTTTAAGGCATTTTCTGCCACTGCCGAGGGAATGGTGTGTTCATGGATGCTGAGTGCTGCTCCCTGGCATTTTCCCTCTCCAGGCCAGATGGATTTGTGCCCATGTCCTGCAGCTCGTTGTCTGCTCAGCCCACTCACATGATGGACAGTTTTCCAGTGCTGACCAGTTTTTATTGTGCTGCTGTAGGTGGCAGACAGAAATTCAGCCCCCTGCTATTCCCTCATGGCTTTCTTCACCTCTGAAGCAACTAATTCCAATTTTTTTTTTTTTTTAGTACAGCATGATATACATCCCTTGTATATACTCTTGTGCACATTTTGTTTTCTGCTGTAAGGAATTGTGGGTTCTGCAGAGATGATTTGTTTTTTCCAGCCGGCAAGTTAGAGGGAAACAAATACTTTTTTTTTTTTTTTTTAATTTTAAATTTTTAAACTTTTTCCCTCTGTAGGTTTGTTTGCCAGGATAATGAAAAGGAAAAATGACCATCTTTTGTATCCTGTCTGTCCGGGGAGAAAAGACTTGGAGAGCAATGAAGCACCTCAGAAGGAAATAATTGTGTGCAGATTTGCTGTGGAAGGCAGCAGGAGGTGTGCTCTGAGGTTTCCAGCAATGAAATCAGGAGGAGGGGCTGGGAAAGGGCAGCAGAATATTTTCCCGGTCTAAGCTGGAAGTGCAGGATTGGCAGTTTCAGCACAGCCCTGTAAATAAATTAGTTTGAGCAGGTGAACTGAGGGCAGGTGGCAGTGCCTCTGTTGGCCTCCCATTGATCAGGAGATGGGCAGGAAGCAAATCCCTCATATTACCTGGCTTTGGCTTCACTGGATTTTATTAACTGATCCTATTTCCCTTGGCAGCACAAGTGCAGAGCCACTGCTGGCCACCTCAGCTCCCTGGAGGTGCAGAACACCAGGAGAAAAAGGATTCCTTGCCCTGCCCTCTGATTGCTCAGCTCCTTTGGACTGGCATTTTCTCTCCTGGGTGATAAATCCAGCCTTAAGTGCCAAGTTCATGGGATGGCCTGGTCCTAAAAAACAACATCAGGGCAGTGGAGGTTTTCCTCACTCAACAGTGTGGAATTGTGTCCAGGGGAATCCTTTGGCCGATTCCACTTCCTGAACCTCTGAGTTCCCCTTCTGCACAGTTTTAATTTCCCCATCTGAAATGGGACCCTTTAGGTTTGTGTTTAATGATTAATTGAGGGGTGTTGGGCAAGGTGTTTGCTCAGAGCAGTCTGCACCCTGTGCAAGGGATGAACCTGTGCACTGGGAACAGATTTTTGCTCTTTCCCCCTTCTCCTTTTTGTCTGTTTTACAGCTCTGCTGCTTTTGGTGGCAGCTAACCTCACATGTGTACAGAACTCTACATATTTGGAGGGAGGTCTCATATCACGACTGAAATTCTTATTTTGTCAATAACTTTTAAACAAAACATACCTGACCCTGAAAGCTGCTTTGCTTGGGAGCAGTGTTCTGCCTCCCATCTCAAAATTTGCTTTTAGGTGGGATATTGGGAAGAAATTCTTCCCTGTGAGCAGGGGGAGGCCCTGGCACAGGGTGCCCAGAGAAGCTGAGACCCAAAGGGTGTTTTAAACCAGGGTGGGCCAAACTCTTTCATCATCTGCAACCTGAAACATTGCTCTCGTGGCAAAATAGATTTAATTAAAGAGCTTGTTTAGCACAGGAGGGGATTTATGGCAGGTGTGACAAGTTCAAGCTGACAAAAGGGCCCAATAAACAGAAATGAATCATTAATTAATTGTGTGCGAGATTTCCTCTTGTAGCAGCGTTTTATCAAAACCAGCGAGGCTCTCAGAGCAATGATCAAAATAAATTGGAGGCTGGCAGAAACTGGGGCTTTGTTCTCTCACACTGTGTGTCAGGCTAAGGTCTTTTGTCTCAGGCAGAGTACCCTGCATGGAAAATAAGCTGGAAAAAACAGCAATAAAATAGCATAACCACTTCTAATATGTCAAACACACAAATCCCAAAGTGGGAGGTGAGGTGCTTTCTGATATTCCTGCTTTCAGGTATACCAGAGCACATAGGAGTGAGCAGTGTTTCATTGAAGGGAGGTCTTGGTTGGATATTAGGAAAAAGTTTTTTACAGAAAGGGTGATAAAGTACTGGAATGGCTGCCCAGGGAGGTGGTGGAGTCACCATCCCTGGATGTGTTTAAAACCAGCCTGGATGTGGCACTGGGTGCCAGGGTTTAGTTGAGGTGTTGGGGCTGGGTTGGACTCGATGATCTTGGAGGTCTCTTCCAACCCAGCCCACTGATTCTGTGAATTCTGTGACAAATCTGAGTTTTGCTACATTTTACAAGTGGCTTTGGATAAATTCCTTAACAATCCTCAGTTCCCATTCCCTGTGCTAGCTGGGATACTCATGCCCAGTTTACTGGGATGTCTCATGAATTATCTGGTATTTGGGAATCTCTTAAATCCATGTAGCTCACGTGTAACAATGAAATGTGATCCTGCCTTTACATCAGAACAACAATAATTCAGCACTGAGCATATTTTGTTTTGATTTTCCTAAGACTGTCTGAATTCACAGAGACAAGTGACAAAGAAATATGATTCACCATATTGATGACTGCTTCTGAGGTTTCCCAGAGGAGGAGGATGATGCAAACCTGAGTCCAAGGTATCCAAGAGTGCTTTGCCATGGATCCTGAGAGGAATGGCAGATTTGTCTTTACAAACAAGCTGTGGGTCTGCTGGTGGATAAAACCAGCACTGGGAGATAAAAGAAACAATGGGAAGGGTTCCACTGATTGATGAATGGAAAACGATATTTGCTTTTACAAATAAACTTTAGGTTTGCTGATCAGTGAAATTAGACATTGAAAGATGAAAGAAACAATGGGGAGGAAAAACCCCCAAATTCCATAAGAATTAAAAATTAAAAGGGAGGGTTGTACATTAGAGGGAAATCTTTGGTATCAGGTGTTCTGGGAAGTGTGAACCTCTCAAGTACCTCAGCCAAGGTGGAAAGAGAGAAGGGAAATGTGGCTGGGAAATTGGGATAAAAAGGAGGCTGTGTCCTCCAAAAATTGGAGAGACCCCATGGAATGCCCCATGGCCTCTCCCTTTATTTAATTAAAGGACTCCTCTGCCTCCTTTTTGGACATGAACCTCTGTTATTTGTGGATTAATATTCCTAACAAACCCTTCTCCTGTGTCAGACTGGTGCTGGAAGTCACCTCCCATTCCAAGCCAGTTCTGGCAGGGTTTAGAATAGGAAACTCAGAGCTGGGACAGAATAATCCTGTTTGCATTCTGTGTTTGCCCTGGAAGCCAAACACAAAGGCTCTGGCAGCTGATGTACCCCTGTGTCACAGATATTCTCTGGAGTTTGCCCCATGGTCTGCAGCAGACAGCGCTGAGATTGCAGAGTTTGTGGCTTTGCCAAGGTCACCCAGGTCCTGCAACAGGATGTGTTTGTCCCAGGGGAGGGCAATCCATCCAAACTGCCTGGTTTGGCCTGGTTTGCTGGTGGGTTAGCTCTGGAACTCTGTGCTTCCCTGGGCACAGCTGGAGCCTGGCTCAAGGGAAGGAGCTCCTTGTATTCATTCAGCTTGTTTCCTCACTTTCAGCCCTAATTTCTTTTTTGAACAGGTTGGATTTACTGGCAAATTTGCAGGGGTGGTGGAGGGTGAGTGGGTGTGAAAAAGGCCAGTCACTTGTTTTTAAAATTTTAAAAGTTGAATAGTAATGAAATGGTTATAAAATAGCAATATAGAGTAATAAAAATGTGGACAATTTGGATTAGGACAATACAAGACAATAAATACAAAGAGTTATGGACAGTCTGGGTACCTTTTCTGGGCAAAATAAGCCCGAAAAAGGCCCCTCGTTAACAGAGGATTAACCCTTAAAAGCAGCAGCCTGTTGCATATTCATACACCTCATCCATGATGCATCAATTCCATTCAAACACAGGATTCTGTCTGGGCAGTGTCAGCTTCTTCCTCTGAATCCTGAGGGCGTCTTCAGGGCTGAGAGAGGCAGGAAGAACTCAATAATGGAGCAATAAATTCTCTTTCTCTGAAAGATTCGGGTGTCCTGTGGCTGCTACCTCATTCTTTTCTTTAAAAATAGTATCTTACATAGCACAGTTTCTATTTTAACGTTATGTTATAACCTAAAACTATATTTAACAAACTACTGAAGAGAATTAATACAGCATAACTATCTAAAATAACATATATAATATTAATTTGAATATTTGCAAAAAGTCAATCATAAAATACATGCATTTTTCACAGTGACAGATCTGGAAGGCGTTTTCCCACGTTGAGGAGTTTTGTTGTTTATTCGGGGAGGGTTCTGCACTGCGCGTTAAGCAGCTGCTGTACAGCCACGTCCTGTCGCTAGAGGTCAGGAAAATGCTGGGAAAGCGGAGATGTTCCTGAAACAGCGCAGCGTGAGTGAGGGCTCTCAGCATCCCACCTGGTCCCAAAACCCAGGAGTGGTTCCTGGCCCTGGCAGCCCTGTGAAAGCGGGGAGGGCTCTGCAGAGCAGCTCTTCAGCTGCGCCTTCGGGATCATTTCCCACGAGAAGCATTTCCAGAGCCTTTGGTGTGTCCCAAAGCCATTGGAGCATCGCTGGTGTTGCTGGGACACGCTTGCATTGAGGGTGGCTCTGAGGATCATGGAATGGTTTGGGTGGGAAGGGACCTCAAAGCCCATCCAGTGCCACCCCTGCCATGGCAGGAACACCTCCCACTATCCCAGGCTGCTCCAAGCCCTGTCCAGCCTGGCCTTGGGCACTGCCAGGGATGGAGCAGCCACAGCTGCTCTGGGCACCCTGTTCTAGCACCTCTGCACCCTCACATAGAAGAATTTCTTCCCAAATCTCCTCGAAATCTCTCCTCTTTCAGTTTAAAACTGTGAAAAGTGCCTATCACTTGTTTTTAGAATTTCAAAAGTTTAACAGTAATAAAATGGTTATAAAATAGCAAAATAATTAGAGTAATAATAATTTGGACAATTAGGATTTAGGACAATATGAAACAATAAAAACAAACAGTTATGGACAGTCTGGGTACCTTTTCTGGGCAGCATAAGCCCAAAAAAGGCCCCATGTGAACAGAGGATTAACCCTCAAAAGCAACAGCCTGTTGCATATTCATACACCTCATCCATGATGCATCAATTCCATTCAAACACAGGATTCTGTCTGGGCAGTGTCAGCTTCTGCCTCTGAATCCTGACTGAGTCTTCAGGGCTGAGCAAGGCAGGAAGAACTCGATAATGGAGCAATAAATTCTCTGTCTCTGAAAGATTTGGGTGTCCTGTGGCTGCTATCTTGGTGTGAGTACCTCATTCCTCTCTTGAAAAAAATATCCCACATACATAGTTTCTATTTTAACATTTTGTTATAACCTAAAACTACATTTAATACACTACTTAAGAGAATTAATACAGCATCACTTTCTAACATAACACATATAATATTAACTTGAATATTTGTGAAAATCCAATCGTAAAACACGCATTTTCCACAAAACCATTCCCCTTTGTTCTATCCCTCCAGTCTCTGATGAAGAGACCCTGCTCACCTTGTAGGTCTCTATTTGCTAAAAGCTCGACCCCAGATCATTTGGCTGCCATTTCTGTTTTCAAGTCCTGGGGTTTTATTCCCAACTTTGCAATTGCAGGACAAAAGCAGTCAAGGGACATGTGTGGATGTGAAGGTGAGGTCTGTCTGTGCAAATGTTTTATGGGGTAGGATTCGAGAAGGCAGGGAAGCTCTGATCAGAGCCAGGAACGTCAGGCTGCAAAGCCAGCTGAGAAGAGTTGCTCTGAGATTCCTGAGGCATTTAACACCTGGGGATGGTTTGGAGGGAAGGAGTAACACCCAGGAGAAGGTGAGAGGAGAACAGATTTGCTAAGGCAGCGATTTCCTTGGAGACAGAGAAGTAGTTTATGGGCGATGGCACATGATGAGGGGCTAGAGGGGACAGGGGCCAACTCCAGGAGCTCTACTATACGGCGGAGTTGAGGATTTTATTTCCTAAATCTGCCTTTGGGTGGTTTTCATTGCAGTATTTTTTTTTCACTCCAATCAGGGCTGAGAGAGCAGACAGAGTGGGTTTTTTTTTTGGGCTGGTGGCTGGGGGTGTGCCTGTCTCTCACAGATTGTCTGTGGGAGGGTGCTTGGGTGCTCAGCTTCATCTGTACCTGCCCCAGGAGGGTGGTGGGTGAGCAGGGGAGGTGTGGAAGCACACTGCTGGAAGCATCCAGGCATGGAGAGTGGTGTATGAAGAGCTGCTGGAGACACACTGTCCAATTTTGCATTTTCCTTAACGCAGAACCTGCTACTGGAAGCTCGTGGTATTCGTGTCAGGTGCAGCACAGATTTGTTTTTTTTCCCCCTGTTAGCATTAAACATACTCTTTTGATGAGGTTACTGTCTTATTTACATTACCTCCTCTCTTCCTCCCCAGCCTAATGAGCTTTGTGCTGCTCCTCACAGGCTGAATCCTTGTGCTCTGCTTGTTCTTGCTATTAGTGGCAAGGACCACTGGACCATGCTGTCTGCACTCTTTGTTCGAAGCAGGATCAAAATTAATGGGAAAATTGTGTACGTGGCAATCCTGAGAACCCAAAAAGCCACCGTGCCTCGCCTGCTGGGGGTAGCAAATTAGGTAACAGAGCAGCCGGCTTCAAAACCTGGGAAAAAGAATTCCTGAGGCAGGCATGGTGAGGAGGGAGAGATGAAATAGTACAAAGTGTCATTGATTCACAGCCAGGGCCAGGCAGAATGGAGCTGTGAGTGAGTCCAGCCTGCCCTGCTGCCCCCTGTGAGGGCTGTGTCCTGCTGGGAAGGGTTTTGGGATCAAAAGGAGGCGCCTGTCACTCGTGGTGGTTTGATCCAGCTCTCGGCCTTCTGCTGACATCCCTCTGAAGGGCTGCTGGAGGTTGTCTGAGCAGTGCCCTGGAAATGACTCCTCCGTGGTTTTGGCCTTGCCAAGCCCCAGTGCTGGAGCTGGAGGGGAGGAAGGGAGGTGGCTGTTTCTGAGCCAGAGCAGAAAATCCCTGGTGCTGGGAGCTCCTGGGCTGTGTGGCACCAGCTGTCCTGGGCTGGCATCTCAGAGCTCTCACAGGGAGCTGCTGCTGCTGCTGCCCCAGGGTGGCGGTGGTCACAGTGCTGGGACAGAGCCGGCTGCTTCCTGCAAGGGTGAAATTCAGATGTTAGGAAGATTTAAATGGGATTTTAGGAAGAAATTGTTCCCTCTGAGGGTGGGGGCACTGATTCCCAGAGAAGCTGTGGCTGTCCCACCCCTGGAAGTGCCCAAGGCCAGGTTGGACAGGGCTTGGAGCAACCTGTTGATGCCGGCTGGGGTCTCTGTACAAATCACAGATGGGATGGGGCTGCTGTGGAACGTGCCTTGAGCTGTTTTATTTTCCAGCATCAGCCTCATTACATGGTTATGACAATGGGAAGATGCCACCAGCTCACATCCCAGGCAGCAGACCAAGAACTTAATGTTACAACTCACTTTCTAAGTTTCTTACCCAATCACACAAAGCAAAAGCACATTGACAGTAGTTCTGTCCAGCCTCTATAAGCACAGGTACCTTTGGTTAAACAATGCTTGCTTATTTTGAATACAATACCTGCTTGTGAGCCTTCAAACACAATGCACAGAGCTCCATTATTAAGCTTCAAACTTCCTAATATCTTGCTAGATAAACTTTTCTGCAGCTTAGAGAGTTATTCTAGCCAAGCGTTAATACACAGACCATTGTTCTATTTGTCCTTGCTTTTCTACTTTTTCCATTTCTTTTCTACTTTTTCCATTTCTGCTGACCAATCTCATGGCTACTGCTTAGCTCCAGTCACAGTTCTGCTGTCTCTGAGGCCTGCCTTTTGCAGCTTTCCCAAACCCCTCTAATTTTATAGACTCCCTCTAATTTTATGTGATAGTGGAAGGTGTCCCTGCCCATGGCCTAAAGGGCTTTAAGGTCCTTTCCACCCCAACCCATGCAGGAGTTCTGTGTCTTGTAGGATTTCTCTCAGCCCGGAGCCCCTCGGAAGCTGCTTGTCCTTGGAGAGGTTGGTGCCCACCAAGGGAAGGAGAGGAGGGGGAGTGTGTCCCACAGGGCAGACAGTGCTTGTTCATGGCATGGGAGGGGTTCCACTGGGAGGGCACACCAGGGAATCCACCCCTAATTTACCATCAGTGCCTTTGGACGAACTGCCTGCAAAGCAGAGAATGAACAGACCCAGTGGCCAAGGGCAGAAGAAGAGGGAGAACAAAAACCAGGAACTTTTCCCCCCTGACTCCTGCTCCTGTTGTGCTAACAAAAAGGATGAACAGCTCCAGGGCGAGTGGCAGATGTGATATTGACCACCATGGCAGCAAGGGCTAGAGCCAGCAGGATCCAAAAGCAACCTCTGGCCAGTAGCAGCAGCATCACTCAGCAAAGGGAGGGGTTTTCTCCAGGTGTTGATCAGCAGTTTGCAACAAATGCCCAGCATGGAAATAAATACAGGTGCTGCAGAGCCTGAGGCCGCAGGGAGCCCTGCAATAACTCAGCTGTCTCTTCTGATCCACTCCAGCCTGGTGTCTGCAGCTGCTCTGCCTTCTTAAGCAGGTAACTGAGGGTTTGTGTGACTGATCCATGACACTGGAGAGTGTCTCACCCCAATAGCTCCTTGGAAATTCAGCCTGGCTTTTGTGGGCAAATGCAGCTTGGCTTGAAAAGCAGTGGCTTTTCAATAAGCTTCGGTTTTGGGGACCCTCCTGGCACCACTGGAGCTCTGCTGTGCACAGGTGGGGCTGTTGTGGAGGGGGAAGGAGTGAGAGCCCACCTCATCAGCACAGAGCACAGCAAAATCTGGGATCTGGGTTGCTGTGTCTGGAGCTCAGGCTCCTGTTTTGATTAGTGGTGCATGGCTTTTATTAATTGATGCTGTAAAATACCTGCTGCAAACCTGCTGCTTTCTGGGCTACAAAGCAGAAAAATGTGACTGTAGGTGCTGTGGTTCTAGGGAAAGTTTTGGGTGTTCATTGCCAGAAGGAGGGAGGAGCTGAGGAGAAGGTTTTTTGCTGTCTTTGTGGCACCATTTTCTGATAAAATTTGAGGGACAACCTGAGATATACTCCAGGTTTATTTAAGGGATTGGCTTTTATCTCACTTGCTTCTGTTTACAGTGCTGGGAGATTTATCTGTGCTTTAGAGCGTGGAATTGTGGTTTTCCCTTACAGAGCTTCAGAAAGGGTATTTTAGAGCTTGTGGGAAACCAGCAAAGTGGGGAACAGGCCAGGATCTTTCCCCTCTTTGCCCTGTGCCTCTGTCTTTGCTGGAAATAGCATGGAGCAAAACCCACCTGCCTTACTTTCCAAGCCTCTGTAGCCAGCAGTCAAGTCTGCCATGCCAACAAAGCCCACGAAGAGCTCTGCTTTCTGCTGAGGCAAGAAAGATAATTTGTGGCTCAGGCATGACTGAGATGTTAGGTGCCAGAATTATGACCGCTCTGTCAGATTGGCTGGATAATTTTTACTCCCAAGCCTTCCACCAAGATGATTTTCAGTGCTCAGAAATTAGTCTTACTCTGCAGAGCCGTCAGTGTCTCCCAGCTGTGTCAGTGTGTGCTCTAACAAATGTGTGTACATGTGATAGAGCTGTTTCCTCATCATTCCCTGCACTCCTCCACACACCTGGGAAGCTTCTCTTAAGCGCAGCTCTCCTCTCCCAGGGGTCACTTTTGCAAATTTATTTCTTGGTTTGTTTTCCAGTAGTGTGGAAAGCTTCTACAACAGACTGCTTGTTGTGTGGGGTTGTTATTTGTGGTTTTTTCCCTAGGCTGTGTAGCCACACAGGGGAAAAGATTTCATGTTTTGAGTAGATTATGCTTGAAATTGATGTGGGGGAGGTTTCTTTGTACAGGTAGGGAGCTGAAGCAAGGAGAAATCGAGACCTCAGAGTGTTTAAGACTCAATTCTGAGTAAAACTGTATCCTCACAAGGCAGGTAGTTGTAAAGAGGGGCTCTTGTCAGGTCTGAAAGGGGTGCAGATCCCCTTGCAGAAATGGAGCAGCAGATCCTTTGGGAAAGGAGCATCCCTTCCCTGACCTCTGTCTGGGTTTGGAAAGCCAGCTGTCTGCTAAGGAAGGCAGGAGCCTCCCATGAAATGGAGAATGTAAACCCCCCCTCCAAATTGTTATAAATTTGAAATTAAGGGGCTCTCAGGCAAAAAATATGGGAGCAGGAAATAACAGTTCTTTAATAAAGAAGAAAATAAAAGGATAAAATAAACAATGCAGTGCACTAGAACAACACTGACAGAGTCAGAACCCAACCTGACACCCTGTGGGGTGTTGGTGGCAGTCCCATTGGAAATGTGGCTCAGCCCTCCTGCAGTGTCAGGGGTGGTTCTGTTGGAGCAAGGGGGTCCTGTAGAGAAGGATGTATTCTTCCTCTGAAGATCCAGTGGAAGGAGAGGCAGCTGCTGTTCCTCTGGGGAATCCCGTGGAGAAAGCCGTGCTGGTGTCTCAAAAACCTCTGGATTCTATCTGGGTAGCAATGCTTGGCTCCTCCCTCTGGGCAGAGCATCTCCCAATGGGATGTTACAGTTCTTATCAGCCATGCAGGGACATTCAATAGTCTGTTATCAGCAGATGTGTCCCCAGCTGTGGAAGAGATGAGGCAAACTGCCCACTGAACAGAAGACAGCTGCCATACAGATGGCAAATAGAACACAATTTGCTTGGCGATCCAGGACAACCTCCCACAGCCACGGTCATGGATCAGTCACCTCCCCCTCCCTGGGGACACCTGGCCCTGCAGCAACACATCTCCTCCTAGCAGGAGCTGGGAGTGTAGCCATGATGTTTTCTGAAAAACCCTTTCCTTAGGATTTTTCCTCCTGAGAAGCTGAGAGGCCTCAGGAACAAAATGTAACCAATGGTTATCTGCTGCTGTGGAATGCAACAGGTGCATCTGGGATTGGTCTCATGTGGGTGTTTCTAATTAATGGCCAATCACAGTCAGCTGGCTCAGACTCTCTGTCCCAGACACGAGCTTTTGTTATCATTCCATTCCTTTTCTATTCTTAGCTAGCCTTCTGAGGAAATCCTTTCCTCTATTCTTTTAGTATAGTTTTAATATAATATATATCATAAAATAATAAATCAAGCCTTCTGAAACCTGGAGTCAGATCCTCCTCTCTTCCCTCATCCTGGAACCCCTGTGAACACCACCACAGTGGGAGGTGCACAGAACCCACCTGGAGGAGTTTTTGCCTTTGTTTCTGGTGGTGAAGGTGAGCTGTGAGCCTGCAGTTGCCTCATCCTTTTGGCTCCGCTTCCCAGCTGATTTGGGTTCTATTCTTAGCAGCTGATGTGCTGCTGGAGTCACTCTCTTCCTAACTCTGCTAATTAATCAACGTGCCCCGTGACAGCCCTTGACCATTAAATAATATTCATTAGTATCCAGACCCCACCAGTATGGATGAACCCATCTATCTTCATTAGCTCTTGGATTTCAGCATCAGGAGCAGGAGCCAAAAAGGGACAGTGAAAGGGCACTTTTCTTCCTCATCCCTGTGAAAAGTGACCTTGATGATATTTTTTTTCTTCCCCTCCCTGCCCTTTTTGTGGTGGTTAAAGGAGAAGGTGGACAGGAGCCTCAGCTCCTCTCCTTAGCCAGGGATATCCTCTCCTTAGCCAGGGGTTCAAAACTGTACCTGTAAACACTTGAATTCAAAGGTATGGTCAAAAATTTAATGTTTTAAAGTCAGCTCAAAAAAGCCAAGTTCTTCAGCTTAGCAGAGGAAGTGGAAATTGAAAGTAGCAAAGGTAGAAAGTGTAAAGCTGAAGTCTAATGAACTTCATTTTGGGAAGAAATGGGCATTAAAATTAATGAGACAAGGTTATGATATTTTTCTTTCTTCCCCTCCCTGCCCCTTGTGTGGTGGTTAAAGGAGAAGGTGGGCAGGAGTTTCAGCTCCTCTCCTCATCCCAAGTGGCCATCCTTAAGGGAAAAAGGAGACAGGATGCTCTTTAAAGGTGGCAAATAATGCATGATTATTTGTAAGGAACCCAAGAATGTCTCTGGGGCCACGAAGGAGGGAAAGTGAAGATGAATATTTATCCATGTCCCAATTACCTTCCTCCCCCTAACAATTAACTTGGCCAGTGGTGGTGCAGCCACATCTGCACACAGGTACCCCTAAATTGTCCAAAGCTGTCTGCACAACCCCAACACCAGGAAGGAGGAGTTACACTTTTTTGAAGTGTTTCCTGACCCAGGCAAACATCTGGTGTTCTCCTGGGAAGCCAGGGCTGTGTGCTCACCCTTGCTCCCCAAAACCAGAGGGAATTGCTGTCCTTGCTCATCCGTGAGGTTATTTCCTGAACGTTCCTGCACCACAGCAAATATTTGGTCATGTTGGGAAGCTGTGTCATTTCCTTCCTGCCAGGTGGATCTGCCCTGAAGCGATTCCTCTTTTTGTCAGATTAAAATTATTCAAATCAAAGAGCTGAAAGGACTCAGTGAGGCCTCCTGAGATGTTGAATTTGTCCCCTGCCCTTGGGTGATGCAGTGTGATCCTCCAATCCCCCATGAATGTCCTGGGGGTGCTGGATTTATCTCCTGGTGACAATCCCATGGGTGACCCAGGGAGGGATTGTGCAGTGCAGAATTTCCCTGTGTCTCTCGGACCTTCTGGGCCTTGCTCCCTGTGGCACTGTGGCTGTTGGAGATGAACAAAAAATGATATTTTTTGCACCTTGCAGGCTGCTGTACTCAGCCTTGCTCTCTGGTTTTCCAGCAGCATTCCTGAAATTATTATTATTATTATTTTTTTCCCATCCTCCTGTAGATCTTAGTTTGAATCCACCTCTGTTGACGCGGGTCTGCTGAGAAGATGAAAATCAGTGGTTTTCCTGGAGCCACCGCTGTAAGTTATTTATACAGTGATTAGTTAAAGCTTCAGATATTTAATGCAACCTTTAAATCACTTATCCACCAACAGCAATTGGTCACATAAAACTTCATTGAGTGGTATCTATCACTTACTGTTTTTCTCAATATGTGCATATATTTAATTTTCCACAGACCTCTCACTGATATTTTCTGCTGGGGAGCCAGTAAATCCAGGGGCTTCATAAAGTGTTTTGTTGCATGGCTCTGAGTGAATTACTTGTAAAGGGAGCATGGAATATAAAAATTCATCTTGCAAGGAAGTTGCCCTGTTGGATGAATCCCATCTCTATGTTAAAACAGGCTGAAACCTTAAAATGAAATGAATTTTCACTAGATGAGTAGTTGGTAAAGGCTCTTCCACCCAGCCAGCTTTGAATATTCAACCTGGTTGGTTTTGCTTCTGTTTTTTTCCTCTTCTGCCTCAGCTTGTGGGACAACAGCTGCTTTGTGCCAGGGGTTCAAAACTGTACCTGTAAACACTTGAATTCAAAGGTATGGTCAAAATTTAATAGCTTAAAGTCAGCTCAGAGAGCCAAGTTCTTCAGCTTAGCAGAGGAAATGGAACTTGAAAGTAGCATAGGTAGAAAATGTAAGGCTGAAGTCTAATGGGAAGACATTTGAATTAAAATTGATGAGACAAGGTTATGCCTGCACTGAGTAGCAAGAGAACATTGCAGGTGGGCAGCTGGGCTGAGCCCAGACCAGCACAGACCCTTGGGGTGAAGCCTTTGGGCACCTTATCTCCCACCCTGGGCGTGCTGAGCTGCTCCTCCAGGCTCTGTGCCTGACCTCAGCTGGGCCTGACAGTGCCTGGCCCTGGGGAGGTTGGGTGCCACAACCCACAGACTCAACTTGCTCCTGTGCATGTCTCATCTTGGACTCAGGTTTGGGATTTCTCTCAGCCTGGAAGCAAATTTACCACTCATTTCTGTGGCAAATATACACGTCAGGTAGTGTTAGCTGCTGCTGTTGCTACAGCAAAGGCCTCTGTCTTAGCCTGTGCTGCAATTAGGTCATTAATTAAATACTCTCTAAATATGTCCTCCTTCCCTTTTTTGAAGCAAGGATGGAGGCACAGTCCCTTTGGCTGAGGGATAATGAGAGAGTGGCAGGTGAAGGTGATGGGGAGCCCTTCCTGTGCCTTCCCACCCGGCTCTGAGTACCTCACTGCAAATCTCATTTACAAACAGGGGCTTGACCTCTTCTTCACTGCAGCTAAAAGCCGTGTAGCCCCTTCCCAGCATTGCTATGGCATGAGGAAAGGGGGCAAAAATGCCCACAGACTTCAGAGGACCTTTTCCAGGTGTGAGTGAGGCCCTGCTGTATGTGAAGTTCAGAGCCAAAGACTATCTCAATCCATCGTATTTAACTTTGCCCGATTCCCTTCCCATTTTCTGCTGTGATAAAACCCCTATTGCTCTTTCATCTCTCCCCTTTTCCTCCCAAGCAGGTTCTGTGAAAGCTGTGTTTGGGGGCAGTAAATCACAAAATGGAAGCCTCCCTTCATAAAATGCTTTATGCCTCCCTCCATCAATATTTCAACGTGCAACACAGACGCCAACATTTCATTTTAATTACACTGCAGATTTCCTGGCTGAGGGAGAAAGCTGAACTCTGCAAGGCAGCCCAACCCCATCCCCATCCCCTCCTTGCTGTGAGACCCCTGCAACATCCAAATTGTGGCTTTTGTTCATCTGGGTCACGGGGCTGTGTGCATGCCTGGCGCACAGGAGGAAGGATCCCAGCTGGGCTGAGCCTGGAATTCTTTCCTTGCCTTGGATGTGCCTGTGGGAGCTGCTGCCTTGCCTGGAGCCCTCCAGCAGGCAGGGAGGGTGGTCCAGCACAGGCAGAATGTTGGGAAAATGGGCTCTGGCAGTGGTCAGAGGCAAGGAAGGCTTCCCTGCTACAGCAAGCATCCCATTTCTAAATTGTCCTTCCTCGGGTTGCTTCAGTTGCAAGGATTTTGTATTTGCAGTGTGCCCCAATGAAGGCAGGAATGACGAATCTGACTCCATGTTCTCAGAAGGGTAATTTATTATTTTATGATATTATATTGTATTAAAGAATGCTATACTAAACTGTACTAAAGAATACGGAAAAGATAATAATGAAAACTCGTGACTCTCTCCAGAGTCCTGACACAGCTCGGCACCAATTGGCCAATAAGTGAAAAAATTCACATGAAACCAATGAAACAATCTCCAAACACATTCCACATGAGCAAAACACAGGAGAAGCAAATCAGATAATTATTGTTTTCCTTTTATTTTTTTTCCTGAGGCTTCTCAGCTTCCAAGGAGAAAAAATCCTGGGTGAAGGGACTTTTCCAGAAAATGTGAATGTGACACAAGGACTCTTCTGCTTCTCTTCCATTGTGAAATGCTTGATCCAGCATAGTAAGATGTTTTCCTTATTTGCAAGGAGCAAGGCACACCAAGTATGTCTAGTTCTGGGGATCTGGATGGAGAACTTTTGTGTCCTGAAAAAAAATATAATTTGTTGGACAAAGGGGGACAGCACTGCCCAGCTTGGAAGGAATGGCTTTTTTTGGAAGGATCAAAGGAGGGCAAATGGCACCAAGCCACTGCTAAAAGTTGATTAGGAGGGCAAAGCATGTGCAGGTTTCCAAGCAATGAGTAAGCACCATGACATCAAGGAAGGGTTTGGTCAGTGGGATGGAGAATTCCCATCATTGATGTGTCTTGGGGATGCAGAGCCAGACAAATTTCATTAGCAGAAGAGACAGAACAGTAACTGAGGTGTTCAGGTCACTGAATGTCACTGGCAAGTCACCCCCTGCCCTGGTTTAGGTGATGGTCACCTGCAGCTGAGGGGCAGGGCAGGAATCAAGAGCTCTTCCCTCAGTCCATGTGCCAAACTGCAAAACTCCAAAGTCACAGAATGGTTTGGGACATTAAAGATGCATTAAAGTTCCACCCTCCTGCCATGGGCAGGGGTGCATTCCACTATCCCAGGTTATGTTTTAATATTTTTTAAATTTTTTTTAAAAAGCAGGAAACCAAATAGATGCATTTTGCAACTGAGTGAAAGGAACCAGCAAAGGAAATTGGGAGAATCTGAACCCTGTTTCAGATATTCCCTTTTATAGAATCATGGCATGGCTTGGGTTGGAAGGGACCTTAAAGCCCATCCAGTCCCACCCCCTGCCATGGGCAGGGACACCTTCCACCACCCCAGGCTGCTCCAAGCCCTGTCCAACTCAACCTTGGGCACTTCCAGGGATCCAGGGGCAGCCACAGCTTCCCTGGGCACCCTGTGCCAGGGCCTCACCACCCTCATGGGGAACAATTCCTTTCTAACATCCCATCTAAACCTCTCTCTGTCAGTTTAAAACCATTGCCCCTCGTCCTCTCACTATCAGCCCATGTAGAAAGTCACTCTCCCTTCTTTTTATACACCCCCATTTAGGCACAAGAAGGGGCTCTCTGGTTTCCCTGAAGTCTTTTCCAGGCTGAACAACCCCAGATATCTTCATGGCAGAGATGCTCCAGCCCTCAGAACATCTTCATGGCTGGTGCTGCCACGTCCCTCCCAAAAAACCACAGCAGATGCTCTCAGTGTACAGCATTCCCAGGTATGTGAGGCAGGATGGAAATCCATGAGACAAAACACAGAAGGAAAGGAGGGGGCCCCTAATGCAAAGGAGATCTGTCACTGCTGGTGGTGCTGTTCCATCATTGTCAATTAGCAGGAGAGTTAAACCCCTGGCAGCTGGTGTGGGGTGTGACAGGAGAGAGGGCACCAAACTGGGCGGTTTATCAGTGTAATTCCATGTGACAATTCCTGTGGTCCTATCCTGAACAGGGAGCAGTGCCTGTGACACACACAAATGCTAACTGGAAGGGAGGGAGGGAGGCATTAATTCCTTGTTAGCACACACAGACATGAATAATGCACTGATTTATGTAATCTCCCAAAGCCTGGCTGCTGCTGCTGCCTGCTGAACCCTCCTCAAAACACACATCCAAATTAAGGTGCCACGCAGCAGACAAATTGCTCCGTGTGGAAGCTTTGTTTGCAACGTCAACGCTTTTGCAACAGCTTATTTAAAGCCCTAAAAAAAAAACCCAAAACAAGCTGTGTGGAGAAACAAATATCTGTGCGTTGCTGGTATCAAGGCCCAGGATGTGGTTTTGAGGCAAACAGAATGTCACAGCAGCTCAGGCTTTCAGGGACAAGGGTTGGCATCTTTGGATATGGATTCACTAAAATTCATTCGAGTCCAGGCAGCACCAAAGAAATGATTTAACAAATGGATCACCTGCCTGAGTGCAGCAATTTGGGATTTTGGAGCAGAGGGCTTCGCATTTCGAGCTGAGAGGGGGAGCGTGGGATGTGTTACCCTTCACCCAACACCTCAGTGCAGCATTTCCTCTGCGAAGGAAAGTGTGAAAAGTGAAGATAAAGCTGTGATCCCTGTTTATTTTTTCTTCTCCCCAGGGCTGGTGACTCCCTTTTACTCGGAGCTGCAGCAGACTGGCAGAGGAGCTCTCAGGTGGTGTTATCCATAGAGTAATGGGAATTTTCCTTCTCTGTGTGTATGTACAATGCTCAAGCCATGTTAAAGCAAAATTTTGGAGAACCTTTCCTAGGTTCTCCTTGAAGTTCCTCTGAAAGTGTTTTCCAGGAATCCTGCTCCTAGAAGAGTTAACCTGGTTGTAATGGCAGAAGATGGGGAGGTAAGGGCAAGGCAGAGGGCTCTGAGAGAAGGTTGATTTACAGAAAAACTGCAATTGCTCAAAAGGCAAGTCTTCATCTGCCAGCCCGGAGAGAGCCATGAGGGCTGGGAGCTGTTTGAAGGATGTGCCATGGGATCAGAGGCAGGGACAGCACCAAAAACCATTTCTGAAGAGGTGGGAATGGCAGTCCCAGTTGTTAGCAAAGAATATTTCCTTGCTGGTCTTGAGATGACACAGACCATCCTAGCAACCAGTGCTCTTGAACAGGAGAGTGTGAAAGGAGCTGAAATTTGTCTGTCCTCACAGGAAATGAGGTTTGGGTTGATCTGGAGGAGAAAATAAGTGTCTGGATGGGCAGAGTTGTTTGCCAGGTGGATTTGCTCCGCTGTGTGGTGCAGCAGTTGCTGTAGGTCAGTCTTAAAGAACTTGTGGCTGATGAACATGGCCTGTACCTGTGCAGTCAGCAGGGATTTTTGGGGTGAGACCTTTTGTTCTGGACCCTAAACAACAGGACAGTTAGGGAGGAAAAGGGAAAATGGCAGGTTTGCTGAGTGCCTGCTCCCCAAACACTCTCAGGCACATCCTGAGAAATAAACAGAAGGGTTCTGCTTCGGGGAGGTTTTGGGTTTGCCATCCTAGGATCCTGTTTGGATACACTCTGTCCAGGAGTTGTTTTGCATTTCACCAGGGAGTCTTTTGTCTAAAGGGCATCACTGCTGCAGCAGAGTGGAGCTGTGCCTGCCCCTGCTTCCTCCAGTGGATATCACATTTCATTACCCTGATGAGCCTGAGCCAGTTCTCTGGTCGTGTTAATTTGCCCACAAGCCAGCCTGTGTCACGTCCCCAAGAAGCCTGTGACATTTTCCAGCCTCCCCCATCCCTCCTGGTTCTGAAACCTCAGATAATAATAATAATAATGGCAGCCTTGTCCCTTTTTCTACTTCTGGCTTCTGAAAGGGAGGGGCAGAGACACCCCCTTTGCTCAGCAGTCAGCCCTGGGCTGGGGGACTGGGGGAGGCATCCCCTTCCCAGGGCTCTGTGCTCCTGTCCTGGGGCTGCCAGGGCTCCCGGCCTCAGGTTTTGTGGTTTGGAGAGTGGGGTGGATGCTTTGCCATCGTCCTGACCTTTGGGCTGGTGTGTGTGGAGGAGTGGAGTGCTCCTATGCACTTAAAGCCTTCAGACCTTTTTTCCACTCCCCAAAGCATGGGTGCATCCCTAAGGAAAGGGCCACGTCTCGTTGGATGGTTTGAACAGACAGGTGGCTGCTGAGGAAGGCAGGAGCCTTGCCTGAAATGGAAAATGTAAACCCCCTCCCTCCGAATTGTTATAAATTTGAAATTAAGGGGTGCTCAGGCAAAGATATGGGAACAGGAATAACAGGGAAGAAAATAAAAATAAAATAAAAAATGCAGTAATACAAAACAACCCTGCCAGAGTGAGAGCAGTCCCTGTCCCCTGTGTGTCAGGGGGTGTCACAGCCCCATCCCATGGGGGCTCAGCCCTCCTGCAGTGCCAGCTGTGGCTCTGCTGCAGCAGGGATCCTGCACAAGGGGGGAGTTTTCCTCTGCAGCTCCAGGGCTGCTGCAGATGGGCCTGGGCTCCCTCTGGCAATGCAGGGCAGCAGAAAGCTGCTCCTCTGGCAATGCAGGGGGCAAAGGCTGCTGTGCTGTCCCAAAGCTCAGATTGGATCCAGGGAGGAATGCTTGGCTCCTGCCCTGGGCAGAGCATCTCCCCATGGGATGCTGGAATTGGATCAGCCATGCAGGGACACTCAGTGGCCATGGACAGAAGGTAATTAATAATTAATAATTAATGGCCTATGAACAGCAGAGGGAGGGTTGGCTGTGGGAGAGATAAAGAAAACTGCCCAATGAACAGAAGGTAACTGCCCCAGCTCTGACAGATGGGGATAGAACCCGTACCCCAGCCACATCTTCCAACCTAAGACAGCAGTAAATGTTTTAAACCCAGGATCTGGATGCTGCTGTTTCCTCCACCCCTTGTCTGTGAGGCACTTGCAAGGATTTGAATTCAGCTGCATGAGGGCAGGTGAGAAGTAAACCACGTGTGTTTCTGTGGTGCTGCTCCTTTGCCACAGCTCCAGTTTGATCCACATTTTAGATTGCGTTGATAGTACAGAAGAGTTCAGGCTGTTCTGCAAAATGTTTGTGTCCAGAAATGTGAGTTGAGGTGGTGAGAGACTGAACAGGCTGCCCAGGGAATGGTCATGGCCCCAAACCTGGCAGAGCTCAAGGAGCATTTGGGCAATGCTCTCAGGCACAGGGTGGGGTTGTTGGGGTGTCTGTGCAGGGCCAGGAGTTGTATTTGATAATCCCTGTGGGCCCCTTCCAGCTCTGCATATTTTATGATTCCATCAGATGTGCTTCAGCATTTATCACTGAGAATATTAATGCACGCTTTTCTTTTCTTTCAATAATGAAACTTCTGCTTTACCTAATGATACATGATGATAATTTTGCTGTTCTACAAGGCTGAAGCTGAGCCACTGAAAAATCATCAGTGCTTGTATCATCCTATCCTTAAGGACAGGTATTAATTTCTCAAGAAATCTAACAAGCTCTAACAGGACAGAGAAAATTAGCTCCTGATTATTGGAGAGTTTTGAGAGAGGTGAAGGAGCACTCTTTCAAAATACTCCTGTGCTTTTTTTCCCCTCACCCAAGCACCCCAAGAAGGCAGTTCAACACTCTGCAAGGCTGCAGCTGTTCCTCCTGCTCTCCACTGCTTATTAGGCTTTGAGACAACCTTGGTTCTCCATATTCAGCTTTTTTAGAGGAAAGGTTAATGCACATTGGTCCATAAACCCCACTGGAGAGGCTTTGTATGGAGCACATACAAAGAGAGCCTGGAGCATGTGTGGACAAGAGCACTTGCATGAGGAGAACTGATTGAGAGAGAGCTTCAGGATGAGTGTGTGAAGGGGCCTTTGAATGGGTTTGGCTGTAACACAAAGCTGCTCCCGGAGAGCTCTTTGGCACAAGGAAAGAGGCTCTCACAAAGAATTAGTTGTGTGTTGCATCAAAAGATGTGGGGTCAGGGATTGGGGTAAGTGGATCTTATTGTAAATGGATCAAAGAGATCTGGATGCAGAGACTGGAGCTGAAGATAATGACAGGGAGGAGTCACCACTAATGAAATGTGAGGCTCAAAGCATTTAAAAGGTGGTGGAGAAGGTCCAGGAGCTTCCCTCAGCCCTAAAAAGCCAGGATAGTGAGGTGGCAGCAGTGCCTGGGGTACATCCACCCAGGTGGGACTGGTGAGGAAAGGAGAGGCCAGGGCAGGTGGGAGCTTGCAGGGGATGCCTGGATACTCCTGGAGGAAAAGCTGGAATCTGCACAGCGTGTGCACAGGTGGTGGGAGATGGCTGAATTGCAAGGGATAGGTCATAACCAGGCTGTGAAATGTTACAGGGACGGAAACAGAGATAGAGATGGGGCTTTGGAGCCATCCACCATCAATGACATCTTGGGTGCTGCTGACCCAATAAAACAGAGCTCCAGTTTGTACAGAAAAGCTGTGATGAGAAGGGCCAGTGTCCACAAAGGAGACAGAGGAGTCCTGCAACTTAATTTGAATAAGGAGAGAGACTCCACTGGGGCACATCCCTGTGAGGTCTCTCTCAGTTTCACAGGACTCAGCCTCTTATCCTAAACTCCTGGCTGCATGTTGCCCTCTTCCTTTCCCCTATGGCTGAAGCAGGAGGAAGGTGCAGCCTTCCTGAGCTGGCCATCACACATTTCCTCCCTTGAACATGTTATTTTCCCCCAAAATTAAAAGTTCAGGCTGTCTGGGCTCTGCATTTGGCTCCTGTGGGCCCAATTCTCCTGTTACATTAAAATTCAGGAGTCAGACTGGGTTCTGTAACAAACCCTGGTACTGACACAAAACCCATTTTGAAGACATTAACGCCTAACTTTTCCTAAAGACCCTCACCCATTGGATTGTTTGTAAGGACATCAGACCCATCTTTCAAATCCAACTTCCAACCTCCAGGCCAGAACCACCAGCGACGCTGGAAAGGTTTTAGATGTCCTCTAGCAAAGCCAGCCAGGAGGAAGTGGTAACTGAGGAGGACTTCTAGGGCATCCTGAGCTCAGCCACCTTCTGAGGGGTTTGCTTCTCCCTCCAGGAGCCTGCAATCCCAACCTCAACCCCTCACCAGCTGAACCTCTGGGGACATCAGCATTGCTTCCAACCTAGGACCTGCCTCACCCTGAGCAGAGACAATGTCCAAATGCTCCAAGCCTGGCCAGAAGCTGCTGTGGGGAGTGATTTCTAATCCAAAGAGAATTTTTTTTTCTCCCAGCATCCCTCAGGGACATTTTCCTTTGCCCCAAAAGGCTTCCTGCTGTGTTGAGTCATGCTTGAAGCCGTGCTTGTTAAATAAGCGCCGCTGAGCTCTGCTCTAAACAAATGAAGTTGATTTAGCAGGGCTGTCGGATGGCCAGGTATCTAAGGTGTTATTTAAGAGTATTGGCACTTGGAAGGCCGAGTGCTAAAAGCACTTCATTTTTATTTCAGCTCTTAATTGAAAATCAGCTGGTTTGTCTCGTTCTCCTCCCCTGCTCCCATCCCCACGATGGGATAAAGGTTGTTAACGTGACACAACGTGTTTGTCAAAAAGTGGCACCAGCCCAGGCTTTCACTTGTGGTTTATTAGTTTAATTACCCGGGGTCTTGCAAAGACTCCTCAGTGAGGCAGAAATGAGAGAGAGTCTAATGTTTCTTGGGCTGGATCCTTACATCATGTGAAGGCATCTGGTGAAGGCACTGAGGTAAAAACGTGGCTCCTGTGATTAACCTTGACTGGATTCAATAATACCTCGGAGTCACATTATTGCTGGCCTTGTGCTTTGCCACCTTCTCATCTTTCTAATTTGTCTTTTCTTCCTGCCTTTGCAGCAATAACAGGCAGAAGTGTTAAAAAATCAAACCCCCCTGGCTGCCTTGTGGGACAGAGCTCCTCTACTCGCAATGATTTTTAAATTTTCTTTTTTTTGCTTTTGGTATATTTCTTGCTATTTGTGTTTTTCTGGCATTTGTGCACACAAACACTTGCATGAGAATAGTGAGAGTAGCTACTCAAGAGCTGTTTGGAGGTGTCCTTGTGATTTTTAAAAAAAATGTATTTGTGTGATGATGTGCTGAATACCGCCTGTCATCAAGATAATTCAGCATTTCTTCACTCTACAAGAAGTTATTCCCATGTGCCATTTTAGGAGATGGTCCTGACATTTTTTGTAAGAAAGGCAGGGTTGGAGCTGGGATGTCCACAAAGAAAAGTCCAGATGCTTCCTGGGCTTCTTTCCAGTGATTTGCTATTCCTTGTGGGTGTTTTGGTTTTTTTGGTTTTTTGTTTTTTTTTTTTTGGTTGGGTTCTTTGGTTGTCTTTGGTCAACCAGACCAGAGCACCGAGTGCCACAAGCTGTTTGTTGAACACCTGCCCACCTTGCTGGGCAGCCCCTTCCGTTGCTTAACAACCTTTTCTGTGAAGAAATTCTCCCTCACGTCCAGCCTGAACCTCCCCTGGCACAGCTTGAGGCTGGATTCCTCTTCTTGGCTAAGAATTCTGGAGCAGAAATGTGGACTCCAGGACCTAAGCAAGTAAAATGTTTGGAAAATACCTTGCTCATCCCAACATCCAGCATTAGGAACAACCTCTCTTCGTGAGACTTTCACCCAGAAACACCAGCAAGCACAAAATTTGGTAAACACATCCTTCTTGCTATTTTTTTTTTGTTTGTTTTGTTTATTCTGGAGCATGCTGAACTGCCAGCTGTCCTGTTTACTCCATGGTGTAATTGAAGATGCTGGTTGGAGGTGCAGCATCTTTAGGTGAGAGTTGCTGGCTACCCAAAACCTTTTATCTTGGTGGGGTTTGTAGTCTGGTGGATTTATTGAGGGTTTTTTCCTCTAGAAGGAGACTTAATCTCTCAACTAACACTCAGCTGGCCTGGGTGGTGCATCACAGGTTCCATTTCTCCGGGACTTTGAGGAAAAAGGTGCTTACCAGATGGGATGTTTATTTTTCATTAGGAGTGGGTTTACCCAAGAATGTATCAATACAGAATTTTCTCTCTTCAGGTCAAGAGGAAATCTACATGTGCTTTTAGAAACACCGACAGCGAAACCATGAAATTAATTTGTATTTGCTTTAATAAAAGTGCTTCTTGCCTTTAGAGAATGATAATGGCACTAGATTAGTGCATCCAGGAGTACCATTGTGAGTGGCAGCTGGAGAATGAGAGCTTGATGGGATCTAAAATGAAAGAAGAATGTTTGCAATCAGTTTTGTGCTTCATTCTCCTCTCACCCCGGCTACCTGAGATGTTCAACACATAATTCTACAATTATGTGGTGTATTTTTTATTCTTTTTAAGGCAAGGCATTGTAAGTCTTCTGTAAGAAACTCTCAAGATGCTATTTTCATGCAAATAGCTTTGTGTGCTAAATTGAGGAGCTTAAGAAGCACAGAAAATACAGGAAATGTGGGCAGAATGCATTCGAAATGTAAGTTTCCTGGGAGTTGTCAACAGCTCTTTAAGAAGTCTGCTGCCTGCACCTTTCAGCAGCTTTTCTTTGTGATTGCTGGGTGAAAAAAACCCCCAACAATTACAGAAGCGAAAAGATTGTGAGGAGCTTGTTGCACCGGGGAACAGCTCCAGAGAGCGATAAAGGAACGTTCTGCACTTCGCCTTTGTGGCTTTGGCAAAAACGAGGCGACAACAAAGCCCCGCTTCTTTTCCTATTTCCCACATTCAAAGCAAGAGGACGCCCAGGTTTTTCATGGCTTTTCCTTAAGGTTTCTCTGGCACCTTCTGGGACGTGTCCTTGTGTCTGCGCCTCTCCTGCAGCAGCAACCGTAGTGAAAGAAATCCGAATTTCCTGGTGGAAGGATCTTCATGGCTGGCACAGGAGATGAGAGCACAAGCCGTGATTGCCCAGGGCCCAAGCATCCTCTTGGAGTGCAGAGGGGCAGGAATAAAGCCAGTGGCTTTTCCCATCCTCCGAAAAGATGAGCACTTTCTACTGCACTGCTGCGGGTGATTAAGGAAAACAATTGAGCTCTGACAACAGGCATTGACATCTCCAAATGAAAAAGGAGAGAAGAACAGATTCTGGGAGTCTCAGCATTGATGAGAATGGATTTCCCTGGATGGCAGGGAATTATATATATATATACACAATTTTATATGTATCATTATATATAAAATATAATTTAATATATATCATTATATATTCTCATCAATGCTGAGACTCCCAGAATCTGTTCTTGACTCCTATATATTATCCTCTATCTATAATTTTACGTATATATATCATTCTATATATATTAAAAATCTAAAATATAACAATAATAATAAATTATACTATATACTATATACTATATAATGTATAGTATACATTATACTATATATAATAATATAGAATATATATTATATAGAATATATATTATATAAAATATATTGTATATATAATATTAAAACATATATATAATATATAATTATATTGGATATATAATTATATAATTATATTAAATATAGACAAATATATTATATATAATATAATTATGTATCTACTATATTATATCTAAAATATATATTATACTATATATGTGTTATATAGTGCAGTATATTATATAACATATATATTACATAATATATACGTACTATATATACACTATATACAGTATATATAATATCTATACTATATTTTATCTATGTTATATATAATATATTTTATATAATAATGTAAGAGGATAGATATATAAAACATAATAATATAATACCATATGATATATTTTATTTATTTATTTATTTATTTTAAATGCTGCCTAGAACAGACAGTCCCATCAGAGGAGTTCAGGGGTAATCTGTGTCACAAAACCGACTCTGTACTCGCATTGATGAGCCCACTGAAAAGCAAACAAGGAAAAGGCCTGAGTGAGTGAGGACAAAGAGGGGAGGGGCAGCTGGGTTAATGCTGATAAATGAATATTTGACGTTTAAGTTCAACTTCCATTTGCTTGCAAATGAAAACAATTCTGTCAGCACTGCAGGAGATGGGCCGTGCAGGTTTTTTTATTTGTCTTTTCCCCACCAAAGGTTAATTCTTCTTTGATTTAGAAGGTAAAAATAAAGGGAGAAACGTGTACTTTAAATGATAGGCAAACACAGGGGCTGGCTGCATATCCTCAGCACAGCCCTGCTCCAACAGCTGGAGGTGTCTGTGATATCTGGGCAGGGAAGGAAGAGCTTGCCAGACAGGTTTCCTAGAGGAATTTTTTGCTCACTTCCAGCCCCGAGGTTAAAACCAGGATGTTTACAGCCACATCTTTTTATAGGCAGCATGTGATAGGTAATTTTACGTGAAAAATCTATTTAGTCCCCTGATGGAAGAAGTTAACTTAGGTGAGACTCGTTCTCCTGTTCTCATTCTTGCCGTGCTTATAAAAATCCCCCGCTGCAGCTCTCCAAAATATTAGCTGTAAAACTTGTTCCTTGTTAAAGTTACAATCAGAAGGTGTAATAAGGGGATTATTCAGGCATGCATTACCACGGAATGTTCATCTCCAGGCACTCGGGCTCTCACTCTGCAGCAGCACCCGTGCTTTGCCTGGTAAATCTCCTGGCGGCTGCTGGGGTAGAAAACACAAACCCTCCTTTAAATAATGCATCCCTACCCTGCTGTGCCTCTCCTCTGGTTCAAAGACAGCCCCCCTTTAAAGTTTAATCAGTGGTTTTATCGTTGCTCACAGGGAAAACGTGCCAATCCCAAAAATATAAAATCTGGAAAACTGGAAAAGTTGAACACTGGATGGAACCGCACCTTCTCCTCTGCTCCTGCTGGTTTTAATTGATTCTTCATGGTGGTGTGTGCTTATTTGGGAGGGGTGGCCCTGGGAGGGTGGCAGGAATCTGTTCTGGCTGGCCAGGACCCACCTCTGCCCAGCCCAGCCACAGGAGAACCAAGCTCTTGGTGGTGAAGCTGTGCTGCAGCAGAGCAGGGAATGGGGAGTTCCCTTTGGATGTTTGGTTGGATTTCTCTCCCCAGGTGGCTCTCTCAGAACAGTTTCTGCCCTTGCAAAAGGCCCTTTGGCTTCTGTTTGTGTTATCTGTGAGCTCCTGAAACACCAAAGGGCTGTGGGACAGTGCAGAAATTCAAGGTGGATCTGTTATAAGAGGTGTTGTTAGATCTGAGCTGGCGCTTTCTCAAAATGCCATCGATGTTGTTGTTTTCCAGAGCAGAGTCCCAGTGACCCCAGCGCAGTGGGAGAGGTCCCAGCTGGGGGAAAGCACTGGGAAATCATGGACTCATGGAATGCTTTGGCTTGGGAGGGATTTTAGAGCTCATCCCATCCCACGCCCTGCCCAGGGCAGGGACACCTTCCACTAGAGCAGGCTGCCCAGAGCTCCAGGGTGGGAAGGAAATGAAACACAAGCTGGAATCTGCTCTTGGATCCATGCTGGGGCTCCCTGTTGGCTTTTCAATGGTGTTTGGAGGTGTCTGTCTAGCAGCAATGGTTTGGCACAGCTTCATGGGGGAAATTTAAACCATCTTATTGTCCATGGGTGCTGTTTTGTCTAGAACCTGCTTGGCCTTCTGTGCTGAGACTGAATTAATCCTGGCTTGGTTACAGGGCACTTCATTATTTCAGTGGGATAATATCAATCTGTTGGTGTTCAGTCTGTCCCTGTGTGTGTTAATGTTATATTTGCTATATTGTTTGTTATATTTGTTATATTATTTATTATATCTGTTATTTTCTTATATTTCTTATAGTATTTCTTATATTCTTCTATTATTTCTTATATTTATTACATTTCTTATATTTCTTAGATTATTTCTTATATTTATTACATTTCTTATATTTGTCATAGCTACCATCTCTTTCTCTCCAAAAATCCCTGCAAAGCCAGTCTGGGAAAAAAGGCTCATTTTGAACTCTGAATCACCAGTATTCTCTGGAGTCTCCTACAAGCCTCAATTTGGGTTTTAAAGCTGGTAGAAACAATCCAGTTTAGGATGCTGCTGGTTTTGCTGAGCATGTGCTACCCCACCAAACATTTTTCTTTGTCAGTCCAGCTGCCACTTTAGATCTCTAAGTCCATATTGTGCTGCTTTTCTGCTTGAAGAGAGATGCAAGAAAACCAGCCTGTGCTGTGAGGCATTTCCAGCCTTTGAATAAGTTGTACAGGATTTTTTAAATTTTTTTTTTTTACTTTTTTTATTCCCCCCATGATTGCTGTCTGCATAGGTAAAGCCCAGCAGAGCAGATGCTGATAATTCAGCTAAAATGAAGCTGAATTATTGGAATATAGACCAGCATTTAGGTCTTGTATTCTTAACTCTGGGGAGGAAAGGAGGCATTTAGCACAGCTTTGCCATGGATTGATACAGGGATGGGAGCAGAGGAGAAAAATGAGGTTTTTTTTTTTTTGGAAGCTTGGTGCAGGATTTTTATGCATTCCTGGTTTCCTGGCTATCTGCACAGGAGATATATATTTATATATGTGTATATGTATATATTTATATATATTAATATATTTATATTTATATATAGGTAATATATTTATATATATTTATATATAAATATATAAATATATTTTTATATATTTATATTTATATATTTATTTTCTAAAAATAGGAGATTGCCATCATTATAGAAGTGTTACAGATGTGCTCCCATCTCAAGGTCACAGTTTTCCTTGTTCCCTGGGTGAGGCTCTCTCTGGGACTGGTGATCCATGCTGGGAACTCTCCTGTCTCCCCCTTCTTTTCCTGCAGGGATTTCTCCTGTGAGCCATAACGTGCTCATGCATTCCCTGCCTGTGATTGCTGCTGTGTAGATAACATTGAAATACTTTTCTTTTAAAAGTAAAAAAAAAATTAATTAAAAAAAAAAAATTTAAGATTTTGCAGATTTTTAAAATTGTGGGGATTTGAAGGTTTGGGATGTGTTTTCCCCTGGAATCTAATAAGTTTGAAGGGTTTCTCTGTAGGTATGAAAGTACTGAAGGCCTTTTTTGTACCTCTTAATGGTGTTCCCCCTTTTTAGGGGTTGCACTCAATCTAGGAGCTCTTTCCAACCCTAAAGATTCTACAGAATGGGTTACTTGATGTTGTATTACTAAATAGTTTATTTTGTTGTTTTTTTGCACTTCAGAAACCAGCTGGATTTCTACTTCTTTTAGCCTGAGCTTGATGTCCAAATCGTGTCAGGACTCTTGAAGCATCACAGAGACTTAACCGACCTCCCAAAACATCAAATTAAAGGGGTGAATAATTTTGCAAGGACATACCAATAGTGATTCCCCAATCTAGAGGAGTTATTTTGCTTTTTTTTTTTTTTTTTTTTTTTAATGCAAGTTGTATCATGCATGTTCCCTTCTGTCAATTGATATTTCATTTGACCATTGCTCTTTAATAATCCTGTAAAATCCAAGTCCAGCGAATGTTCCTCCTGGAAACTTCAGCTGTGTGGGGAGGTGGAACACAGGGCTGGGGCAGGGGGTTGCTGGAAGGCACTCTTGGGAAGCTGCATTCAGCATTTCCTCTGGGATTAGGCCGAGAAACCCAACCCTCTCTACTTCCCAAGCTATTTAATGGTATTTTTATACAACCCCCAGGCTCCCCACCTTCCCTGCTTGTCTCACCTGCCGCCTGTTCCTCCCCACCAGCCTCAGCCTCCCTCCCTTCCCAGAGCTTCCCACCTTTCCCATTTAACCCTCAAGGCTTTCCCAGCCACAGAAATTCCTGCAGGTGGAGCTGGAATGCCATCCTGCTGCTGGGATGAGTGCTGAGGCATGGCTGGCTCTGCCTCCCTGAGCTTCTTGGTCCTCTCCTTGCCCTCCAGTGTTTGGGCACCTCTGGATCAGGAGACTGCAATAACCAAGGACATTGTGCAGCTGTTGGGTTCATTTTCTTGTAGCACTCATCCTGATTTTATTCTGACAGGAGGGAATCTCATTCCATTTCTTGTCCCCTAAGGATTTGTGATGAGAGGCACAGTCTTGGAGCAGAAAACAATTTGTTCCTGGCTTCAGCTATTTGATATTACCCATGATGAGGTTGTCCTTTGCACTGATTTATCTGGAAAGGTCTCTGGGCATTTCCAGATGCTGGGCAGCCAGAGGGGAGGTGTGAATAAGAAATTCCATGCTGTTGGTATCTAATTTTCCTGTTTCCTTTAAGCCTCAAGCTGGGAATGTGAAGCCCTGGTCTGGCTCCCAGTGCACCTCCACTGTGCTGTTCAATCCCACCAGCAGAGTGTCTCCCAGGACGAGAAATAGCTCCTGAAGCACAGGGAGAGCTCTAAAAGGTTGGGAACGTGCCCAAAACATCAACAAATTGATCTGTGCAGGGTTCCTGCTGTGAGCACCAGTTTAAAAAAGCCAGGATGGGAGGAACGAGACAGGCTGGTTTTGCATGAGATGACAGAAATGAATTGCAGGGGGAGCTTGGGGAATTTTCACTGCAAGCTGCTGGAACACTCTGGCGTGCCCAGCCTGGAAAGGCTGTCTGGAAGGCAAAGCACAGCTGTAATGGGAGTGCTGAAGGATGGGAAGTTCCATATGGGGTCTGTGCCTGCCCCCATTCACCTGCTGCACGTGGTGAAGGCGTCCCAGAATGGAATCCCAAAATGGTTTGGGTTTGGAAGGGACTTTAAACCCCACCTTGTTTCACACCCCTGCCAAGGGTAGGGACATGTCCCACTATCCCAGGTTGCTCCAAGCCCCATCCAACTTGTCCCTGAGCACTTTCCAGGGATGTGGCGTCTCTCTGGGCAAGGTGTGGGTGGGTACAGCTCTCCATGGGTCCCCCTTTATGGGCTGCTCTTCCTGGGGCTCTGAAATGTGGCCCTCAGCCCCTTTATCTGCAGATAATCTGTGCTGAGTTCCCCAGAGGGGCTCCAGTGAGGGCCAAGGTCCTGAGAAAGAATCTGTGCCCATTTCTTGCTCCCTGCCTCCCAGTCTGGGGCATTTTTGCAGCTTCAGGGCTTCCCGAGCTGGAAGTTAATCTGTAACTTTATATTTAATAGTCCTTGATGGACTTTTGCCAGGTTGCTCAAGCCTTTTGTGTTCTGGGCCCTTGGTGTGCCCTGTTGTAAAGGGTTCATGCTGCTGTGACTGAGCTGGAGGCCGTTTCAGTCATGCTTCAAAGTCTTTGTTTTTCCTGGTACATTCAATTTTTGCTGTTATTTCTCAGGCCTCTGGCATCCCCTGACCTTTCTCTGGCAGGAGGAGCATCTTGCAGCCCTGCTTTTGATACCTTTTATAAGTTTTTTTTCTCCTTTTACTGAAGATCTTTTGAGAATGAGGCCTGCTGCCATGCAGGCCATCAGCCCAGGGCTGGAGGAGCTGCTGGGCAACCTGTTGAGTTTGTGCTGGGGTTTGGTGCAAGTCCTACAAACCCTGCTTAAAAAAAAAAAGTGTGTTCTCAGCTCTGCCCAAAAAACAGTGCTCAAACACGGAGCCAACCAGTGAGCTGCCCCTTTCTTTCCTGCTCTGCTTTCCCTGTTAATGTCTGCTGGAAGAGCTCATGTCTCATCTCAGCATCCACCTGGGCATGTCCAAGTCCTCATGCAGAGCTGATGTTCCCACACTTCCCTCTCCTCTGGGTGTTTTCTCTTTCTTAATCTTTTATTTTATTTTTTTTTTACTCGTGTCTGTCCCATCTCAACATCCACCTGGGCACATCCAAATCCCTCGTGCAGAGCTGATGTTCCCACACATCCCTCTCCTCTATTTTCTTTCTCTTAATAGTTTTTTTTTTTCCTTACTGCAGGTTATTTTAGCCCAGTAAACATTTTTTTTGACAGTTAGTGACATGAATAAATCCTTTTCCTGTCCTGCCCCCAGCTGATTATTTAAGGGGAGAAGATGATTAAATCCAGCAGGGCTGATTTGAATTCTGTGTTGGCAGGAAGGGGGTGGCTGATGGGGGTCTGTCAAGCCACAGAGTTTGCCTTCATCAGCATCTTGGGAGAAACAGCCATGCCAGCTGCTTAAAACATCTGGTTTGGGTTGTTCCCTCCACTCCCCATCCCTGCTTTTCTTTCTTTTTCTTTTCTTTCTGGAGAGTTCAGCCTTGCTGACTCTGAATGTTGGATCTGGAGAGGTGGCAGCTTGGTTTCTGCTGTTCCACTCCAGCACCAGAGCCTGGTGAGGGTTGCTGGCTTGCAGTCCAAGCCAGGGGCAGCCAGAGCAGTAAAAATCCAGCACCATCTGCTCCCAGCTTTGTGCAGAGGAAGCTCTCACAGTTCTGGGGCTCTGTGCTTCGTGCGATGCCAGCAGGGAGCAGGGAGGGCTCCTCTGTGCAAAGGGAGAAGGTGTTTTCCTAACCTTGGTGGCATGGAAACAGGAGCAGAGAGAGCCAGGGCAGCCCCAGCAGAGTTAATTAAGTGCTGCATTTAAGAGGTGGGGATCGAATGGAATGGCTTTGCATTTATTGGAGTTGGCTTTTCCTGCTCTCAGGGCCTGGGGGAGGGCTGAGTACCTGTGCAGTGGGCAGCACTGCATTAGTGTGGATGTGGCTGAGGGGTTAAGAGAGGAGGTTTGAGCTCTCTGAGCAGTGGATTTGCTCACCAGCAAGCCAGCAATGAAGGCAGAGTGCTGTGAGTGCTGCCAGGAGGATGCAGGGGTGAGGATCCCTGTCCCTTTAGTTTTTTGAGATTTTCTAAGCCTTCTGATGTTGACATTCTTGTAATGAACTTTCTCACACACTTTCTGTAAATAACTCATTGTTTTGCATTCCTTTATAGAAGAAGAAAAAGTTAAGAGACTGTTGGTTTGTCCAGTGTCATTGGAGAGGTGGCACTGTCACCAATCCACTGTCACTCTTAGAAAACTATAAATGTTGGAGACAGAAAATAAACTTCCCTTTTCCTTCACCTTGAGAGCAGCAGCGTGCGCTCATGTTGTTTCGTGTCCTATAGTTACAGATCCCCTCCTTTCCATCCCCTTTCTCTTGACCAGAAAATGTGTCCATAAATCTTCTGACCTCACCCAGCTGCTGCTCTGTGCAGTGAATCCCATGCTCAGCTCTTGCTGTTTCATCTCCCAGTGGAGCTCAGCCTGGCTGATTAAGCAGGGCCTAAATCCCGGAATGATTTGGGTTGGAAGCGCCCTCCAAGGTCGCTGAGTCCAACCTGTGCCCAAAGCCCAGCCCAGAGCACTGAGTGCTGCATCCAGGCTTTCCCTGGACACTTTCAGGGATGGGGACTCCAGCACCTCCCTGGGCAGCCCATTCCAAAGCTTGACACCCCTTTGCATGCAGAAATTGCTGCTGCTGTCCAAGCTGAGCCTCCCCTGGCCCAGCTTGAGGTGGTTTCCCCGACCCCCCTGGCTGTCCCCTCCTGGCAGGGAGTTGTGCAGAGCCACAAGGGCCCCCTGAGCCTCCTTTGCTCCAGGCTCAGCCCCTTCCCAGCTCCCTCAGCCCCTCCTGGGACTCCAGCCCCTTCCCCAGCTCTGTTCCCTTCTCAAAATCTTTCTTGTGATGGTCCCAGACCTGGACACAGGATATAAAACCCATAAACAACCAAAATGTAGCCCAGGCTGTGCTGGTGGGATGGCTCAGCTCACTGTGAGTTCAGACACCCCCTCCAGGCTGGGCTCAGCCATCAGAGGGGTCAGGAACCCTCCACTTGGAACAACCAGCCACATTTCCTGTGCTCTGGAAAATCCAAACTGATCTGTTTGGTGTCTGCCTGCACCTTGCTGGAGGGGAATTCTGTCCTGCTGCACGCTGTGCTGTGCCAAAAGGAGCAGGTCCCTGTCTGGGGCAGAGCCAGCTCCTCCTCCCAGCGTGGAAATGGAGCTCCTGGACTGCCCTGGCCTCGCCCTGCACTGCCACTGCTTTATTGGAATGGGTTATCTCCTGGTATTTTGGCCACGGAGCATGACTTGCAATATTTCAGCTTTTCCTGGCTTGTCCTTTCACCTGCCTGTCTTTTCCCTTCAGCCCCCCTGCGCTTCTGATGCCTGACTTTATTATCTTTGCTGTTTCTAACCCTTTTTTTTGGTGCCTGATTTCTGCTGGGGGGAAGATGGAAAAGGTCAGGCTCTCACTAGTGAAGCTGATTTCATTTGTTTGCTGCGTCTGTGGACAAACTTGCATGTGTGTTGCGAGTAGGAGCTGCCAGGAGCCTCCTGGGCACATGGGCCCCGTGGTTGTTTATTTATTTACCTCTCCTCTGTTGTTCTTTTCTCCCACCTGATCCAGTATTCCCAATTTTACCTCTCCTTGCAAGACAAAAAAGCTTAGTGGACTGCAAACAGTAAATAGAGCTGACATTTGCAGCAGTCAGTCTGATACAGGAGGATGGGGGATGCAGCAGCACTTTTTTTTGGGCTTGTTTCTACTAATTTAAAATCTCTTTTAATCAGGAGCTAATGATAAGTTTTGGTCACGAGAGCTGATGCACAGGGGGAAAAAAAAACCCCACCAGTTTGCATTTAAAATAATGCAAACCATTATAAATAGGGAGATCTGCAAGGATATAATCAAGCTAAATTGCTCATTGTTGCTCTCACCAGAGATGATTTCTTGCCTCTCTCTGGGTTGGGCTGTCATCTGGCTTTAGGGAGGATGTGTTCTCTCTTTATTCCAGTGATAAACCTTTGCAGCAGCAGCAGCTGGTGGCTGTAAGAGCGAGTTTCTCCTCTGGGTTTTGTGCAGATCAAGCAAAAATATTCCTGGTGGCTTGGATGTTGCTGTCCAAACGTGGCAGGAAAATTGTCCTGCAGGGTTCTGCCCCTCTCCTCCTGCAGCTGAGCTGGGCCCTTCAGGTGGAGTGTGACGGTGTTCACAGGGGTCCCAGGATGAGGGAGGAGATGAGGATCTGACTCCATGCTTCAGAAGGCTTGATTTATTATTTTATGATATATATTACATTAAAACTATACTAAAAGAATAGAAGAAAGGATTTCACCAGAAGGCTAGCTAAGAATAGAAAAAGAAAGAATGATAACAAAGGCTTGTGGCTTGGACTCTCTGTCGGAGCCAGCGGACTGTGATTGGCCATTAATTAGAAACAACCACATGAGACCAATCTCAGATCCACCTGTTGCATTCCACAGCAGCAGATAACCATTGCTTACATTTTGTTCCTGAGGCCTCTCAGCTTCTCAGGAGAAAAAATCCTAAGGAAAGGGTTTTTCAGAAAAGATGTCTGTGACGGTGGAGCTGTCTCCTCCCGCAACAGGTCACAGCCTGCCAGGAAAGCAGCTCTGGCTGGGAACAGAGGACTCTCTCTGCCTGCAGATGGTGTGCAATAAGCTCTGGATTTTAGTGACTCTGTGCAATTTATCCCATTGAAAGTGGCTCAGCCTGGAGAGAATCAGGATGCTGAAGTCTCCAAACAAATCATGATGCATTTAGTGCTTGGGTGGTTTTTGGTCCTAATTTTCTTCAAGTGCGTTGTACATGAATGCAACATAAAAACTGTGCACTTTTCCTTGCTTTAATTGAACTAGGGTGTGGGAACATGGAATGGTTTGGATTGGAAAGGACATTAAAGCACAGCCAGTCCCACCCCCTCATGGGCAGGGACACCTTCCACTATCCCAGCTTGTTCCCAGCCCCTGGCTTTTGACAATTCCAGGGATCCAGGGGCAGCCACAGCTGCTCTGGGCACCCTGTGCCAGGGCCTCGCCTCCCTCCCAGGGAATTGTTCCCAATATCCCATCTACACCTTCCCTCCTTCTGCTTTTCCCCTTGTTCTATCACTTCATGCCTTTGGGAAAAGTCTCTCTACTTTGTGTGTTGTGGAGACAGCTGATAAAGCTGGGCAGCAGTACTCTGATCTGCTGATTTTCCTGCTAAATGATTTTAAAAAATTATTTAGCAATAATTAGCTTGGTTGTTTCTTCACTGGGCAGCTCTCTGAGAAGTGTAGGTGGCTTCAGTCACTGCTTGGCAGCGAAGCTTGCCATGGAAATGCCACAGCCTGGAAAACTTCGTGGTTGTGGAAGGCAAATGTGGCTTTATGATATCACTCTTGTCCCAGAAATACAGCTTTTGGCTTAATTATTTGGCATGTGTCTCCCTTAAAGCTTTTTTCCCCTTTGCTCCATTGTGTATGGAGCAACTTTTGCTGAGGAATGGGAGCATCCTGAGGGTTAAGTGACCTAATTTCATCTGTGCTGCTTTTGTCTTTCTACCCTCGGAAGGCAGGGACCCTGGACTGAAAAGCATATAAAAAGATTCTAATTAATACAGGAGAAAAAAAAAAAAATAAGGCTTCCCTTGAAAAAGGGGACTGATTTTAATCTTCTAAATTAGCAAAGGGGTGGAGTTACAAGCAGCAAGTGTGGCACCGTGACGGTGTTCACAGGGGTCTCAGGATGAGGGAAGAGAGGAGGATCTGACTCCATGTTTCAGAAGGCTTGGTTTATTATTTTATGATATATATTACATTAAAACTCTACTAAAAGAATAGAAGAAAGGATTTCATCAGAAGGCTAGCTAAGAATAGAATAGGAATGGAATCAATAACAAAAGCTCGTGTCTCGGACAGAGAGTCTGAGCCAGCTGACTGTGATTGGCCATTAATTAGAAACAATTCTATGAGACCAATCCCAGATTCACCTGTTGCATTCCACAGCAGCAGATAACCATTGTTTGCATTTTGTTCCTGAGGCCTCTCAGCTTCTCAGGAGAAAAAACCCTAAGGAAAGGATTTTTCATGAAAGATGTCTGTGACACGGCACCTACTTGGATATTCCACAGCATCCTTTTTTTTTTTGGCAGGAAGGCAAGCTCCTGGGGTGGAATTACAGCTCCCATCAAAGAGTGTCTTGTTTGGTCATGCTGACAAGCCACTGATGTCCTTGTCAGCTGTAAATGCCAGCCTTACTGTCAGGCATGAGAGGGGGGGAAAGAGCCTGGTGTCACCTCCTGCCTCCTGGTGTGGCCCACCTGTGACAGGAGGGAAAGCCAGCTCTGGTGGCAGCTGGGAGAGCCACCAGCTCCTGGCTGAGGGTGACATGGAGCCTTCTGCCATGCCAAGAGGTCTCCTCAGTGCAGCAATGTACCTGGACAACTCAGTGTGCCCCAGCCATCCTGCTTGTCACTGCTCTTATCAGAGCTCTCTCAGGGCCCTCTGGAATTCATCAATTTACTAAGACATTAAACTGTGCTAAAAATATGAAAGAAGAAGCTGACAAACCAAATTCCAAGAGCACAAGAAAGCGATAGCAGAGAGTTCTAAGCCACCTGGATGTAACCAGTCCCATATTCTGAAAGGTGCATGGGCAAGACAAGGCACCAATAAGAAATGTGCGATCAGCATGTGCAGGAGTGGTAGAATCTGTATGTCTATAATGTAAACATTAAACGGCTTCTCCTTAATCATATTGGTCCAGAAGTCCTGAGTGTCCCGCATCTCGGCCACCCTCTCATCAGCAGCTGGCTCAGGAGGTCCCACAAGGAGCAGAGAAGGCAGGCACCCCATGAAAGATGATTTTTTGGGGGAAAAAGCCCAATGTATTTGGGATTAGGCACTAGGACACCACAGCTTGCAGCCTTTTTGGCCAGAGAGATCCCTGTTGAGCCTGGCATTTTTTGCCAGGTGGAGATGAAGAGTTTTGCTGGGTGCTCGGAGAGCTCAGCTCTCCACCTGTAATTTTTTTGTCAGAACTTTCATTCCTTTTTATTGCTGTTTTTCTAATTTTTCTCTGGGCTTCTAATGACAGTGATTATGCCAAATGCAGCACATTTCATGTGGAGATGACTTTCAGACCCAGCTCTCAGGGCTTGAAGGACCATTAAAAACCCTGCTTTTCAGAACTAAGCTTTGGTGTTCTCCCCACTCTATTTCCAGCCCTGTGTTAAGCTGTAAAGTAGTAAAATTGCTGACTTGATTATGTTGCATTAATTAATTATCTCTATAGCAACATGCACTGATGTCATAAATATGGGAAATTCAGCAGTGCAGCTGGATGGAAGAGGAGCTAATGGATAAATGGGGAGAAAGCTTTTTTTAAAAAAAATCCCTGCAGTAGTTAAGTAAACAGATTACTAATAAAATAATATTTTGCACACTTTCTCTTTCCCTGCCCCATTTCCCTTGTGATGGAACCTTCTGCATTGCACAGGTCCTGAGCGTTCCTCCCAGGGAAGTTTTCCAAGCTGCATGTCCCACTCTCAGCCTGCTCAAAGCCCTGCTCCCTTTTATACTGACCTGGAAATGTGGAAATGGAGGCAGCAGAGCTTCCCCTTGCAGAAGGAATCCCCCTGCCTTCAGCAAAGCCAGGGATGCTTCTCCATGGGGGAGGGAAGGGAATACAGATAATTTTGGCACTGTGAGGTGGAGGGGCTGACACAGTGCGAGACAGGAGATGTCAAAGAGGCAGAGGAGATGGAAAAAAAGTGGATTTTGGCTCTGAGAAAGCTGGGATGCTCTGCTTAATGCGGGTACAAGTAGTGTTTGCTTGTCTGGCTGTTAGGAGCTCTGGGTTGTGTCTGGAAATCCTGGCTGGCTACTGACTCTCTCCTATTTTGGCTTCTGGGTTAAAGGCAGGAGAGAGGTGTCTATGGACAGTGTTTGTGCAGTGGGGCTCAGAGAGGGCCCCTCTCCCTGTCCCCAGGAGTTTGCAGCAGGTGTGGTGTCCTGAGAACCCAGCAGGAATGGCTTGTGATGACAACTGCAAAATCAGGCTGGGGAGAGGAATAACCAGTTGTTTCAAAGGAAGAGATATGGCCAGAAGGGTCCATAATTGCACTGCAGGTCTAAAGCTCCACAGAGGCCGAGACCTGGTGCTTTTCTCACTCATTTTTGTTGTCAGTCTCTCCCCTGAATAATTTTGTTTTGCTGTTTGCTTGCAGCCATCAGCTGTGAAGCTGATCAGTCCTTACCAGTCCAGCACGAGGCTGGAGCAATAAAGGCACTCTGGGGTGAATAATTTATTCAGTTAATCTATTTTGATTTCTGTCATTTGACAGAAAGTCCCAGGCAGGGTCTGTGTGGAGGAGGCTCGGAATGCAGCTCTGCTATTTATACAGCACCGTGGCTCTGGGAAAAGAGCTGTGAGGATCTGCTTGCTGGGGTGAAGAGCTTGTGATCTCAGAGCACTTGGGATGTCAGACACTCCTGAGTTTTCAGCAGGAAAAGACCTGGGGATGTTGGATTTGTTTTGCACTGCGGAGGAGAAGGGAAAATTCAGGGTGAGGGTGTGATGGGCACTGCTGGGTGAGCTCTGGGACAGTCCCTGGGGAGGGGCTGAGGGTTAAAACCCTCCTGTGGAGCAGCCCAGACCATGGGCAGTCAGATCAGGGCTTTTTCCGACTCACATGGGGCAACTGAGAGGCGTTGTAAAAACTTTTATTCCATTTTCAGTCTCATGTGAAAGATGAGACAATACGGATGTTGTAATTCACACCATCACAATCAGAAGCTATTTGCTAATTACATTATAAGCATTTCTTGGCCTATCAGCTTTTGCTGTGCCATGCAGCAGCTGCTGGGCAAAGAAAGCCCCAAATATTACTGGCCTGCTCCTTGTTTAATTAGCTGCCACAGGTTTAACTCAGAGTGCAGGGCACTGCACAAACATCACATTATAAACTGCCCTTCCTGCCTTTCTGCCTATGTGCAGGAAGGGTTAAGCTGTAAAACAAATTTCTACGTGAATTAAAAAACTTGTTAACACGGTAATATTTTGATTTCCGCCGAAAAGTGTTTATTTTGGTAGCCTGCACAAAATTCCAGCTATTCTAAACCCCTGAGATTTCACAGGCAAGCTTTCATGTTCCCAGCAGAGAAGGAGGTGAGATGCTCAAAGAATCTCTGTTCTTATTTCAGCACTGCACTTGCCAGCCAAATTTTCCAAAAGAGCCCAGTTTGCTGACACAAATGGGGTTGCTGATGTGCCCAAGGAGAAGGAAGTGCTGGGGAACACATTCCTCCCTGGGTCCAAGTCTCTCCCATCTTATCTTCCCCTTCCATATGTTTCCTCTGTAATGAGAGGAATTATTTATCATTAAAGTGATATATAATTTAAAAATTAAAGTTAATGAATGCTTAAATTAATTTACTGACAAAAACAAATGTCTGTCCTTCAGCTTCTATAATTTTAATTGGAGTGGGCTACGGCTTAATTAACATGTATTGATTGTAGTCCTGAGTGCATCTATAGGTGGGTGGACTGTGTTGGGAGAAATCCTCCTCTGAGATGAAGATTTGCTGATAACATTCTGAATAATTGTCTTGTGAAGAGACAGAAGTCTTTGCTGTTTTCTCTGCAGAAAGCTTTAAACAAAAGGTATTGTTTATAATTAAGGCAAAAAAAATTTGGCACGGCCGCTTTCTAGATGGGAAGAGAATTCTGCTGCAAAAATATTAATGAATTGAGTCATTAATTAGGTGCACGAAGAAGACAGAAAATTGGAGGAGAGTTGGAGCAAATAAAGAAGCGGATGCGACTGGAAACTTTTTGGGGGGACAAAAAGGTAGGCTTCAATTTTGTGTTTAATCCCTGCAATCTTTCCCCTGGGCAGGAGTCCCCAGTTCCATGGTGGGGATGAGGAGTGTGTGACAGCAGGGAGTGGCTTTTCCAGGGGTGTGAGGACCACCTGCTTTGGGCCAGGGGGAGGAGAAGACATCCCGAGGCCCCTCCAGATGTTAGCCCCAGATGTTCTGGGAGCCTGTGGAGCTGGGGACAGGCTCTGCAAGCAGGCTGTGAGGAGAAAGAGAGGCAGCCCTCACTCCCTGGCACAAAACCCACTGCCTGCTGCTGAAAACCTTTCCCCTGACCTCTTCCATGTGGCAAAGGACCCGAATCCACCTCTTTAAAGAGACCCCTGTATTCTCTGGTGTTAATATATTATGTTTTATGAACGACCAGAATGAAAGATGTGCCACATCTTTCACCTCCTCATCTTTTGTCTCCTTGCAGCTTCAGCCCACAAACTGCCTGAGCTCCTCTCAAGGATTCCAGAGGGAGGCACCCCCAGGAGCCTCCTGGCCCTTTGGGGCAGGTTTGGGGTCTGCAAGGGGGAAAAGCCAGAAAATGCTGGTTTTCTTTGGACAGGACAAGAGGACACAGCCTCAGGCAGGTTCAGATTGGACATCAGGGAGAATTTCTTCACAGAAAGGGTTGTCAGGCGCTGGAAAAGGCTGCCCAGGGAGGTGGTGGAGTTGCCACCCCTGGAATTATTCAAGGTGTGGCATTCAGTGCTCTGGTCTGGTTATGAGGTGGTGATTGATCGATGGTTGGGGTTGATGATCTTGGAGGCCTTTTCTGACCTAAATGGTTCTGTGATTCTATAATTCTGTGATTCTCTCAGCCTTGGGTTTGAGAGGATTTTTCTTCTGTAGCACAAACTCCTCCTTCAAAAATACGTTTTTAAAATTGAATTGTAGAGGTGCTGAGAAAACAACCAGCCCTCTAGACTTGACTCACAGCAAAATGTTTATAAATTCAGATCCAGGTTGCAGAGACAAAGAGTAAAACAGCAGAAGAGGGGATTTTGTGAAGCCCCACGTTACCTGGGTGGAAGAGCTTCACAGCTGCCTCCCATCACCACTTTGTGCACAGGGGATGGGAAGGGAGCAAGTGGTGATTTGAGGAGCCCCTCACCCCCCTTTTCTGTACCCAAGCCCATCTGGCAGCTCCATGTGCTCTTTCATGGAATCACAGAACCCTTTGGTTTGGAAAACACTTCCAAGATCATCGAGTCCAACCTTTAATTCACCCAGCACTAAACTGTCCCCACGTGCCACATCCACACCTTTTTTAAGCACTTCCAAGGATGGGTATTCCAACACCTCCCTGGGCAGCCTGTTCCAGTGTCTGGCCACACTTTCAGTGAAGAATTTTTTCCTGATATCCAACCTAAACACCCCCTGGTGCACCTTGGAGCCATTTCCTCTACCCTGTCCCTTTTTTCCTGGGAGAAGAGCCTGACCCTCCCCTGGCTACAACCTAATTCAAGTTTTCCTTTTGGCCTCCATGCCCTAGAGGAGGAGGATGATTTTATGATTTTGATTCATCCAGTGGGGCTGTGCAAATTTATGATTTTGATTCATCCAGTGGGGCTGTGCAAATGGAAACTCCTCTTCCAACTTGTCAGGCCCATCCCTTGCTCTGTCCCTTTTTATTAATGCCATGCACAGGCAATGCCTTCCTGGAGACCTTTTTCTCCCCCTCCAATATATTGAATAAATTTTACATCAGGAAGTAAAGTAACTTGCAATAATGACCCATCAGTGGGTATTTAAGATTGCTTTAATGGGTCACATTGATGTAATCTCCACTTTTTCCTGGGAAGATCATACTGGGCCATAACCTCGATTCATATTTATGTCAGAAGAAACTAGATGGTGGAAATGGCTCAGAAAGAGATTTTCCCTGCTAAGCAGTCAGATACAAATGTACAGAGCTGCCAGAAATGTGCTGGGGTTTGAAGGCAGACAGGGAAATATCAGATGTTTCGGGCATTTCTCTCTTGCCTGGAAAAATTACTGAAAAACTGGTTTTTCACCCTAGGATGTGACCCATGTGTGCTCATGGGACCAGAAATGTGCAGGGTTGAGCAACTTTAGGATTACTCTTAGGAGCATTTTATCATCTTTTTCATGCGGGCATGAGAGGTGTCTGTAGTTTGCCTGGCTAAAAAAAAAAAAAGTCAGGAGGGAAAGAGAAATATAAATAAAAGCGATGGAGGTGTATGTATATAAATATATATACATAATATAAATATATTTACATATAATATCAGTAATGTTTGACCTTCTAGTCATGTCCTTATGCCTGCTATTCCTTATTGCTCAGACCCTTCTGAAGGCCAAAAGCCAGCCTAGCCTGGGGGTATCAGGGACATTTGTGTTGTCTATAAAATAAAATAAAGGATGAAAATTGCATTTCAGGCCATTCCTCTTGGCCAGAAGCAGCAGCTCTGTCTTGCTCCAGCGCTGCAGGAAGATGAGATAAAGTTGCAAGTTCACTTGGCCAGGATGGATGAGGGTGCAGGGGAAGGCAATGAAAATCACACAAATTCCCCGAGCTGTCTGGGCCAGGAAGGGACAAACATGACTAATGCTGCCTGAATGATTTGCACAAAAGGATTTCTTGGACAAACTTTGCCTTCCTGGAGGTAAACTGTCAGAGGGCACAGCTCAAGTTTTCTGATGTGTTCATGAGTCAGAATTATTTAATGAGGGAATGGAGCAGCCTCCCCCAGGCCCTGGAGCCGGGTTACCCAGGGGAGCAGCACCAGCCCCGAGCAAAGAGCTCTTATTCATGAGGTCATCCCCAGCCCTCCCAGATAAAATCACTCCTTGGTTTGTGATTTTGGGATCATTTGTAGTGCTGTGACGTGGGAAACATGATTGCAAAGAGGGTTTTAGTGATGCAAGCATCCAAGTGGTGACGCCCATGCTCAGTTCCTAGAAATGCTTCCAGTGGTTCCCATCTAAAAAAAAAAATATATATATATATATATAAAGTGTGGCTGCACTTTATATATTTTTTTCTTCTTCTTCTTTTTGGGTACACCATCTAATTTTATTGTTCTTTCTGTCAACCCTTTTGACACACTTGTGAGAAGAATAATTTATTCAGCCATTTTGTCAGTGCCATTATCTTTAGCAGAAAGCCAACAACTAAAAATTAGTGGTGTAGCACACACACAGGATAAAGAAAGAGACTTTCTTCCTTTCCTTATTTCTCTTTTCTTTTTCTTTTAAAGCATTCATTTGTTGAAAAATAACATTTCAGGTCAGCTGAAATTATTTGTGTTGAACTCAACAAAAAAGATGACAGCAGAAAGCAGCAATTTGAAAAAAATCAAACCACTTTTTTGTGCATTTTTGAAATTAGATGCTTTTACTTCTGGTTTTTGAAGCCATGTTTGGAGCCAAAATGAAACTAATGTTAACTTTAAAAATACGCTCTTTGGAACTTCCCTGTTGAATCTTTCCCCCCCACCACCAAATTTTCTCCTTGCTTTAAATTTTGTTTAGGAAGAAATAGTTTGTCTTGAGCTGCCTCAGGATGATCCCATCTCCCTGACCAAAAGGAAGTAAATCCAAATGGTTATTAACTGGTTGAAGCCAGTTAAAAAAACTGGAATAACTTCTGTAGCACAGCAGAATCTGGATCCTTTTGGGCATCAGAGACACCAAAAACTGGAATAACTCCTGTAGTGTAACAGAGCCTGGAGGTGTCCTGGATCCTTTTGGGCATCCAAGGGATACCAAAACCTTGAATAATTCCTGTAGCACAGCAGAGCCTGGAGGTGTCCTGGATTCTTCGGGGCATCCAAGGAACACCAAAACCTGGAATAACTCCTGGGGTGTAACAGAGCCTGGAGATATCTTGGATCCTTTTGGGGATCCAAGGGACACCAAAAACTGAAATAACTCCTGTAGCACAGGAGAGCCTGGAAGTGTCTTGGATCCTTTGGGGCATCCAAGGGACACTAAAAACTGAAATAACTGCTGTAGTGTAACAGAGCCCTGGATCCTTTTGGGCATCCAAGGGACTTCTAAAAACAGAAATAACTCCTGTAGCACAGCAGAGACTGGAGGTGTCCTGAATCCTTTTGGGCACCCAAGGGACATAAAAAAAACCCTGGAATAACTCCTTTACCACACACAGCAGAGCCTGGAGGTGTCCTGGATCCTTTTGAGCATCCAAGGGACACCAAAAACTGGAATAACTCCTGTGGTGTAACAGAGCCTGGATCCTTTTGGGCATCCAAGGGACACTGAAAAACTGGAATAACTCCTGTGGTGTAACAGAGCCTGGAAATGTCTTGGATCCTTTTGGGCATCCAAGGGAATTCTAAAAACAGAAATAACTGCTGTAGTGTAGCAGAGTCTGGAGGTGTATTGCATCCTCTTGGGCGTCCAAGGGACACCAAAAACTGGAATAAATCCTGTGGTGTAACAGAGCCTGGAAATGTCTTGGATCCTCTTGGGCATCAAAGGGACACCAAAAACTGAAATAACTTCTTTTCACAACAGAACCTGGAGGTGTCTTGGATCCTTTTGGGCATCCAAGAGACAATGAAAAAATGAAATAACTCCTGTAATGTAGCAGAGCCTGGATCCTTTTGGGCATCCAAGGGGTACCAAAAAACTGGAATAACTCCTCTAGCACAGCAGAGCCTGCAAGTGTCTTGGATCCTTTTGGGCATCCAAGGGATACCAAAAACTGGATGCTGCTGGAGGAAGAGCATCTGGAGGGGCAGTGACACTTGGCCTGAGCTGCAGGATGAGATCCCTGCAGCATCCTGGATTTTGCTGTGCTCCTGCTTGGAGCCCCCTCCCTGCTCCCTGCCCAGAAATATTTCCCTTTATCCCAGGAGCAGCAAAATGGCCCAGGCTTGTGTGGAAATGGAAGAATGAAGGGAGAGTTCATTTTCCTTGCTCTCCCAAGCAGGAGATTCATGAGGTGGCTGGGTGAGTTTAAGGGAACTTGCAGTCTCTTCATCATATTGATGGGTGGATGGATGGTGTGGCTTGGAGAATGTTTAAGGCTTTAATTAAATCAGGGCTGCACTCTCTGCAACAGCTCCCTGCTGTTTTGGGGAGTCATTCCCAGCCTCTTCAGACCTTGTGTGATGCTGGGATGACCCTGGCTGGATGCCATGAGCCCAACAAAGCTGCTCCTGCACTCCCCTCCTTGGCTGGACAGGGGAGAGAAAAATTTAATGGAAGGCTTGAGACCAGGACAGGGAAGGATCACTCAGGAATTACTGTCATGGGCAAAAAGGTCAGCTTGGGGAAATGAATTTCATTTATTGGCAATAAAATTGGAGTCGTGTAATGAGAAATAAACCCCAAATCTTAAAAACACCTTCCCCCCCACCCCTCCTTTCTAGTCAGGCTTAATTTCACTCCTGAATTTTCCCCCTGGTCCTGCCCAGCAGAGCAGGGGCTGTGACATGGGGTTGTGGTCAGTTTATCACACATTTACTGTCTCTGCCACATCTTCCTCCTCGTCCTTCCCGTGCTGCAGGAGGGGTCCTTCCCTTGGGAAGGAAATATTTGAAATATTCCAAAGTGAGTCCTCCCCACAGGCTGCAGTGGGCTCCTCTCTCTCTCTGGGGCTCCAGCACAGCATCCCTTGGGATCACAGCCTCCTTCAGGAGCATCCCCTTCCTCCACAGACTGCAGGGGGATGGATCCCTGCTCCATGCTGGACTTCCAGGGGCTGCAAGGGATGCTCTGCCTCCCCATGGGCTGCACCAGCTCTGTTGGAGCCAGGAGAAGCTTCTGGAACATCACAGGAGCCCCTCCTGTAGCCCTCTGCTACCAAAACCTGGCCATGCCAGCCCAAGGCACCTTGAATCATTACTTGGGATTAATTTTTCAGCCTAAAACAAACCTGTTATTTTAGAGATTAAAGTTCCAGCATAAACAAACTCATATGCACATTGTTTTTGCACGGGAGATGTTTTTAGTATCATATTTAATGTTCCAAACAAAGCCATTGCTCGTGGTGTTTTGCAGCCTGGATGCCTTTGAAAGGGTAGATATGGACCTCGTTTGATGTCGAGCTATTTGGGGCTTTTTATTTGCATTTTGTGGCTCTTATCTTGTAGGCAGAGACTCCTTTCTGTGTCTGTAGATCAGGATGTCACCCACAGAGCTCTGTGGAAATGGGAGGTGTGGCTCCAGAGGTGCAAGACACAAGTTCAGGAGCAAATGGAAAAGAGGGATAAAGAACATTTTCACTTTGAGGTTTGCCTCATCCTAGCAGAGACTGGAGGTAACTTGTGTTTTTTCCATGCACCTTTGATTTTTTTTCTTTTTTTTTTTTTTTAAAGCCATCCCAGACTGGCAGAGGGGGGGAGGTGAATTTGCTGGAAAATTGAAATGCCTCTCCAAAATTCAACAGCTGCCCCTGTGTAGGAGCATCGGGGGTAGCATGGTGGGGATGGAGACAGAGATCTCTGGAGCCAGGTCGTGGAACTTGGGGTTCATTGCAAAGGGCCAAGTGCAGGGCCCTGCTGGGAGCTGCCAGACACAGCTCAGAGCAGGCCCCAGAGAGAGAAAGAGAGGTAAAGAGAGTGGGAAAGAGGATGAGAGAGCCAGGTTCCCGTTACAATACAATAAATCTTCTTCTGGTTATGGAACTTGGGGTTTATTGCAAAGGGCCAAGTGCAGGGCCCTGGGGGAGCTGCAGGCACAGCTCGGAGCAGGCCCGAGAGGAGAGAGGGGTAAAGAGAGAGAAGGCAAGAGCGTGGTAAAGAGATGAGAGAGTGAGGAAGAGTAAAGAGGGTAAACAGAGAGTAAAAGAGGACGAGGTTCCTGTTACAATACAATAAATCTTCTTCTGGTCATGGAACTTGGGGTTTATTGCAAAGGGCCTGGGTGCAGGGCCCTGGGGGAGCTGCAGGCACAGCTCAGAGCAGGCCCCAGAGAAGAGAGGGGCAGAGAGGATGAGAGGGTAAGAGAGTAAAACATAAGAGAGTAAAAGGCAAGAAGCAAGAGCTAAGAGTAAGAGCTAAGAGACAAGAGGTAAGGGAGCGAAGTTTCCATTCCAATACAATAAATCTTCTTCTGTGTTGAATGTTCTAATTCTCACTAACCAATCTAGTACAAGATACAAATCCTACAGCTTTTACATACAGCCTGTAAGAATCACTACATTACCGTACTGTGTTACATTTTAAACACTAAAAACTCCTCTTTGGGCCCCTTCTGCCAAGCTGGCAGGGTCTGCTCTGACCCTTGGAGCTGTCTGCAAGCAGAGGGTGTTGTTCCATCAAAAGGGGATTACCTTCAGCCAGCCATATCATTGTTTTCCAGTTGTTCAGTAACTGAGGTATCTCAAAGCTTGCTTTCATTTCAATCTCATTTATAGTTTCCATATTCTCAAAATCTTTTGACAGACAATCATATTTATGAGGCTTTCCTGTTTCATCTTCCCCAACGCCCCTGGGTGCTTTGCTTCTGGGCATGGCCACAGTGCCAGGGGCCAGGGAAACAAAAACCAGAAGAACTTCAGCTCTTCCTCAGAGGGCAGGGAGAGGGAGAAGAGGAAGGAGCAGTGCAGAGCTGCTGTTCCCTTGTTGGCTCAGTGATGGGTGATGAGCATCCAGCCCTCTGAGCTTGGGAGGCTTCCTGCTGGTGGCCAGTGCCTGCTGGAGAGGAAAGCCCAGCAGGAGAAGTGGGAGGCTCTGAGGATGCTGCAGGACCGGCCTTGTGTTACCACAGAGTCATGGACAGCCCTGGGTGGCCCCTTGAGTCCCACCGCCCCTCAAAAGCAAACCCCCCTCCCAAAGCCATCCCAGAATGGCTCAGGATGCCCTGTGGGCTCTGCCTTTGGCATCCAGAGCAGCATCTCAAAGGGGAGGGTGCAGGGAGGGATCAGGCAGGCACTGCTGCTGCTGCTGTGTGTGAGCGCGTTGTTCTAATGCACTTATCTCTTGTTTCTGTAAAGGTTATAAAAGTAAATAATCTTGCTCTAACACAGTGTCCTTGCAGTGCCTGTGTGGCTCCACGGATAACTCTTCCTAAGGCTGGCTTGGGTTGATTAATACTCCACAGAGGGAAATTATTTTTTTTCTAAAAGGGAGCAGAGAAGTAAAGCTGGAAGATGCTTGCTCCCTTCCTGCCCCCTGTGCTTCAGGTTGATTAGCTTTTGTTTCCTCCTCCAGCATGAGGGAACTGGTGAAATGTGCTCCCTCCTGCCCTGCAGTGTTGATCCCTGGCACTGTGAGGATGAGCAAGTGGCCAAAAGCATCAGGAGGTGCCTTTGCTCTGCCATAGGACTCCTCTTCACAGGCCTGGGCTGCCCAGGGTTGGCTGGCAGCACCCTGTGGACCAGGTGAGCAACATCAAACATCTTTCTGTGTGCTGGAGAGGGGCTGGAGAGGGGATGTGAGCTGGGCAGGAGAGGCTGGAGCATCCCAGCCCTCCCTTCTGGCACTTGTGCTGTGCTGAGCTCAGGCTGATGCTGGCCCTGTCTCTGTAATGGCGTTTTTAGCACTCTTCAGAGACCTGCCCTGAGCTACAGCCAAGGCCTGGGAGAACTCTGGGTTGGTACTGCCCAAGGTTTCCCTGAGCAGTGTGGCAGGGTACCAAGCACAGCAGCCAGGCTTGCACCTGTGTGAAACACTGAGATCAATGAAAACCGTCCCTTTCCCCTGAGTATTCTCAGTATTGTCCCCTCTCCATTCTTGAACTATCTTGCCTGGGATTACAGTCCTGCATTCCCTCATTTTCCAGAAATGTTTTGTCTTTGTGGAGCACAAATGTTGCCCTGAGCCATCCAGCTCTGTGTGCTTCCCACAGATGTGGCTTCTCCAAAACTTTCCACTCAGTGCTCAAACCTCTTTTGACCTTTGAAAGATTTGGCTTGGAGGGAAATTCTTCTACTCCACGAAGGGATGCTGCAAAATAAATCCCACCATGGGCAAGGGAGAGGCATCTCATCTTCCTGCTCCTTAGATTTAGCTGTGCCATTAGCCTGGACCCTGCACATAAAGCTAATTTTATAATTTGTAAACGTTGCTGAGTGGGTTTTATAGAGGAATGTCAGGAAGTGATGAAATACCTTCAATAGATTTATAAAGAAGTTTAATGCACAATGCTCTCTGCCCCCCTCCTTCTGTCTTGGAGTTGCACACAACAGAAAACATGGCCATGGGAAGGGCTTTGTGGCCAGCACTCAAGCCTTTAATTTTGCTTTTACAAGACAGTTTTATAACATCAAGAAGAATGGAAAAGCTGCAAGGCATGCACGCTCAAGACGCTGCGCTCCTGGAAAGTTCTGGATGGGCTCCAGGCAATGTTTGGCGGCAAAGAAAGATGAAGGGCTTGGAAAGAAGAGGAAATAATCAGCCAAGCCCTCATCCTGCAATATTCCTGTTTCTGTGAGCTGGGAATGCCACTGGAGCATGGGAAGGACAGAGAAAAATGTGTTCCCGCAACGCGACGTGTCTGAGGGTGAGTTGTGATTGCATCAATAACAGCTGCTTCTGGTCCACCCCACTGAATTCTCCTGATCTAATGAAAATGAGCCTTCCCATGATCTGCAGGGCTCAAAAACCTGCTTTTTACTGGTGCCTGGGCTCTGTGTGGAGCTCCTGTGTGATTGCTCCTGGTAGGAATTCCTCTGAATCAGTCAAATGTTTCCTGCTTTCACTGGGGAGGAAAGCACTTGTGGGTATCACCGTGAATCTCCTCTGGGTTTGCTGGTTTTGGATGGAGTAAAAATGGACTGACAGGTTTGGAATTGATTAGTGAAAGGAAGGAGAGATCGATATTGTGACTGTGTGTTCCCTGTTTTCCTCAGGCCAGCAAGGGGGATGTGTCACCAAACCTCCATAACACAAGAGCCTGTCTCAAACAGCCCCACCATAGAGGGTTTTGGACCCAGAGATCTGAATTAGCATGATAACTGATAATCAGCTGACAATCAGCATGCACAGAGCAGCCTTATCACCCCCAGCAGCAGCCCTGTGCTCTCCCTCTTCATCAGCCAAAGGCTGAGCAAACCCAGGGCCAGCATCCTGCCCTGGGTCTCTCCTGAGGATGATCAGAAGATCTGGAGGAGAAGGCTCCTCCCAGCCCAGTTTGCCCAGATTCATCTCTGCCTTAAGACCTTACACACACTGAGAAGTGTTGGAGGGAGGAAGGATCACCAGGATGTGTTTTTCCACTCCATCTCTTTGGTTTTTATGTTCCTAGTTGTGTTTGCTTTTAACGATTCGCAGCTTGGACTCTTTCCTGATTTTTCTTCCCTTTTTTTATTGGTATCTTGTTTTTTTTTTCCCCCTCCCTCTCTCTATTGAACGCTGATGGAAAGGGAGAGTGCTTTCCTCCTGCCTACTTAAATCTTTGGCTGAGTTGCACAGAAAAACAGTCACACTTACTGCAGCTCCCAAAGCCTTCAAATCATCAGGGGAGAGGGGAGGGGGGAGCTGCAGAGGGAAGAAAATCATTTGTACAGGCGTAGAGTGAAGAATCACCTTCCTTTAAACTCGTGATCTGTCTCTGTTCCTACAGATTGCTGTCTCTGATCTTTTTTTTTCTCTGCCCAATATCTCCTTTCTATTATCTTTCCTCTGCCTCTGCTGTGATGTGTCTGTGGTGTGTCCCTTTTTTTGCTGGGATGTTCTTGCTCCCTGGAGAGTTTGAATAAGAATGCTGGGACTCGAAGATCCAGGTTATTGACAAGAAATCATTACTAAAACCTTTTAATGCCTCTTCTGTAATTGATACAGGGATGGGCAAGGGGGGGGGGATTTTCCTGTAGACACAGAGTTTTTTTCCCCCCTCCAAATGTCTTTAAAAGCCCTGAGTGTGGTGTCCTCCAGCCATTTCCTAATGGGTTAAAGCATCCTGGTGCCAGATGCTTTGGGGTCTGTAAATATTGCCCTGCTTGCAGATGGATACACTTGCAGGGAAGCAGATGGAGCCTGAAATACTGAGCAGCAGAAGACCCCAGAGTGCTTGCTCTCAGCTGAGCATCATCCTACACGTAGTTTTGGGGTTCCTCTTTAAGCTACCAAGATGTTTGGTTGCCTTTGCACAGCTGTTGTGGCCCTGTTGGCCCAAGTTAAGCTGGGAGAGAGAACAAGAGGGGCTGTGAATGGGGCTGAAAACACCCAAATCTCTTACACTGGCCTGGCTGGGATGAGGGCACTGCTGTGGTGTCCATAGGAGGGTGAGGATGAGGGTCCAGCAGGGTAAGACTTGGCAAAGCCCCCATTTCCTCTACCAAGACTATCTCCTGACCATCTCCCTGGGTTTTATTTTTTTTTTTCTCTTTTTGCTGGCATCTGTTGCTAGGAGATAGAAAGCACAGTTCTTTTTGAAGCATCTTCAGCTGCCTTCTACCTTTCTGGAAAGCTTCAGCTTTGTTCAGTGTCCCTGCTCCTTTCCTTCCCTTGGACTCATCCTTTTCATCTTTCTCCCCACACAGGGGTCAGGAAGGGTTTGCCACGTCCCTGCTTGTTCCAAACACTGCTGTGAGCCTGCTCCCCAAATCCTCTTGTTTTAACTGGCTCAGGATTCAGCATCAAACACCTGCCTGTGAGCTGAACTCCCGTTCCAGATGTTCCTCCCTGGGGATGGAGGAGTCAGGACTAAGGGAAAGAAGCCCCTCTGGGAGGAGTGCAGCTCCTTCTGCATGCAGATATGAACAGGCAGCTCCTTCCATCTCCTGGGTCAGAACTTTGCCCTCGGGATGTGCAACAGCTTCTCACCCCTCTGCATGCATTTCTCTGCTTCAGCTTCCCATGAAAACTTGCTTAGGTTTAGGGGTTTCCCTTACACAGTTAAAATAAAAAGGAAGGTGAAAGATGCTGCAGAGACCCAGGTCAGAACAGGGATGAGAAGTGGGGTCGAGGCATTGACCCCAGTTTTGGGCTCTAAATCACTCTGTGTGTGCCTTTAAAAAAAAAAAAAAGGAAACCAAAATCAAACAAAATGCATGAAAAAAAAAGAGAAACCTGCTCTTATTCTTCCAGCTTATTCCCAGAACTGCAGACACGAAGCAGGTGGGCACTGAGGGCAGCAAAATGTTTAGCGATCGCTGAGCGAGGAAGTGACATTTTCCAGCTTGCCTAAGGATGCAAGAAAAATGCATCTGTGTCTGCAGCAGCCCCACGAGCTGCTGCTGACCTATTTACGTGCCCAATTATGCACACAGGCAGATGCCCCCTTCCCACCTCAGAGCAAGGGGCTGAGCCAGGACAAAAAATCGCCAGAGCGGAGTTTTTCCTGAGCACCAACCCCCCCGCCCCCAGATCCTGGGATGTCAGCAGAGGGCTCAGCAGCAGCTCAGGGCGTTGCAGTGATGTGTTTAGATGAGATCTTGTTTATTTTCCTTTGGAGTAAGGGATGCAGCTGGTTTGGAGGGAGCAATGAGAAATCCAGGCAGTCTTTCCCTCTCTGCATCCATTAATGCTCACTGAGCCAGGGGCTCCCCCCACCACGGTGCCTCTGGTAGCCCTCCAGTTCTCTCTCCTCCTCCTTCTCACCCTGATTTACCATTTCCCATCTTTCATTTCTGTTATGGCCAGTGGCAGTGATTGCTTCACACATCCATCATGCTGTGGGTGTCACAGTGTCATGGTTGGTGCCTTTGTTCGAGTTCCAAAAACCTTAAACCACCTTAAACCACCAAGCCCCAGACCATTGTTAACCTGCCTTTAAAACTGAGACTGCAGGAGAATTTTCCAAGGGAAGTGGTGAAGTTTTCAGTGATTTGTTACCCATCCCCTTTGCAGCCTCACTGTAAGATTTGATTTCAGTGTTATGGGCATTGAGTTGGGAGTGATAACAATATGGAAATGAGAACTTGGGATCGATCTCAAGAGCTAAACTGAGCTTTGTGAGTCACAAAGAAACTTTTCTGGGAACTTTTTCACTGTTTTGGTTTTTTTTTTTTTTTCACAAAAAAAGTTCTGGGAACTTTTTTCGTCAGGCTGTGCAAGCATTAACTCAGGATGGTTGGAGGCTTCACCATCAAAAAAGTCCTTTTCCTCTATCACACCTGGGCAGCACCAGCTGTTTGAGCTTTAATTCCACCTGTGGAAAGGGGAAAGCTCCCTGGAGGAGGGACAACAACAAAGAACAATTTGTTCTGGAAAAAAGGGCTTATCCTACCTGGCTCTCCAGCTGTGGTGCAACACATGACCCTTGTCAAAAATAACTGCTGTCACTAATTGCTCACACTGAGCTGGAACAAGACAAAGCCCACACCCAGGGATGCTGCCACCCTTCCACCCCACTTTCCTGCTCTGGATAATGAGGGAAATCAGTCATGCTGCCCTGGGGCTGCCCATCCATCTCCTTCCTCAGCAGAGGCCAGGAGAAGCCTGGCCAGCCCTCTCCCCTGTGAGCTCCTTGCAGGAGAAGGGCACAGGATGTAGGAATTGCCACGCTGCAATTAAAAGTTAATGTTTCCACAGTGCTGGGTGATTTGCAGTTGCTCTCTTGGTATTAATGATCTTTAAAAAAAAAAAACTGGCTCTAAATCTGCCTGTTTCTACCTGAGAGAGTCTGTTACAAGACCTCCTTGAGTCCTCTGCAGTGGGCACTTCTCTCTTTGAGCAGAAACTGCTGGCTCAGAAAATCCCCAACAACGAAGAGGTGTAAAATCACAAATGAAGTGAGTTTGCCATTTGCCTTATTTTTCTCACCCAGTTTCTGCAAATCCCCCGTGGAGGTGCTTGAAAAGGACAGATTTCCCCTTCTCTTCCCTTGCTAGTTTTGTCATTCTGACAAACGGTTGATGTGTTGGTTGAGTTTCTAACGCTGCTGGAAGTGGTCGTGGCTTTTGTGTTTTCCAGCCAGCACTGTGATTTCCACAAAGAAATGAGAGTGAGAGGCTGTGCCTGACTCTTCCTCTGGCTCTATTTCACCCCACTGCAATTTGTTTTCCTACAAATAACACCTGCCTATTTTACAAGTCCACAGCAGCTTTCCTTATTTATTGAAAAGCTGGGGATTCTTGGGGGATATTTCCATTTTTCTCTGCTATTTCTGGTGGTTGTGCTACAGCAAATTGGTCTCCAGCTGCACCTTTTCTCCTCAGTTTGGGCTGGAGGGAGCCTGTTTGGCTTGCTGGGGGATCAAAAGTCATCCCAGGAAATGGTCTGCAAGGAGCAGTTTGGGGACACAGTGTGGAAACAGCTCAGCAGGGATGTGGTGGCACATGGGGACAATCTCCTGTTCCTTTGCTCTGCCACGTGGAGCCCTGGTACCTCTCCTGGTTAATGGCCATGGAAACAGCGTTGTACCCCTTCACCTCTGCTTTTGGTGGTGCCAGGGACAGCTCTGGCTGGTTGATGTCTCATTTCTTTGTGGAAATCACGGTGCTGGCTGGAAAACATGAAAGCCACGACCATTTCCAGCAGCGTTAGAAACTCAACCAACACATCAATCACTTGTCAGAATGACAAAACTGGCAAGGAAAGAGAAGGGGAAATCTGTCCTTTTCAAGCACCTCCATGGAGTGGAGGAGACTGACATGGAGCATGAGAAGTTTGGGATTCTTTGTGGAGTTGTTGAGAGTTGACCAGGGTCACTGGTGAGAAGGGGACAGAAGGTTCTTACCTGAGACAGGGCTGACAAACATCATCAGAGTTGCTCTTCAGCAGAGTCCTGTTTTAGTTGTCAGCCTTCACCAGCTGCAAAGACAGCATTCTGAGTTTCTGACAGGATCCTGAGTCTCTGTGCCTCTGCTTTTCTTAAGATGTCATATCCAGACACAAACCCCCTCCTGGAAAGAGGATGGCAATTCCCTCACAGAATCACAGAACCACTAAGGATGGAAAGGACCTCAAAGACCATCGAGTCCTCAGGCTGTGTTTATTAATCTGTCCCCTTTTCACTCATGTTGAAGGAAATGCCATCTTCTAGCTAGAAAATGAGAAATGAAAGGGGCACGAAAGATCTGATGTTATTGGCGTTGTTTGACGTATAGCTAAATAAAAAAGAATTGTAGAATATGCTGAGTTGGGAGGGATCCACAAGGATCAGCAAAGTCCAACTTCTCATCCCATGTTGCCACGTTTTGCTACTTTTTTGTGCTCTTTAGTTGTTAGGTTAGTCTTGTTCCCCAGTGCTCAGTGAAGCAGCAATATTTACATCCCGTGGAGTTCTCTTTTCCCGGGAAAAGCAGGAGTGAAAACTCCTATTGCCATCCCCTCTGCTGGCCACAGCTTTCTCCTTTTGCAATATGAGCTGCTGTCTAGCACCAAATAGGATCATATTTAATCCCAGGGACATGGTGTGGTATCCCAAAGTGCTGTAGCATAATTGGAAAAAGAAGAACGAGTGCGGGATCACAGTGCGACAACTCAGCCGAAATGCGAACTGAACACACTACAAACACCCCGGGACCTGCTCCTGCTCCACAGCACTATTTATGATCCTTAACTGATCCAGAAGAGCTGACAGGATAAAAGAGGAGCCTGTTTCTGTTCCTTTGCAATTAGGCAGCATGCTCCCAAGCATCTGTTTTCAGGGGAGATCACTGCTGGTGATTGTGTGCCTTGTGTTTTCTTCTGAGGGATGCTGGAGCCAGCCTGGAGAGCAGGGCTGAGAAAGGGCTGCTAGAACGATAAAAGAAATGAAATTGGTGCCTTTGGAGGGGAGACAAGGAAAGCCTGGCTTAATTAAATTAGCAGAATGAAAGCTGAGGAAGATAGCTGCCTATAAATACACTGGTGGAAGATAGGGAGGGCAGAGCAGCACTGGAGGAGAACTATTCATGCCCGAGGACAGTGTTGGCACAAGAACAAATGTACATAAACCGGCCCAGAATAAATTCAGCCTGGAAACTGGAAGATTGTTTCTGACAATTAGAGAGCAGTCGGACTATGGAGCAGCCTTCCTGTGGGAATAGAGGGGATAAAACCCTTCCTGCTTTTAGCAGGAGGGCTGGATCCGATGACCCAGGCATGTCATGCAGCCCAACACTCCCTCTCCTTTCCTTATTTTCCTGTCATTTCTGCCTCAGCCTCCTGTTTATGCCAATTCTCATCACGTCCCGCCCTCCTTTCTGTCGCCTGATACGGATCTCGGTTGCTGGCTTTGCTCCCTTCTGATGCAGGTGGCTTTCTTCTAACAGTAATAAATTCCCCACATGGTCAGGAGCCTGCAGCCTTCTTGGTGCTTTTTAGTTTCCTTTTTTTTTTAATCTCTGCCCAATCTTTCTTTGTCCGTTTGTCCTTCTTGCATGGAGGGGTCCAGACGGGGGACAGTTGGTGTCTTCCGACCAAGGTGTCTCTGCCAAGCCCCACACAGACGGGAGACTCCTTGGAGGGGGCTCTGATGTGTCCTGTTTGGGTTAAATAGGCACAAAATGGTAATCAGAGCCTATTTCCAGCCCTTGCATCACATGGTGCTGAAAATAATTTGTCCCAGTGATGGAAAAAGGCTTTGGGAAAATCCAGAGTGTTGGGAGCCATGGATGCTGACAGCAGTAGCTTGCAGCCTAAGCCCTGGGAGTTGTCCAATTTGCACAGTTCTTTCTGGGAGATATCCCATTTGGACAGCTCTTTCTAGGACTGGGAAATAATAGGATAACCTCAGAATAACTGTGTTGGCTTTTCAAGTGCCTTTTCTCAGGTTCCCCTCAAGCTGTTGTGGAGGGGATGGGGCAGGGAGGTGGCTGAGCTCTCCTTGCCTGCTGGGATGCTTCCAGGAGGGCATCTCTGATGCTCTTGGCTCGTGAAATTGGATGTTTGTGTTTGGTTTAGGTGCAGCAATAGTTCAATATTTAGGTTGACTTTTTGCTAAAAATATGGGCAGCGGATGGATGAGAGCGGGTGTGAGGAAGAAAAGGGATTTTTCTGCTTGCAGGTTGTACCTGTTCCCCTAAGCTGGAGCTTTTCTTCATTTATTACCATAATGAAGCCCCGTGAAACTTCCCAAAAGGCTGGAGACCTTGCAAGGAGAAGCATAAGACCAAATTTCCTCCTTCAACCGAATCATAATGTTGAATCCCAAGTGTGCTGGAGAAAAAGGAGAGAAATTAGAAGTCTTTGTCAGGTATTATGTCAGCTTTCTGGATTATCAAAGGAAATCTTTTCAGCAAGGCAGTTGAAATACTGGGTTTTCAGGGGAATTAAATACCAGCCTGTGTGTTTTGGGTGCCTAATTCTTCTAAGGCCTTCAAAAACTCCTGTCTTCATTCACATTCTCTGAGTGTCACAGCTTAACCCGAGCCACGTGCGTGCTCCATCCCAAATCCAGACAATTCCTCTTGATGAGGGAGAAGGGTTGGTGCTACTGCTGCCTTCTGCACGCACACAGCTCTGCCCAAGGACTGCAAAGTGCATCTATTTGAACTTTACTCTGCCTGCAGTTAATTGCAATTACATATTTAGTTCTCAGGATCAATAGGGAAGTTGGGGAGGGAGGGATGTGGGAAATAAACCCCCTTTGCTGTGATGCTCCACCTCATTTCCCATTTCTTCACAGCTCGAACACTTATGTTTCTAACCCCCTTAATGCCCATTTTTTGCTAAGCCCTGTCTTTATTGAGGGTTTGAGATTCATCCTTATCAGTCCTTTTATTTTTTCGTAGAGCAAAGTAGAACAGATACCAGATCAGAATTAAAATAATCACCCTAAACAATGCAACCAACCAAACTAATTTAGTAAAGCAACAGTTTGCATGCATCAAGGTTTTTTACTCCCTTAACTCTGTGTAATTGGGCTGCAGGTAAAGCTGAATAAATCATTTATGGAAGGGTAAAAATGGAGAATTTCTCGGCAGAGTGTGCTCAAACCTCATGGAGGGGTCACTGAGGAAGGACTGTGGGGGTCCCCATTGGGAGGAGCAGGAGGCTCTGTTTGGATCCCAGCTGCCCTGGCAGCATCAGGGAGGGATTTGGGCTGTGTGGGACAAATCCCAGCAGTGGGGTGAGGGATGCTGTGGGCACAGCACTGGGTGGGACTGTTCAAACTTCTCTTTGATGCTGCAAGACCTTATAGGGGGTGAATTGGGAAGAATTTAATTTGCAAAATTCTGCCTGCTCCTTCCAACTCCTCGCCACCCCTGCGGACCCACAGGATATGGCCCCAAGGCAGATTTGTCATTGTCACAATTACATTTATTCTGATCCCAGCCAGGTCAAACCTTATAAGCCAAGTACAAGGCAGTTGGCTGTGCCTTGTTTTCCCCCCAGATTAAGCTCTTTGCATCACACATCTATAGAATGACTTCAAAGCACTGAATATCCCATTTTCTTCCTCAGCTCCTGCCTTTGTTGGTTTGGGTTCTAAAGCAGCCAAAGGACTGTTGAAATTCTCATGCCTTCTCCTTATTTATTCAGCATTACCTTGGCTCTGCCTGGTTGGGGTGCCTCCACATGAAGATTTTACCAGCCCAGCTCTGCTGTGCCAGACATGGGAGCGTTTTCCCTGGGTGCAGGTGGAGAGTAAATCCATAATTCTGTGGAAACAAACCCAGGGGCAATGCTGTGCTCGACTCCAGCTGCTCTTCTCCTCTTCCCACTGCCCTCATCCTGCTGGGATGATGTCCTAGACACTGTTTTGGGGGAAATCTGTTAGATGAGATGGAAAACCCAGCTGAATTCCTTGCTGGAGCTGCATTCCCTCCATGCCTCTCTGGTGTATCTATCTGGTAGCATAAAGGAAAATGTCGTTAGTTTTCAGCCTCAGCATTGGGCTCCTTCTCCTGATGGCCAGCAGCAGTCTAGAGAGATGCCAAGGCAGCTGAGGTGTTGGCCAGGGCTGTGGCAAGTGGTGATCCCAGCTGGCAGGTTCAATTTGCCTTGCAGGCGCTGCAAAGCAGCTGCCAGGTCGCCCCAGGGCGTGACCTATGGGGCTTTTCCTGTGGTGCCATAGCAGGGAAAATGCCCTCTCTCCCTCCTCAGCAGGGAAAATGCCCTCTCTCCCTCCTCAGCACTAATTATGGACTCTTGTTTGTGTTTTGGAGGAAGGGATCTCTCTGTGCCCATGCTGCCAGCCCAGCATCCCCTCTGGGATACATGAGTGTGACCGTGGGGTTTCACAGGGGTTTTCAGACTGGGGAAGAGGTGAGGATCTGACTCCATGTTTCAGAAGGCTTGATTTATTATTTTATGATATATATTACATTAAAACTATACTAAAAGAATAGAAGAAAGCATTTCATCAGAAGGCTAGCTAAGAATAGAAAAAGAAAGAATGATAACAAAAGCTTGTGTCTCAGACTCTCTGTCCGAGCCAGCTGGGCTGTGATTGGCCATTAATTACAAACATCCAGCATGGACCACTCACGGATGCACCTGTTGCATTCCACAGCAGCAGATAACCATTGTTTACATTCTGTTCCTGAGGCCTCTCAGCTTCTCAGGAGGAAAAAATCCCAAGGAAAGGATTTTTCATAAAAGATGTCTGCGACACATGAGGATAGAGCTGGAAGCAGGGACACCCCAGGGGAGAGGAAAAAGAGAGGATGAGGACAGAGGGATGGCAGCTGGAGCTTGCCCTCTCTTTGCTGGCACCTTTATCAGCAGCTCCTTCAAACCTGGGCTGGCATCTACTGCTGCTGGCACTGTCCTGGCCATGCTTGTCCCTCCTGCAGTCATCCCTGTGACCTGCCACCCTGGCATGGTTCCAGGAGAGTCATCAGCTGCTAAAAATAACTGGGGAATAGCTGATGGTGTGGCTTCTCTCTGAGTGCTAGTGGAATTAGCCAGGAGGCTGATCCAGCCAGGGCTGCTCCCCTGTCCTGCTGCTCTCCCCAACAGGACGGGGAGGTCACGGCGCCTTGGCTGTGCTCCACGGCCTCACTGCTGCACTTGCTGGGCTGTCACAGCTGGTTTTCTCCTCTGCTCTGAGCCCAGGCACTGACAGGGAAGTCAGCTCATCCAGCAGTGCTTGTGGTCCTTGCCTCTCGCAGTGTCACATCTCTGGCACGGCTGTGCTCGAGTCTCAGGGTGAGTAGAGGTTACAGTGGTAACCTCACACCAGAGGGGAAAAACTCTTCCATCTCTGTCTCACCCTCCAGTGGGAGTGAGGAGCTGGTGTTCAGTGCCTTCAATCCAAAGCACAGCCCTCTGATGCTGGATGCCAACAGCCTTAACTTTCTCCTACAGGAAAAAACCCAAATTCTGCAGTGGGGAATCCAAGAGATTGCTGCGTGTGCTGCAAAGGTTCTCTGTCCATCTCATGATCAGAGAACTGGGCTTGCAGATTGCTTTGTTGCATTTCTCCCTTCCCAGGTCTCTGTTGCTTGTTATAATTCAGGCTTTTGCTCTCTTCAGTGGCCTCTCCTGCAAGATGGTGCCAAGCCAAGTGACACAGGTCTCCAAGGAGGAGATGCTGATTCAGCTGGGCTTGTCTGCTGGGGAGGTGTGGAGGCCACAGCTGCTTCTGGGTCACAACCACCTCAAACAAAGCCTGGGGCACTTAGGGCACCCTGTGGCAGGGACAAAAGGAGGTCTGGGCACCCTTTTTGTGTTGAACAGCTATTTTATTCTGGCCTCTGGCTGGAGGGACCTGTGCTCTGTGACCTTGTGTGTGGGTTGCAAATAGAGAGATGCCCTCCTTAGCACAGCACGTCCAGATCTTTAATCAGGGACCTCAGTGTCCATAACCTTGCTTGTAATAGCTCTCTGCAGTCACTGCTAAACATATTCAGGCCTGGGAGCAAATGCTGGAGGAAACATCTCCATTCCTGCTTGTGGGAAAGGGCTTTTTTCTATATCCCACTGGCTGAGTGCTCAGGGTTGCTCTGTTAGCGAGGGCATCCTCATCCTCTTCCTCATCCTCATCTTCACCCCATCCTCATCCTCATGGATGTGTGAATTCCTCTGGCTGGGAGTGCTGAGTGCCCTTGATGCCTCAGGTTTTAGCTTTTATATGTTTCAGATTCTGTGCTGCTCTAGTGTGTGGGCCTGGGCTTCACATTAGGGGATGGTGAGCTCTGTGCACAGAGCAGGGAGACAAAACAATTCCTGCTCCAGCTGGGCACCAAGGACAAATGATCCAAATCTCAGGCCCAAGAGCACAAACACTGTGGGCTGGAGAGAGAAAAACAAGCAGGATGGGACTGCATGGGCTGGAGCTGGAATTGGACAATGAACTGCAAGGTGCAAATGGAGCAGAACTGATCAAAGTGAGAGACCCTGTGAGCGCATGTGCATTTTGGGACCATTTTGGTTCATTTTGGGTTCATTTTGTGACCATTTTGGTTCATCTTGGGTGCAGCCCTGGCTGGGCTCTTGTGCTGCCCAAGGTGGATCCATGGAGGAGATCCTTTTAATAAATCCCTGCTTTATTCTCTAACTCTGTCTGGCCTCTGTTCTAGCTCAGCCTACACAAGGCATCACCCTGGCAGAGCAAACCAGGCTCAAGGGCTGCTCAAATGCTGCAAACTTGCCAGTGCTGAAGCTCTGCTTTTCTGCTCTGGACTTCTCTCTGCTTTTCATTCCTCTGTTGCATTTGTGCCTGTTACCCTCTCATTATAGGTCCTATGTTTCTCAGCTTTCCTTTCTGGGAACCGTGTCTGCTGTGTGCTGGAGCTGCGCCTCCCCCGCGCCGCCCTCGGCAGGAAGCGGGATGTGATCCCTTCCATCCCTTCCATCCCCTCCTCTTCTGGCAGCTGCAGCAAAGTGTGCAGTTCACCGAGGGGACAGCAACCAGGATTCCAGGAGAGATTGGTGCCTACTCCCTCTCTAACTGCAGTTGCCTCTTTTCTTATTTATAAGTGCGAGCAAACAGGTGCTAAAAGCTTTTCCCCCCATCCTTCTTGCGTGGCACAGTCAGGCTCTCTCCTGAGACCTCTCCTTGTAATGTGCTCTCTCCCCCCAAAAGCTGCTTCTGCAGCTCTTGGCATCTCTGCAAGGACTTGATTTATCTGTTTATCTTCCCCTCTCCCCTTCTTCATTACAGCTGGCGTTTGGGGCTTGGCAGGAATGAGTGGAGGTATCCTTGAGCTCTCTGCAGGTGAGCTGGGGGTTGGAGATTCCTACACTCACTTTGGATATTGTGTTTTTTCCATGGGGTGCTGTGTCCAGAGTCCTGTTTTGGATTTGTTAAAGCCTAATTCTTCCCAAAGTTAGTAGCTGTGAACCTCTGCTTCAGTGGCCTTAGTTCATGCCCCTTAGTTCATGCTCTGTCCACTTGTGTGTGTGGATCCTACAGGTATTGATCCACTGCTTTGGAAAGAGGTTTGTGTGGTTCCTTAACCTTTCTACTCTGGAATAACCCAGGAAGCTTCATACATCCTCTAATTCTGGCTGCTCCTGGTGCATTTTTAAGCAGGCAGCTTGTTGATGTGCTCTCTGGAAAAAGTCTACTTCGTGGTAAAGCAAAACCTCATCACTGGTGCTGTCACTGGAGAAAAATGTATTCATTACAATTATTCTTACTATTATTTTTAGGAAAGATGCGATCTCACCTCATGCATAAAATTAGTTTAATGGAACAGCAGGAATGGGAGGGAATATTGGCTTTCCTGTGCTTGTCTGGGGAGGGAGTGAATAATTTCTTTGCTCCCTCTCAGGCCCTGGATGAATGATATGTCATTGGAACACAGTTTTAGCTGAGGTGTGTCCACGAAGGCAGCAGGGAACCAAAAAAAAACAGGTTTTAAAAATTACTTAAACGAAGAAGAAGGAATCTGTGAGCTTCTGAACACTGTCCTCAAGCAGCCAGTGAGTCTGAGAACTGAGACTGACTGAGGGAGGGAGAAATAGGGGCAGCAAATGCATTTGTGTCTGGTAAATCCTCAAATGCAGGGGTTACCTCCCATCTTGAGTGGAGAGGAAAAGGGGCACCATGTCAGAAGGGTTGGGACACCAGGTCTTGCACATCCCACGGTCTCCCCATGCCTCTCCTGAGGTTGTTCCTGCTGCTTTTCTCTGCCCCAATGAGCACAGCCAGCAGGCACTGCGTTGGTAGCGCTGTCAAAGTGCACTTGTGCTTGCCTGCCCCTCAAAAACTTCTTTTTTTCACTTCACTCCCTGGGAATTGGAAAGGAGAGATGAGGATGGAAGTGATAATGTCATCTCAGGGCACCCAGCGCCGGTGACGGCCGCGCATGCAGGAGCTCTCGTCCCCTCCAGCAGTCCCCCATGGCCTTGTCCCTCGGTTTATTTCCCCCCAGAACTCCAGGTTATCTCGGGGAGAGCTTTTTTTTCACTGAAAAGAGAACTCCAGTGAATTTCTCCCTCTCTTGTGGGAGCAAGAAATTTGTAAAAAATTCGAAACAGAAACTCTTCTTTCACTTGCTGATCCCCAGTGTCTTTTCAGCAGTCCCACACGGCCTTGTCCCTCGGTTTATTTCCCCCCAGAACTCCAGGTTATCTCGGGGAGAGCTTTTTTTCACTGAAAAGTGAACTCCAGTGAATTTCTCCTTCTCTTGTGGAAGCAAGAAATTTGTAAAAATTTTGAAACAGAAACTCTTTGCCGGTAGCTAGAGGATCTGCCTTCTTTGTTTGGAGGAATATCCTGGTAAAAAATCTGCTGAAAACAAGGCTTGTCACAGCTTCTGGCCCTGGGATTCAGGTGGGACCAAGCCCTTCACCCACAGATGAGAAAAGGAGCTCTCCCCTCCTTTCCTGGAGGGAGAGATCCCTTCCTGCTGATCCCCGGTGTCTTTTCAAGCTTTGACGAAATGTGTCCACAAGAATTAGGGGTTCTTTAAGTGAGAAGGATCAAAGGATGAGCTGGGAATGGGAAAAAAAAGTGTGGGAAGGAGGCAGTTGCAGGCAAACTCATCTAATTTCCATCAATAGGTGTGAGTCAAGCCTGAGGTTCTGCCGGTCTCCCAATTCCCTCCTTCCCTTGCAGTTTGTACAGGGTGTTTGCACTTTTCCCTCCTCCACCACTCTTCCCTCTTGGGCTGCAGGAGATAGACACTTTTTAAAATGCAAGGTGAGGGTTAGTTTGGTTTTTTTTTTTTCAGCTCATCAAATGCTCTCTGGTGGCACCAGGGCTGTGAGAAAGCCTAAAAGACTTGGAGGCTGTGTGCAGTCTCATTCCCTTCGGGCGCCAACCCCCGGCATCCCTCCTCCAACAACTTCACTTCGTTGTGATGGCTTTCCAACATCTCCTCGCCCTCGGGCTCCTGCAGCTCCCCCAGCGCCACTCACTGCTTCTGACTCCACTCCCTGTCCTCCTTCCAAGTCGTCTTTGGGCCACCTCCACATCTACTTTACATTGCAGGGGACAAAATCTCACCCATGCCTGCAAGGAAGTGAAAACACGGCCATGAAGGAGCTTCCTGTGCTCTGTGGGTGAAAATATCTTCCTTGCTACCCGAAAAAAAAAGATATAAAATTGCTTTTTAACCTGCTTGTCTTCCTTCTCCCTGGTGGAAGCATTGATCTGACCTGGCTGTGTTGTGCTGTCAGCGTTCAGGTTGTCCCCAGAGCTCCTCTAAGCCAGGATCACAGGCCAGATTAAACTGGTAGAAAACCTTACAGCTTGTGGGGGGACATTCCCAGAGAGTACAGGGACTTATTAGTGACAGGGGATCTTGAGGAGAGCAGGCTTTGCTGGGAGATTTTATCTATTTTTACAGCTGGCGCAGGTGGATTTTTCTATGATAAAAAGCTGTAAACACCACAAAAGTCAGAATGCTCCTTCCTGGCTTGCAATAATCAGCTTCTAGCTCTGAACCACCAGAGAAAAAGGACCCTGCCCCAAAGTAATAGGACTTGGCAGAGGTCAGGCTCTGCCTGTAGGTGATAAGAGAGTTTAGCCTTGAACCAATTCCTTTGGAGGGAGCTGGGCAAAAAGAAGGTGCTGGTGGTGCCCCTCAGGGGAGGAATTTGGAGTTAACCAGCCCCTTAATGCACATCAGAGAATCCACCTCCTCCAATATCTCATTTTTTGGAGACTGTTTTCCTTGCTCCTGCAAAGAAAGGGGACATTGCTTTTAATACTTTTCAATATTATCTGCCCTGTCTGGTTTTACTTGGGAGGAGCGTTGGTTTTCTTTTTTTGTTATCCATCCTTTAAACTGTTTTTGAGCAGGAAAACACTTCCCCCAAAGGTTACTTAAAGAGTTCTTGTCCAAATAGTGACAACGATGGCACTTGGGGGTTGTGCATTGATCCCAGAAGGCAAACAAACTACACCAACTATAAACCTTACGGTTTTTAATTGGGAAATTGATTTTAAATCCAAGCCTCTTGAAAAATCTAATTATTTTCCTTTAAAAAAAAAACCACAACAAAATGAAAATAGGGAGAGTCTTTCTCTCTGTCATGTTCCACCAGGTGAAAGAAAGTGAGGAGGAAATAATTCTTGGCTGCATCTCTGCAGGGTGCCCTGGTGATCACCTGGATAATACAATCTGATTTTTGGCCTTGAGTCTGTTCCCTTGGATTATCACATTTCTTCAAGGACCAAAAGCTGTGCCGGTGATCCAGACCCGGAGGAGAATGTCTTTTTAGTGGTAAGCTTTCAGGTTTGGTTTGTTTTTTTTTTTTTTTACCTTTTCCCCAGCCATCAAAAGCCAGAGAGGAGGCTTTTATCATGTGGCTGCTTTATAGAGAGCATGTGGGCATCCTGACCAGAAGCCAGCTTCCCTTCCTTCCTTCCTTGTTTCCTTGTTTCCTTGTTTCCTTGTTTCCTTGTTTCCTTGCTTGTTTCCTTCCTTCTTTCCTTCCTTGTTTCCTTCCGTTTCCTTGTTTCCTTCCTTGTTTCCTTGTTTCCTTCCTTTTTTCTTTCCTTGTTTCCTTGTTTCCTTCCTTATTTTCTTGTTTCCTTCCCTGTTTCCTTCCTTTCCTTCCTTGTTTCCTTCCTCTCCTTCCTTTCCTTCCTTTCCTTCCTTTCCTTCCAGCAGCTTCCCTCCCTCCACACCTCAGAGCAGGGTTTGTTTATAGAAACACTGTCAAGCAAAAAAAGTCTTTCCAATAGCTCCGAGGAGAGGGACATTTCCAACTACTCAGTCACCCTCAAACTGTGAAGACGCCACATATCAGCTGCATAAAATTAATTTATTTAGTTAAGGGAGGCGTTAATTAAGAGATCTCATTTATTGTGTTTCCGCAGACAGCTCTCGAGGGCCTTTGGAGTTGTCAGCTCTGGTGACAGCAGGAGCTAATGGTGTCACAAATCCATCGTGGCAGGATTCCTGCCAGGGGAGGAAGTGGGAGATGGTGGAAGGGGTTGAGAAGGGGGTGATGGAGATGTGGCAGAGGCTTGGGGGCTGATGAGAGCTCTGCCCTTCCTTAGACTCCCCCCCCAGTGAATTCTGGCTCCAGGGTTTGGCAGAGCAGCTCAGCAAAGCCACGGATGCCAGGCCACGTGCAGCCAAAAAAGTGTTTGTGTGGATCCACTTAAAATAACCGACTGCCCATGTGAGCTGAAGGGGGAAGGAATCTTTGATTTATTTGAAATAATCAGCTTTTTCTGCACTCAGAGAGGTTAATTCTCCTTGGTTAATCAGGATGTGTCAATCTGACAAGCAAGTGCAGGCCTAACACCAAACTTGTGGGTTTAAATTTAAAGTGTCTAAGAAAATAACGAATACATTTTATCTGAAAGAATTACATGCTCCAGTACAGCTGTTTATAGGCATCTCCTTCAGGAAAAGCTGCACCAACACTTTTGCCCCCACTTTTTTTATCTTCTTATCATCTTTATCAAGTTGCTTTTGGAGGCAATTGAAATTCTCTTGATGCAGAAAATAAGCCAAAAGGAAAAAAAAATCATACAAAACAGTGGAGTGCTAAACTCAGTGAGGAAGTGGTGCTGCCATCTCCCAGGCAAAGAGGTTTTGTGTTTTCAGCTTTTTGTTAAACAAAGGAGGCATTGCCTGTGCTTAGGAAATCAGCCCTGGCTCTTCTTTAACACTCTACTAACAAATACATATTATTACTTCCTCCTTTTTAAATGGATTTTCACTCATTTAAACCTGGGGTATGCATCAGCCACATGCAGGCCACCACTACTTTAACTTTGACTTATTTATTTATTTTTTTAAGCATGGTTTTAATGTGTGTGGGATGGCAGTGGCTGTGCAGCTTGGATGAGCCCATAGCCCTGCCTCTCTCTGGGTGATCCATGTGCCCCTGCCCAGGGGGAATGAGGTTTCAGGGGAATTTTCTGCCATTGAGAGCTCAGGGTTGGATTTTGTAGCTGCTCAGCTGCTCCAGGAGTGGTTTGAGAATAGGGAAAGGCATTTTCCAAGCAGATCCTGAGGGGTTTTCAGTCCAAAAGAATCACTGGGAGCTTGCCCTGTGTCCCCAGGGACGAGCTGCATTTTGCTGTCTGCCTCTCAGAGGAGAAAGAAACCTTGCCTTGCCCTTGGCTCCCATCACAAAAGCTTTGTGATCCTCAGGCAGAGCTGGGCAGGGATGGACAATGGTGAGAGATGGAGCATTTAATTTCTGATTTAACCCTGAAGCAACAGCAGGGCTTTCCTGTGCTGGGAGCTGCAGGGAGAAGAGGATTTTTCCCTATGGGAGTTGCATGTCCAACAGATTTTTCTCTTGGGTCTGTCTCCTCTGAAGCCACACAGGATCTGACCAAGGCTTTCCCTGCAGTAACACAGTGTGGATTTCCCTTTGCTTTACTGCTGTGCTGTATCCCCATGGCTGTATCCCCAGGGCTATCCCCTGTATCCCCAGGGCTGCCTTACCCTGTCCAGCTCAAATCTGGATCTAAAATCCAACAGAGCCATGAAATGCTTTGGAAGTGAACATCTAATTCCAACACCCATTCTGTGAGCAGGGACCAGGTTCCTCAGAGCCCCATCCAGCCTGGCCCTGAGCACTTCCAGGGATGGGCCTGACTCTGTTTTTGGGAGAGGCACAGCAGGGCACTGTCCCAGCTGGGGCAGAGGGTGGCACGTTGGTGGGCTGGGAGGCAGGCACACAAAATCCACAGTGTGGATGTGTTCCAGAGCTGCCTGGGGAGGATTATCTCTCCTGATGGAGTGGCCGTGCTGGAGGACAGGGTGCTGTGGGAGGGGGCCCAGCAGAAGATGAGCTCACGGGGGATTTGTTTAAAGCGCGGCGTCGGATCCCATAAATCTGCGGGGTTTTGCATATTTCCATATTTATATATGAAAATTTCCCGGGGTGGCTCAAAGGCAACTGAAATAAAAACAAGGCTGTCAGAGCTTGAAAACCACCAGCAAATCTCTAACAGACCATTTAATACAAATGTATGGGCTTGGAGAACCTCTGAGCTGGTCCCCCAGGCCACTGCAGCTCTGCTGGCTGGGAGGCTGCAGAGTGGAGGAACCTTTCAGCCTGGCTCATGTCCCATGGGAGGGGGACATTGGGCTGCTGGCACTTCCCTTGGGTGCTGTCTTGCTGTCTTGTGTGTGCTGTGATGGTTTGGGAGCGGGCAGGGAGTTGATCTTTGTGGCTGCTTGCTTGTGGTGCCCCAAATCTGCGAGGGATGCTGGTGGCAGGGCTAGAATGGGGCAGAGGAATGTTTTACACCCTGCAGGAGCTGTGCTGTGCTTGTGTTCAGCCTTCCTGGTGGAGACTGACTCCTTCTCCTGTGCCCTTTTCCTTCCTGATCTGCAGTTATCATCCAGAACAAGAATTCTCCAAACCACTGGTCTGCATCACCCTTGCTGACCTTCTGCTGCTTCATGAGTTCCTTCCCATGGATTTATTTAAAGGAGCATCTCAGAGATTTATGCTCTGTGTCCAGAGGGGCCCTCCAGGTTGGAAAACAAACTCCTTTTAGATTGCCATGCATATCTTCATGCTGGTTTTTGAGTAACTCCAGGTGTTGTCCACCAACCACTTCTGGTCTCCCTGAGCAGCCCCAGATCCCAGTGTAGGTTCTGGCCTGAAGATTTTATAGAATCACAAAATAGTTTGGGTTGGAAGCAACTTTTAAAGTCCAATGCCCTGCCATGGACAGGGTTGCTCAAAGCCTCATCCAGCCTAGTCCAGAATATCCCCAGGGATGGAGCATCCACTAGCCTCTCTGGGAGAACTCTGATTTCACCACCTTCATGGTAAAAATCGTGCACCAAATGTTTCTGGAGGCAAGCTTCTGCTTTCCTGATGCAAGGACAAGAGCAAGCTCCGAGTCCTCAGTAATTTTCCCCCTCTTCAGTCCCAAGGCAGGAATTGGAGGCCATGGACACCCTGTTTCAGCTGCAGTCTCCAATTCAAAAGGAAATAATTAGCGAAGGATGGGAAAGCTGGGACAAAAACAAGCTGTCGAGAAGAAGAAGAAGGTGCTAATGTGTGTGTCATCCCTCTTCCCTCCTGGCCGGCCCGCAGAGGTGGGAGGCGGGCACTGATGGGGAGGAGGGAGGGTGTCAGTGCTTGCCTGTCAGCCTCAGCTGTCTCCAGACATCAGCTCTCCTCTTGTGAAGACTCCTCTTGCTCCCAGGCCACTTCCTTCTGCTGTCCCCCAAATCCCTGGCAGGGATTTGCTCCACACGGACAGTTTGATGGCCACGACTTCCCTTGCACAAATGCTTCCAGCTCAGGTTTGATCCCCTGCCGCTGATTTGTGTCCTAACAGTGCCCATTTCTCTTCATTACCCACCGACAGGTGTGTGGGATGAGCAGCTCACATGTTGGTGTCCGCAGTTATTAAGTTAAGCAAGATGAATCCCAGCATCAGCATTTCCCTCTTGGCTTTGCTCAGGGCTTTGCTCCTTCCCTGCAGGGCTCCTGGTGGTCACTTTGGCCACTTGGTGGTCACAGGGGGACATTCTTGGCACTCTTGAAAGGTGCTGGGTATTTTCTGCCTGAGAAAATTGCTTCCCAGGTCATTCCTGTCATCTATTGCCAGGCTGGGGGAAGAAGCAAGGCAAAAATCCAGGGGTATGAACACCTGGGATATGAACATCCTAAAGTTCTCCCCAAAGCTGTGGTCTCAAGGCTGGAGCTGTCACCCTCCATCCACTTTCTGCTGCCTGGTGGCACCAGTGATGGGCATGACTGGAGGCCAATTTTAAGGCTGGCAGTTAATATTTAGGGGGTTTTTGGAGGCTGGGACTTGCTAACTTTTAACCAAACTTTTAACCAAGCTTTTCACTAAACTTTTAACCAAACCTTTCGCCAAACTTTTAACCAAATTTTTTTATACTCCTCAGCCTCAGTGGGCCTGCTGCTGGGTAGCCATGGCTTACATAGGGGAAGGTTTGTCTGGCCAAGCTTCTGACAGCTGGCATAGAGGGAGCACCCACCCCAGCCTTCAACAAGACTTTTGCCCATCATTTCTGTGCAGGGCTAGTGATTTCTGAGGAAAAAAGGGAATCCCTGCCAGTCATAGTGGTCTAAAATACCCTGTGAGCGTGCATAGTGTGGTCAGCAGTGTTTGCTCCAGAAAAGCAATTCCATCCCTGCTCTGCTCTGGGGCTCCATGAGGTTTAGGGCAGCATTTCTCGCCTCTCTGTGGGGTTTGTTCCCAAATCCTGCTGCCTTTCTAAGGGCAGGTTCCTGCCATGCCCTGCAGCACCCATCCCTTTTTCCCTCTAGCTGGCATTAGAGGGCAGTCAAAGGAAACCTTCCTCATCCTCCTGCTCTGCGGGCTGCCAGCCAGGGGGCACAGGGCTGCCCTCCAAGCAGGACCCTTTGCCTTGCCCTCACCCTCTTCTTTCGGCTTCCTGCTCGTGTTTCACGGGTGAAAACCTCTCTGGTTTTGTGCCTGCCATTCGGGACAGTGCATCTGCAGCCCTGATGAATCCTGAGCACCACGGCTCCTCCCCTGCCTCGCCCCCCGTCTCCCCCTAATTGACATCCCTGAATCTTGTCTTGGTTTGACAAATCAGGCTACTTACTCTAAGTGATGACATGGATAAATATTGCAGGCATTGCTTTTACGTCTGGATAGCCTGATAATAAAAGCTATCAGGATCTCTTCCCCCTGCCCGTGCATAGCAATTACTACCCAAGGGTTCCCTCCTCCATCACCGGAGCGGGATGTGCAATTGTGTCTGTGACAGCAAGATTTCCCACTTGCACTGCTGGTTTTGGGCCATAAAACTGCCTTTTTTTTTTTTTTTTTTTTTGCAGACAATTCACTAGCAGTGTGGTGAGACTGTGCAAGCTGTGGGTTCAGAGTGGGGGATCTCCCAGGAGCCTTTTTGCTCATGAAATTCCAGGCACATGTGCCCGCTTGGATGGACCTGGGTGTCTGGAGTGGCCACGGTGGGTTGAGGGTGTTGCTTTGACTCACAGGTGCTGTCCCTGTGCCTTCCTCGAGCCAGCCCCCATCCACGCTCTGCTCCTCATCTCCACTGGCACGTTGGTGGCTCTCCTGGGCTGAGGCTGTCAAATTGCAGGGTATTATTTTTAGCCTGGTTTCCCGAGGAAAAGCAGCTTATGTGATTGTACTGTCTGTCAGTGCCTTTCCTCCCACCAGCCTCCCCTTAACAAGTTTTGAACCCCCTGTCACATTTTCCTGGAGGGATGGAGAGCTCCAAGACGTGACATTCCTGCACGTTTCCCTGCAAATTGGCAGCTGGGGCCACCTTCCTCAGGGAGGGGATGAGAATGGGTGGCAGCACCAGGGACAGCAGGAGATGCTGGGGAAAGTGTGAGGTGAGAGGCTGGGAATGGTCTCCTCTGAAGGTTTAATATCTCAAACACAGATATTAAGCCTTAATTAAAGTTAATTTCTGGGAGAGGCGTTTCATTACAAAGGGTTTCTCCAGCTCAGGCGTGTCCACACCATCTGCTCGGAGCCAGCAAAGCCCTCGACCCCTCCGGCTGCAAGGACCGGCCCTTCCTGGGAAAAAGGAGCTCCTAAACCTCTCTTTTCTCCCTCCCTGCCTCTCAGTTTGGGCCATTACTGACAGGAATTTATTAATTTTTTTAAGAGCCAAGTGCTGCTGCTGGCGGGGGAAGGCAGAGTTTTGTCTCCTATGGTTTTCCTCAGTGCGGGTTCTCAGAGAAATTTGGGTTGGTTCTTCTCCTTTCTCCAGCAATTTTTTTATTTTCCTTAAGCTTTCCTTAAGAGTTTGTGATTTCTGTCCTTTGTGAAAACAGGGGTGAAAGTTGTGAAATGGTGGCCTGACTGAGATGGTCACACACACCCAGGAGCTCCTGTTCCTTAGGGAGCTGCTCTTAATGAGAGACAGCTCCCATTAATGCTTGCTTACTTTTTAGTCGAGGTCTTTGCTGGGAATGGAATTTTTATGGGAAATCTTAAACCAAACAATGAAGCTAATAAGCTGTAATCAAAACCAGGGAGGGAAGGGACCTGCTTCTTTCTCATCCCACAGTCCTCCTCCCTGAGGTTTCAGAAGGAAGGCTTTTCCTACAGCAAGATAAAACCAAGATACTTTTAATTTTTTTTTCTTTTTTTTTTTTAAACCAGAAGGTGAGAGTGAAACTCCCAGGATTGGTTTATGGCTTGGGCCTCACTGGGAATGTTGGAGAGAGAGAAGTACAAATCCCTACTTTGAAGGGCTTGAATCTGAGCCATCTGCATCCCTGGCTAGTGCCCAACATACCAGGTTATTTGTGCTCTGTGAAGCTTTATTTCTCTTGTTTTCTTCCCTTTTTCTTTCTTTTATTTCATTGCTTTTTTTTTTTTTTTTTTTTTTCCTAAACCACTGAAAACTCCGTGATGACGCAGAAAAATCTGTGGCCTGGGTAAATAAATGTGTCATTTGAAATGGCTTTTTTCTCCCCTCTGTGTGAGATCTTGGGCTTGGCAAGTTGACATCCTCTGACTAAAAACCATTTTGTCTCAATTTCTGGCCATTCTTGCTCACAGTGAGTGGGTTTTGCCCATAAAGACAGAAGTTGCTGGGTAAAGCTGAGTAATTCTCTGTTTAGAGGCCTTTGCTGCTGTCTTCTCTTTCCTCAAGCAGCCACCTGAAGAGGATTATTGTCACATATTTTGATGTAGAACCTGAATCTGTCTCCTGGTTTACTCAGGAGAAATCCAAATGCACTTGCAACAAGCCCAGGATTCCTCGTGAAATGTTCACCTGCTTAAAGAAGGCTTTAAAGGAAAAAAACCCTTTATTAAGAAAAAAATAGAAGGAAAAGCTGTTTTTCTCACTTTATGAGATGATGGATATTTTTTTTTTCTGTGTGCAATATTTAGATAAAAGGGGCTGAACTTCTAATTACATTACCTAAGGAGGCTTAATAATGTTTGCCCAAAGTATCTGGTCATAAAAATTCACCAGAGTCAATTCAGTTTAATTTCTGTTGAAATCCCTTTGCTTCATCCCTTCCTGCTTCCCAAGAGCTGTCTGAGGATGGGAAATCCTTGGGTTTGGGTTCCAACAGAGACATTTTTGTGTTTGAAGAGGGCTGGAGAAGACCTGGGTTTGGAGATGCTGCACTGGGGGACCTCCTGTGCTGGCCAGTAACACCAATTTATATTCCAGCTGTACCTCAGCCTTTTGGTAGCAGTTAATAGTTTTTTTTCTTTCCCTCTCCTGGAAATATTTGGAGTCGTAGATGCCTTTTTGCCATCAGGGCCCCCAAATCCGTTGTAGGACAAGCTCAGCCACAGAGGGCTTCTCCACTGACTTTGGCACCCTTGCCACTGATCTTTTAAACCTGGGATTTTGTCCCTTGAATGTCATTCCACATCCATCAGTCCGGTTCTCAAAGGCATAATTTCCTTCCAAATGATGCCAAAACTTCTTGTTTTGCCTTGTTTTGCCTCCAGAGTAGTGAGTTTGATGAGTGTTGGTCCCCCGTTGTTAAGGAAGTGTTGAATGTGAGTGGTGACTGAACAGCCTGCTCAGCAAAATCTCTCCAGGCTGCCTCCTTTTTGGGTATTATCTATTATAATAGATATATTTATTTTTTTTTTTAGGCAAAGCATTTCTTTGATTCATAATTCTTATCCTAATGTTCCCCTCCTACAGTTTAACTAATCGTTTGCCCATGTGGCACAATATCAGACGCTTTTCTGAAGTCCAGATGGTCAAGCTCTCTCACAAAAGACAAAGATTGGCTTTTGTCTTGAAAAAAAAAAAGCAAAAAAAAAGCTGTTATCTCCCAGAAAAATATATTTACCAGGCTCGCCTGACTGAATCCATCTGCATGAAATCTGGCTGGTTTTACCCAATTTTCTTAGATTTTTGCTTTGGGGTTGCTTCTCTAGCAGAGCTGCTGCTCAGACCAACCTGTGGCTGCCCAAACCTCACCCTCCCACCCCAGTTTTAAATATTCCCTCATCTTCAGCCTTGAACCCTCCTTCCCTCCTGCTCCCCCTCATTAGATTAGCTTAAAATAATCTGTGGAGAAAGGAATCTCTGGGCAGGCAGGCAGTGGCACTGAAGTGATTATTCCCAGCACAGCAAAATGTTGAGAACTGGGTACAATTATCACTCCCGGTTTTACATGCTAACAGGATTTGCCTTTGGGGGATTAAGTTAACTATTCTGTCACGCAGGTGAGTGTTTTGTTTTGCTCCTCTGAACCAGCCTTTCTCAGGCTGTCAGGGAGAGGAAGATAAAGGATGAGTCCTGCTTTACAAAGCCCCGACTGCGGCTCAAGGCTCGCCTTGGAGAGATTAATTTAGGCTTGTTTCAAGGTCATCTCAGGTGCATCTCCTTGTTGAAGGCGCTTGCACTGCTGGAGAAGTGGGGATGCTTTTAAAATTCTTCCAGGCTGTGGATCAAGGGGAAGTGGGGAGCGGAATAAGCTCTGATGTTTCAAGAAAATATAAATAAAGAGACTCGGTCCAGACTCTCTGTGTGGTGAAGCTTTCAGGCTGTCACTGCATGGATTCCCAAGCTGAGGGCAAAGAGCTGCTCCAGCCAGAATTTCCACTCAGTTTTTCATTTTGACAGAAAATATCAGGGTGATTGACCTTTTTTATTTATTTTTATTTTTGTGTTGAGCCCATTCCAGGGAGTTCTTGTGACTCCCTGTGATTGTAGGCTCCAGTGCTTTGGGTGGCAATTGGGTCCCACTGGGCAGAAACTGCCCAAAATGGGACCAAAGCAGGGCTTTACAGGAAAAGTGGCACCATGGGAGGTTTAGATTGGAAAGATTTCTTCACATAAAGGGTGAACAGCATTGGAACAGACTGCCCAGGGAAGTGGTGGAGTCACCACCCTTGGAAACGTTGGAGAAATGTGTGTTGACGGCACTTGAGAACAAGGTGGTGCTGCTGGTTTGTTGGCTGTACTGGCTGATCTTAGAGGCCTTACCCAGTCTTGGCGATTCCCTGGAAGAGAGAAACCTCTGACTGGTTGTGATTTTGGGGCGGAATGACCATTTTGGCTATAGCCAAGCTTTCAACAGTGATGGGAGATCAAGCGGATACAGCCAGCGAGCAGCACAACAAATGACAATGAGAGATTTTTTTTCCCTCCGCTGATAAACTCAGGTCTATTTCCATGCCTGAACTGTGCAAAATAGGGGGTTTAAGTTTTGCATTGTTCCAATTTTCTTTGAGAAAATAAAGACCTTGCAATTCCTAAGGAGTTGTGTTCTTCAGATGTTCTTTCCTCCCTGAGTCAGGACACCCCTGGTAACCATCCCTCCTACCCCTTTAACAGAAACTCCTTTTCTGTTGACTTCATGGGGAAGCTGCAGCTTTAGGAGATGATCAGAATGAAACAAATCCCTTCTGAATTAATTGAAAGGGTCAATGTCTGCAGTTAATCAGTTAAAACTGCCTGTGGTTACCCAGCTGTGTCTTTCATGTCAGCAAGATCTCCACCTAAGATAGATTTTTTTGGTGGTTTTTTGGGGGGACACATGGACAATTATGCTTTGACATTTATCTCAGGCATAGCTTTGCCTCTCTTCTTCCTTGCTGGTTTTTTTTTGGGGTTTTTTTCCCCCTCCTAGTCAGATGTAGGTTGGAATAACTTGACTTAATGACACTTTTTCAGCCCTGATTTTGGTGGTGACAGTTATTAACAGTTCCACGATAAGAAACAGGTGTTTCAGCATGGTCCATCAGGCAGAAGAAGAACAATGCCTCCCCAATGTCATTGTTCATGATGTATTCAGTGACTGCTGGCTTTTTTTTTTTTTTCTTTTAATGAAGATTTTATTCAACCTCATAGGTAGCATTTACTATTTAGTATGCAGGCTTTGGGCAAGCTAGTGGAGTGGAAAAGCTTTTAATTTCTTTTTAATGCAAACATGGATCTTGCAAGACCTTGTCAAGTGATTGGAATGGGCTCAGGCTCCTGCTTATGTTCTCTCAGCATCACTTGGTGGTCCCCTGCAAGAAAATCCTGAGGATTTCTCATGGGATTTGTGGTTGAAGGGACAGGTCCAAGCCTGAAGGGATCAGGGAGACTCTCCTGGCCACTCCAGTTTTGTAACAAGGAGCCACACCTGGATGGTTTGGGCAGAAAACATCATTAGTATAATAGGGGCATTGCAGCAGCTCCTGGGCTCTGCTGCCACTTCCCAGGCTTTCCCATGGATGGGTGGGTGAGGAGCAAAGTTTTGGAGTACAAAGCTGTCAAATACCCTGGGTAGTTTTTGTTCTGATGAGGTGTGAGCATGGATCACTGCCCTTGCAGGGATGGCTGGCCATTTGCTCTGGGCTGTGAGGGCAGGGCAGCTCTCCCTCCAGCTGCACCCCGGGGTGTGCTGGGCAGGCCTCACCCTCCCCTCTGTGCTCCTGGGGCTCACAGGGAAAGAAAGGGGTGAATATGGGGCACAGCAACCACGTGTTGAAGATTGCAATGCAAGATGTTTTCCATCGCCATCTGTATGGCAGATTCCCTTTGTCAAGTGGGCAGTTTGCCTTATCACTCTCTTTGTGTGACCACAATCACACCTCCCTCGGAGGGGACATTGCTGATAACAGACTATTGAATGTCTCTGCATTGGGAGATGCTCTGCCCAGAGGGAGGAGCCAAGCATTGCTACCCAGATAGAATCCAGAGGTTTTGAGACACCAGCACGGCTTTCTCCACGGGATTCCCCAGAGGAACAGCAGCTGCCTCTCCTTCCACTGGATCTTCAGAGGAAGAATACATCCTTCTCTACAGGATCCCTGCTCCAACAGAACCACCCCTGACACTGCAGGAGGGCTGCAGCCACATTTCCAATGGGACTGCCACCAACACCCCACAGGGTGTCAGGTTGGGTTCTGACTCTGACAGTGTTGTTCTAGTGCACTGCATTGTTTATTTTATCCTTTTATTTTTTTCCTTTCCCTATTAAATAACTGTTATTTCCTGCTCCCATATTTTTGCCTGAGAGCCCCTTAATTTAAAATTCATAGCAATTGGGAGGGGTGGGGAGGGTTTAAATTCTCCATTTCAGGGGAGGCTCCTGCCTTCCTTAGCAGACTCCTGTCTTTCCAAACCAAGACACCACGCCAGCCTTTTCCCATCCTGTGCCAGAGTTACTCCCAGAAGGAGCTGCCATCTCTGTGGTCAGTGGGACTGGCTGCCTGGGCTCCTGGTAGGCACTGGAGTGGATGTTGTTTGATATCCCTTCAAGGAGAATTTCCTGAGGAAACTCCCCAGGTGATGGGAAGAGACAGATTTCTGTCCTGAAGGATGCAGCAATGGGCATCTTCTCTTCCTCCTCATCCTCCAGGGATGCTGTGGTCCAGCTTCCCCTGGATTGCAGGGGCCTGCCTTGCTGGAGCAGCTCTTGAAAACAGGGCTGGGACACCCACAGCCTCTCACAGCTTTATTTTGTACCACAACCTATGGATTTGTTTGCTCCCCACTGATTTTCGATATCACAGAGGGGTGGATCAGTGCAAGGCCCATCAAAGGTGCTCAACAGGTCCCCTTGGCCTCCTGTGCGACCCAGTCCTGCTGCTTGGGTGAAAAAGGAGAAAGAAGGATTAATTTGTGATAAATAATGCATTTGTTCCCACTTAAATGTTGTTTGATCTCCACAGTCTTCATTCCTCTGATGACAGGCAGCTCTGTGTTACCCATCATGGGGCTTTAGCAGCCCCCACAGAGCCAGGCTCAGCTAATACATCCCTGCCACAGGGAGGGCAGCCCATTAGTACCTTCTTTCCAAAAATAATAATAATCATAAAAAAAAAAAAAAAAAAATCCGCTCTCCTGTGGTGGCTTTTCACAGCAATTTCTCTAAATGAAACAATTAATGAACATTAAACATCCTTTTTCTGGAAAGGCAGCAATCAGGAGAGAAGATGGAGTATCCCTCTAAAATCTCCCTGTACATATGATCGTGCACACGGAGCCCCTTCAAGGCTGAGAAGGATTGGGAGTGATGGTTACCAGTATAATATTTAAATGAGTGTTAATTACCATAAACTGTTTGGATTTTAATGTCTCCTTCTGTACAGTATGTAAATCAGGGCTGGAATGGGCTTGTGTGCATGCAGTGGGTGAAAGGAATGTTCTCCAGGACTGGGATCTGGCCTCCTGGGTCTGGCCACCATTCCAGCTCACAGGATGTGAAAAACGCCAATCACTTGTTTTTAAATTTTTAAAAGTTTAATAGTAATTAAATGGTTATAAAAATAGTAATACAATTAGAGTAATAATAATTTGGAGAATTTGAATTAGGACAATATCAGACAACAAATACAAAGAGTTACAGACAGTCCAGGCACCTCTTTCTGGGCAGCAGGAGCCCGAAAAAGGCCGCATGTTAACAGAGGATTAACCCTTAAAAACAGTAGCCTGTTGCATATTCATACACCTCATCCATGATGCATAAATTCCATTCAAATACAGGATTCTGTCTGGTCATCATCAACTTCTTCCTCCGAATCCTAACAGCGCCTTCAAGGCGGGAAGAAGTTTGTTTCTTCTGATAAGAGGGCAATAAATTCTCTTTCTCTGAAAGGTTTGGTGTCCAGTGGCTGCTATCTCGCTGCAAGTCCTTTCTTTAAAAAAAGTATCCTACATAACATAGTTTCTATTTTAACATTTTTTATAACCTAAAACTATATTTAACACAGTACATAAGAGAATTAATACAGCATCACTTTCTAACAGAACACATATAATATTCATTTGAATATTTGCGAAAAGCCAATCATAAAATACGTGCATTTTTCACACAGGAGCACTGGGGATGGACACTGGCCACTCTGGGGGGGGGGGGGGGGGGTTTCCCCTCTCTGCCCTGGGGATGAATTTTCTCCCGTCTCACCCCACTCCCTGCCTGAGGCTTCCCCAGGAGGATGCTGAGATGCCTAACGATGACTCAGGTTTGGATCTGCATGGAGAAATGTCTCTGACAGCGTGATAGAGCCCTTTTTATTGGGCACTGAGGGGTTTTTATGGGGTTTTCAGCATCCAAGCCATGAGCAAGTTGTTTCTGTGGTTTGCTGTACCCACATCCCCACCCTTCCCTTCCCATCCTGCCTCCATCCAGGCTGAGCAGAGGGGAAAGGGGACTTTGCACAAAGCTGCTGGAGACCAGCAGAACTTCAGGCACCTCACCACCTGCCCAGCCCCCTTCTTGTCCTTCCTCTTTGCCCCCCTGTCCCTCTGTGGGGGCCTTGTTTGCCTTGCAAAGTGCTCTCATTATAAATGCATCAGCCTCTGCCGGTCTCACACGCGCAGCCTTCATTTAGCCCTCCAAGCTCAATTACATCTCAGGATGTCTTGGGCTAATTAAGTAATATTAGAACGTTTTCTTTTCTATTTTTTGTCCTTCCCCCTTCCCTAATGCAGCTTTCAAAGCACAAGCCTTGGCTCTCACCCACTGGAGCCCACTTCTCCGAGCCTCTGAGTTCTCCCTAATGCAGCTCGCCGCCACGGCAGGCTAATTACATTTCTGAAGGATGTCATTAGTGTCGTGTTCCTGCTGGGTTTGAGGGCTGGGAACGCTCCCTTAGGGGTCTTTCAGCTTCACCACGCTCAGTGCCACCAGTGAGGGGTGGCTGGGCTTGGAGGGGAGCTCAGCCAGCAAAGCTGCCTTGCTCTGGGCTTTGCTGTGAGCAATCCTTCTGATGCCTTGTGAAGGCTGAGCTAGAACAGAGGCTGGACAGAGCTAAAGAATAAAGCAGGGATTTATTAGGAGGTTTTCATAGATCTACCTTGGGCAGCACAAGAGCCCGACCAGGGCTGCACCCAAGATGAACCAAAATGGTCACAAAATGAACCCAAGATGGACCTAAAATGGTCCCAAAATGCACGACCACTCACGAGGTCTCTCACTCTGATCAGTTCTGCTCCATTTGCATCTTGCAGTTCATTGTCCCATTCCAGCTTTAGCCCATGCAGTCCCATCCTGCTTGTTTTTCTCTCTCCAGTCCATGTTGTTTGTGCTCCTGGGGCTGAGATTTGGATCATTTGTCCTTGGTGCCCAGCTGGAGCAGGAATTGTTTTGTCTTCCTGCTCTGTGCAGATGTGGTGGTGTTCACAGGGGTGACAGGATGAGGGAAGAGATGAGGATCTGACTCCATGTTTCAGAAAGCTGATTTATTATTTTATGATACATATTACATTAAAACTATACTAAAAGAATAGAAGAAATTATTTCATCAGAAGGCTGGCTAAGAATAGAAAAAGAAAGAATGAGAACAAAGGCTTGTGTCTCGGACAGAGAGTCCAAGCCAGCTGGGCTGTGATTGGCCATTAATTAGAAACAACCACACGAGACCAATCCCAGATGCACCTGTTGCATTCCACAGCAGCAGATAACCATTGGTTACATTTTGTTCCTGAGGCCTCTCAGCTTCTCAGGAGGAAAAAATCCTAAGGAAAGGATTTGTCATAAAAGATGTCTGTGACATACAGAGCTCACCATCCCATGATATGAAGCCCAGACCCACCCACTAAAGCAGCACAGAATCTGAAAAATATAAAAGCTAAACCCTGAGGCATCACTTCTCCTTGGATGTGTTGCGTCCTTCAGCTCATCCTGGTTTACAAGTATGAACTGACTAAGCCTCTCAGAGCTCCTGTGAGATAAGTAATTGCTCCTCTAATGGTTGGTATTATATCCACTCTCATCTCCAAGCCCTGGACAGTGCAAAAGGAACAAGGAGGAAAATCCTGAGCATGCAAAAAAAGATCAGTGATGCTTTTGGTTTACCTGACCATCTCACCTGCTGGCTGGTGCCCAGAAATCTGGAGCTGTCTGTTGGAACCCTGACTACTGAGAGTTTTAGACTTCCTGTGCTGACAGGCACTGACCCCCAAGAGAACACTGCATTTGACCTGAGGACATAGAAAAAGCTTCCGAAATGGAATGATGGAACCAATATTAAAAGTATGTAGTTTAAATAAAAGTGAGTAATATCACATAATAGAAAACTTAGAGTTTTACGTTTTAGAATGTAATAATATACATAAAACAAAATAAAAGTTTTAGAGCAGAGACTAATCATTCTTCTTCATAAGAAGAGCTATCCTAACAGGCAACTCTGGCACTGCTTGTGGAGCCCATGGTCCATACACCTCCCTCTCTTATCTGTGCAAACCCCAATGAGCTCTGCTGGCTTCAGTGAGGGCTCCTCAGAGTCTCCTCCAGAGGGAAGAGAAATCAAAATTTGTCCATTTGGGGATCCCAAATTGTTTGCATCAGGGATGGGATGCTGGTTCCCAAGGAAACAAAGAGGAAATTATGGTCACACCTTATTATCTTTCTTTCCCTCCCTAGGTGGTTACAAGGACAATGTTCCAGTTTTCGACAACCACAGCTCTCCAGGCTGGCCCAGGGCAAGGTGGCCACAGGCCTCCCACAGGTGAGTGCTGCTTTCAGGGGGTGTTAGAGGCTCATAAAAAGAAGTCACATGTAATTCACAGTAAAAATTGCCATGGAAATTCCTGCTCGTGTTGTGCTCAGTTGCATTTTGTTGTCCTGGAGAGATGCATTAGCTCTGTTAGTGAGGCTGGAGCTCCCTGCCTCTGGAAAAGATGGATTATCCCAGGTAGCCCCTACCCCTGTGGGAAGCCTGATGCCCCCCTCTGCCTGCCTGGCTTTTTGGGGCACTTCCATAAGCATTAGGGATGAGGATAATGCTGCCATGATCCCTGGCTTACTGCTAATCCAAGTGAGATGGTAAAGTATCCTAATATTGGATACCTCTTTGAATCTGGATGGAAGGAAGGGTACATTTCAGTCCAGGATATCTCACACATCCTTTTGGTTTTGATTTATTTTTTCCCCTTGCAAGTGGATTTCTTTTTTTCATTTGGCCTAAACAATAAAACAATAAGGAGGAACAAAAAGGAAGTAAAGTCTTGTTGAAGATTGCAATGCAAGATGGTTTTCCATTGCCATCTGTATGGCAGATTCCCTTTGTCAAGTGGGCAGTTTGCCTTATCTCTCTCTCTGAGTAACCACATTCACACCTCCAGGGGGAGGGGACATTGCTGATAACAGACTATTGAATGTCCCTGCATGGCTGATAAGAACTGTAACATCCCATTGGGAGATGTGAGCCCAGAGGGAGGAGCCAAGCATTGCTACCCAGATAGAATCCAGAGGTTTTTGGGACACCAGCACGGCTTTCTCCATGGGATTCCCCAGAGGAAACAGCAGCTGCCTCTCCTTCCACTGTATCTTCAGAGGAAGAATCCATCCTTCTCTACCAGGACCCCCTTGCTCCAACAGAACCACCCCTGACACTGCAGGAGGGCTGAGCCACATTTCCAATGGGACTGCCACCAACACCCCACAGGGTGTCAGGTTGGGTTCTGACTCTGTCAGTGTTGTTCTAGTGCACTGCATTGTTTATTTTAATCCTTTTATTTTTTTTCCTTTCCCTATTTAAGAACTGTTATTTTCTGCTCCCATATTTTTTGCCTGAGAGCCCCTTAATTTAAAATTCATAGCAATTGGGAGGGGTGGGGAGGGTTTACATTCTCCATTTCCATTCTCCTTCCTTAGCAGACTCGTGTCTTTCCAAACCAAGACAAATCTTTATATCACGTAAAGATGGATTGCGAAGCTCCTTGTAAAGACCTCTGTTGTGGGAAAATAAAAACCACTCAAGGATGGGTCAGGCACAACCTGATGCAGCTTATTCAGGTCAACCTGGGCTTGGTGGCACTCTCTGATTTGTGCCTATTTGGTGGCACCTGCTTTGGAAACATCACACAGGAGACAGATTTCCTGGAGCTGTCTTTATGCTTGAGCTTTATCCTTGAGCCATCCTTGGCTTTATCCTTTGCTACAACCTCCTGGGTTTTAGCCAAGCCGGGATCTGAGAGGCCTCTGTGCAGACTGGCTTTTCCCTTTTGTGCACTGGGGTGAAATTAAAGGGATTTGGGGGGGGGGGGGGGGGGGGGAAAGCTGCACTAACAAAGCTCAGCTGCCCTGGGAAAGGTTGTACCCAAAAGCTGATTGTCCAAGGTGTGGGAATCCCAGGTTTCCCACTGCTCTGGCCAAGCTGGAAAGAGAGATGGACATCATTGAGAGGTTCTGTTGTAATTTTGGGGGTAAATGTATGATCTGGGCTGTGAGACACCTGCAAGGGGGAGCTGCTGCATGCAGGGGTGGACTGGAGCAGCCACCTGGAGGTGAGGGACCAGTCTGTGTCTCAAAAATCAGAGAGAAACTGGAGAGAAACACAGCCAGGAGATTAGTCCGGGTGAAAGAAGTGACTCACAGAATTTGGGGAGGGGACAAACCTGTCTAGAAGGTAGGGAGAATCCTAAACCAGTTAATTTCTGCAACTGTGATGTTCTCAGGAACCTGGTCTGGCTCGGAGCAGTCCCATCTGTGATGAGCTGGCAGGGTTTTTATGAAGGTCCAAACGACATTAAATCCTCTATTTTGTGCTTGCTGGTAGATTCAGAAGCTTTCCTGCTGAAGGCAGAGTCCTGGCAGTGCCCAGCAGCAAAAAGGGACAGGAGGCAGGAGCTGCAGCTGATCCAGCCATTCCTGGTGTAATGGTGCTTATCCAAAGGAGTGCTGGGACTGTGAGCACCACATTTTGGCTGTGTGAGGGACAGCCAAATGTTTTAAAGGCTCCTGTAGCCTTTAATCAGCAGCAGTGTGTGCTCCCACATGTGTCCCAGGTCAGGAAGCACAGCCTGTGGTAGCTGCAGGGGTCCTGAGGGCATGGTGAGGCTTCCCAGCAGGAGAAGCAGCACATCACCTAATGCTGAGGCAGGAAAAGTTTGAGGATAAACAAGAAACTTCTCTCGTCCTATTTGGAGCGCTGGAGGTTGCCCATGCTGTAACGACACATTCTGCAGATTACAGAACCCAGTAATTACAGCTAATAAGTCCAGGATGTGTAATTACCCTGAAGCACTTGCAGCTAGAAGGCAGAGTTAAACGCGGCTGTTACACACTCCTTAGGTGATCCATGGCTTTTCCTTGCTCCCCATGAAATCCAGGAGCTGCAGGAAGTGTGGCTGCTCTTTTCCCCACCCTCCTCAGTGGGGGAAAAAAGTAGCTGCTCTTTTTTGGGGGCACTTCCATAGCGGGGAAAGTGTAGCTGCTCTTTTCCCCATGCAGTGCTGGGTGGAAGGGAAAAGCCAGCTCTTTTTCCTGCTTCCATTCCCCAGCTCCAAAATCCTGTGCTTTTCTATGAGGGAGACAATTCCTGCTCAGATTTTCAGACCTGGAGTGGGAGGTTTTTCAGGGGAGGCTGTGTTTGTTTTTTCTTCCCACTGCTTCGCTTCCCTTTCCTAATTAAAGCAGCTCTTTTGTCAGCCCCTGAATTCCTTCCCACCCTCCAGTTTTCCCAGAGAGGCTTCTTTACAATTCCTGCCTCTAATCAATACACAATTTATATGCAATTAACTTTGCCCAGAGAACAGGGAAGCAGCGATCAGCGTTTCTCCTGCACATCCAGCCTGCTGGAGCTGCTGACTGAAGGTCAAAATGCAGGCTTGACTGTGACTGATTTTTACTGTCTTTGGGCAACCCAGCAGCAAAATGCAAGCTCTGGAAAACCTCAGCTCCATGCAGGCCATAATGGATAGTGCTGTGCAACCTGCCAAGCACACAGTGAAGCTGGAATCCCTTGGAAAAGCTCCCTCTTAATGCTCCTGCAGCCCTTTCTGATGGAAGAAGGGCACCCCATGCCTCCCTGGGACACGATGGATATCCTGAGAGGTGCTGAAAGAAATGCTGAAACCCATTTCTTTCCCCTGGTATACAGATACTGGGTGCTTTGATGGCAGGTGAGGCTGGAGCCTGCTCAGGGAGCAGGATAGACCTCCATCAGGGGTGCTGGGGATGGCAAGACAATTCCAGAGAGAAAACCTCATGCTGAGGGAGCAGCACCTCATTTAACCTTCCTCACAGCTGGGCTCGTGCTCCTCTGTCACTTGAGATCCTGCTGCCACCTCTTCACATCTCTCTGGCAGCACCATTCCCTCTCAAATCCCACCAGGATAGACAGCTGGAAGGGCAGGAGGAGATATCAGCAAGGACCCAAGAAGAAGTCTCAGTCTGTCACAACAGGACACGAAATAAAACAACACGCACGCTGGAACTTCTAAGGTAGAAAAGAAAGGAAGTTTATTTTTCAATTTCGATATATATAGAATTGGAAAAGTGACCCTTGGATTGGAGGATGAAACTGCCACTTCTCTAATCACACTGGTCAAATTAACAGCTCATCAAATTTCTCCTCCTCCAGAAAAGAATGCAAACCCAATCATTATTTACATAAAAGTGCGTGAGAACTCCGTTACAAAAATGTAAACACCAGAAGGCTTAGAAGAACAGGGCAACATCAGTGCTCCACGAAACTTTAGGGGATGGATGTCACCCTCTGTGGCTGTTCACACCCTAACCCTCCCATGGGCATTGCCAGGGAAGAGAGGATCTATCCATTGGGAATGGCCAATTTTGGGTGTCCCATGGTGTCTCACTCAGGGATGCTCCAGCTGACATGTTTAACAAGCAGGGAGGTGCAGCCTCGCAGTCATTTGGTGTCTTATTAATCACATTTAATGTGTAGTTTGCTTTAGCATTGATCATTTAAAAATTCCCTGTCGGAAAGGTTACCTGGATAATTACAGGTATAAATCTCAGGGACGTTCTTGCCAAAACAAATGGAGCGTCTCTGCTCAGGCCAGGGATGGACCCAAAGAAGCCATAAAAGGGGTGTGGAGTGATGGAGCAGGAAATCTCCACCAAGCTGAGGAGAGCTGAGTAGCTCTGGAGGTAAATGAGGCATTTGGGTGGTTGGGAAGAGTTCCTGCATTTATCCTTTATTTTAGAAAAGTAGGAGCTGATGGTGGCTCAGTGATGTCCAGACTTGGGAGGGCACCACAGAGTGTGTGAAGGATCCCAGGAACAGGGATGGATTGGGCTGAGGTCATGAGGTGCCTCTTCCTGAAGGGTCTCAGGTATGGCTGAGGAAGTTGCAGGTGTTGATGAAGCAGAAGTGCTGATGAAAATCCTTGGTTAGCAGCAGAAAGCTTCAGTCGTTGTAGCCACTGGCTGGAAAATCCATGTTATTTGGTTCTGTCAGTGAAGGAAATGGAGTTGGACCTGCCTGATTGTGTTGGGGTTTTTTAAATTTGAAGTGAAAAGCTATCAGAGCACCATTAAGTTCACATGTAGCCCTAGAAACCAGGGAATGGCCTCTCCTGTGCAGCTCAGCATTGTAAAGCCAACCTCACACCCTTCCTCCTCTTCAAATTGTGGCTGTCTCCTGACCAGAGCAGGTCTCAGATGGAGACATTCACCCTTTTTCACATCCTCCGTCCCCTGAAGGCCAGGTTTACCCACCTCCCCCCTTTCTGGGGAGGATGAGGTGAGCACTTGGAAAGAGAGGTGCTGATTTGTGTTTCTGGTCTGCGCCTGTGCCCAGCGCTCGGAAGGATTAGTCATGGTTCACACTGTCATCCTAATTTAAGGTGCAATGACAACAGCATTTTAGAAGTCAAATATTCTGTATTAGAAGTATTAGTCTTAGAAATAAGAAGAAATATTAAAGCCTTCAGTGTTTTGGATTGCCTCTAACAGCAGGATGTGTGAATTGCAAAGCAAGAAACCCAGGCTGGGACAGGGGCCCCAGTGCCCACAGCTTACATTATGAATAGCAAGAACAGCACACGGGACATCATCTTGATGGAACCAAGGCAAACAGCTAAAAACACTTAAAATACTCATCTGAAACCACCCCCATGTCTCTGTGGTATCCCAGCCCTCTCTAAAAGCACTGCCTGCCTTTTGTCTTTTGCACTTATATGTTAGCAGCTTCCAACTTTCTCATCAGCCTCATCTATAAATTCAGACTGTTCTTAAATAAGACTGGTGCCACACAAAACCACTTCTCCCATCCCTGTGTGCTGTCTAACGATTATTCCCTTATCCCTTTATATAACTGAATCAAGGCTGACACTTAAAGCACTCCCTTAGGGAAGTTATTGGATTTAACAGGGCTGAAACCAACACGGTTCTAGAGAAATGCTCTAAAAACCTGGGCAAGATAATATCCTTCCCATAAGTTTCTGAACCACCCTATAAAATTCCAAGGCAAGAATGAACTTCCACAGGATTTTTTTTTTTTTTTTGGCCCAGAAAAGCTAATTATGAGTAAATAGACCTCAGTGCTGTTACTGCTGACCCCCAAAAATGCAGTGGATGCTGCTATCCTGCTTCTTCTTTTCCCAGGCAGAAGGATGGTTTGGCTCTGCTCCTCAGCAATTTGTCCTCATTTTGATCCCACATGGAATTTTGTCTATTCCAGATCTGCGGTATAAAGCTCTGCCATGAATTGCTCCTTCTCACTGGCTTTTCCCTGTGAGCCCCCTGCTTTTCCATGGCTCCAACAGTTCTGGCTGCTTGGCCATATCTTTTCCCCTCCTTTTTTATTTTTGGACTTCTGAAGGAAGCTGAGCTTATTTGCTCCAGCTTGAGAGAGAGAGAGAGAGAGTGGATGGGAGAGGAGAGGCAGAGGGAATATAAGGCACTATGACACAGAAACGGGCCAAAGATAATTCTCCAAACTTTTCCAATCCTCCTCTAGTCTTCCCAAAACCCCCAACATCCCAGCTTAGCCCCTCAGCTCCCAGGAAAAGATGTTTTCTGTTGGACAAGCAGGATTATGGAGTACCCAAAGTGTTGATGCTAGAAGGGATTTTGTATTACCTTGGCTGATAATTCTCCCAGGAGCTTGTGCAAATATTCTCATGAATGAAAACTCCTTCTCTGGTATTTGCAATTCCTTTTATTCACGCTGACTTTTCCTTGCTTCCACAAAGGGCGAATAAATATTCAAAGTGCTCATGCCTGAAATGCTCCTGCCAATGTTAGGAAGTGTTCTTTTTATTCTTTTTCTCGCTGCATTCAAACAATTTCAATTGATGAACCCTCAAAGAAGCTCCTGTGTGGAAGGGGAGGGTGACTCAGGAAGGGAAGAGAAGGATCACATGGTGGTATTAATGTCATTACCTACTCACCAAAGGGAAAGAAACCCTGGCGGTGGCTGGGGACATCTGGATATTAATTGAGAAGCTGAAATGAGTTCATTTAACACTCCTTGCACAGACTATAAATGTTTCATCCCAGTGACTTGTTTGTATGCAGGTTTTGTTTTGCCCTCTTTAATAAATAAATTAAAGTAAATCATTCCACTGGCTGTGTTCCCTGTTTTGGGGCAGAGGATATTTGGAGATGGGGTTCAGGCTGTGCCTCCCTCTCTCTGAGCTGTGCTCTAACTCATGATGTGATCAGAGGTGACATCCTGTTCTTCTTGGAACAGGGTAGGAAAAAAGCTGGAAAGGAGCTGTGAAATCCTAGCCTGGCACAGCTGAAGGACCCAAGGGGCTCCTTGCATCAGCTGCACTAAAACATCTCCAGTTTAATCCCAAGCTTCTTCTCCCAGTACCTTGAACTGGGAAGAGCAGAACTGGTGAGGAGACCCAGCAGTTGTCTCAGAACTGCAGCATCAGTCTTTGTCGCAGACATCTTTTAGGAAAAATCCTTTCTTTAGGATTTTTCCTCCTGAGAAGCTGAGAGGCCTCAGGAACAAAATGTAAACAATGATTATCTGCTGCTGTGGAATGCAACAGGTGGATCTGGGATTGGCCCATGTTGGATGTTTGTAATTATTGGCCATTCACAGCCCAGCTGGCTCAGACAGAGAGTCCGAGCCAGAAGCCCTTGTTATCATTCCTTCATATTCTATTCTTAGCTAGCCTTCTGATGAAAGCCTTTCTTCTATTCTTTTAGTATAGTTTTAATGTAATATATATAATAAAATAATAAATCAGCCTTCTGAAACACGGAGTCAGATCCTCATCTCTTCCCTCAACCTGAGACCCCTGTGAACACCGTCACAAGTCTTCATCCTTTTTGTCTTGGTGGGGGTGCCCAAAACCTGCTGCCCAGCCCCTGTCTCTGTTTCTTGGCATCCCCCTATGCAAACAGCACCAGGCACAGCTGCCTCAAACATCTCAGCACAAGAGCCAAGGAAATATTCCCTGCATGGAAAAATTTAAAGCTTTTTCTTCTTGAAGTCATAGACAGAAAGTCAGTTCCACTTGTTGCTGATTTTAAAATTACTCTTTACTCAGTGTCCTTGCTGGGTGGATCCTGGACTGTAAGAGGGGACAGATGTGTCTTGTGTGTGTGAAGTTGCTGGTCTTTGCAATTCACTCTCTGTCTTAGGTTGGAAATGGGGGAATTCTATCCCCATCTGTCAGAGCTGGGGCAGTTACCTTCTGTTCATTGGGCAGTTTTCTTTATCTCTCCCACAACCAATCCTTCTTCCAGAAGATCTCTGCTGTTCATGGGCAATTAATTATTAATTATCTTCTGTCCGTGGCCAGTGAGTGTCCCTGCAGGGCTGATCCAATTCCAGCATCCCATGGGGAGATGCTCTGCCCAGGGCAGGAGCCAAGCATTCCTACCTGGATCCAATCTGAGCCTGGCACAGCACAGCAGCCTTTGCCCCCTGCATTCCCAGAGGAGCAGCTTTCTGCTGCCCTGCATTGCCAGAGGGAGCCCAGGCCCATCTGCAGCAGCCCTGGAGCTGCAGAGGAAAACTCCCCCCTTGTGCAGGATCCCTGCTGCAGCAGAGCCACAGCTGGCACTGCAGGAGGGCTGAGCCCCCGTGGGATGGGGCTGTGCCACCCCCTGACACACAGGGGACAGGGACTGCTCTCACTCTGTGATTTTTTTTTTGTTTGTTTGTTTATACTATTGCCTTTGTATTTTTAAAATTCTCCTAGTTCTTCCTGCTCCCGTATCTTTTCCTGAGAGCCTTTTAATTTCAAAATTATAACAATCTGAAGGGAGGGGTTTTACATTTTCCATTTCAGGGGAGGCACCTGCCTTCCTTAGCAGGTCTGTTCAAACCAAGACACTCCCATTCTCTGGGGCACTCAAAATAAATCTCTCTCTCCAGGCTGCACCTGGATGATGGGAGACATGACCTGCGCCAAGGCTGGACCATTCCCCAAGTGAATGGAGAACAGGGATGGAAAGGAGGATCCAACACCTCAACTACAGCCAGATCCTGGCTCTGCTCATCAGAGACCACCGGAATGCCCCTTGGATGGAGATCCAGAGGTGGGTGTTTTGGGGCTGGGAAGCAGGGATGGGACAGGCTGGTGGCAGGCAGCACACAGCCCTCAGCTGGAGCGTCCTTCCTCATCACTCCTGGCTCCATGAAACTGCTGGAGCAGGGGAAATGGCAGCCTGGAAAGTGCTGAAGAGAACATCTGGGTGACCTGGGGTGACGTTCCCAGGTCTGGCCACGCCGTTTGCTCGTTACTGCCTACCCAGAACTCCAAAGTCCACCCTCAACCATCAGTATTTTGTGTTTCCAAGGCAACCCCAGCTTTAACAGCCTTCATAATGACATCATTTGGTTGAAATGAGCATGCATGATCTTTTGATTACCACTGGAAATATAAATTAGGTTACTCTCCCCATCCCCAGCCACTTGAAAAATAAATGCATTGGAGGGAGGGGGAGGGAAAAAAAAACCTCAGAAGAGGGTAAATGGAAAAATCAATTTTTACATTAATGGAGTCCTCGTTCAGCATTTCTTCTCTTTATAGATTTAGATAACAGTGATATCTTAGTTTCACAGAGCAAAGAAATTAATTACTTACTAATGGTGCAATTCAGAAATTAATTTATGTTGTCCATTTAAATGTGTCATTATTAATCAATTTAAAGGAAGAGGCCTGTAAGCCAGCACCATCTGAATTGACTTATGTTGCCAGAGGAGTCTCCCTGCCCCTTCCTTTCTAGAAAACACATAATTCCTGCCACCTGTGAGTCGTACCTTGAGCTGCTCTGGCATCCTTGATAGAACAAAAAAAAAAAAAAGAATTCCTCAGGCCTGGTAGACAGGGCCATCCTCAATGTGTTTCCCTAGGTATGGGGCACTGACAGGGTGCTGCAAAAATTTAAAGCTGTTTTTTGATTTTTTTGGGGGGTGTATTTATTTGGATTCTTGGCCTGGAATTCAAATTCCACATTAAAAAGGCAATGCACAGAAAGAGAATGCTGTCTCCAGAGGATGGGGATGTTTTGCTCCTGACTCCCTAGCAGGTCTTGGCCAGTTCCTGGGGTTTAGCACTCCATGGGCACCCCAAAAGGGTCAGGGTGGGGCAGCTGCCTCAAGAGGTTGATAATTAAATTGCCACAGACCTGATTATCTCCTTTTTACTGCTTTATTTCAATGGGAAGAGGTAATAAATTGCACGGGTCTCTTCTTTTTCTGAGTAAGGCTTGCCCTAGGCTGGAAAGGGAGGTCCTGGACCATGGATAAATTAAAAAGCACTCCTTGAAACACTGAGGATTTCAGAATGGCACCTCTTCCTGTGTCCAGGCTTTTCCCTGGCAGGCAGGAGCCTGATGGAATGGTTTCCATTGTGCTCCTGTCTCAGAAATGCTGTACCTGCTGCACATTTCCCTCTGTGCTCCCTGGAGCAAATGGCAAGGCTGGGCACTTGGGAGGACAATCTGCTGAGGGATCTTCTGTTCAAATCTTGTTTGGGTTGCTGGGATAAGGCTGGGATAGCCATTCCTTTCCTGCATTCATAGGATCATAGAATGGCAGGGAAGGAAGGGACCTTAAAGATCACCTGCCATGGGCAGGGACACTTCCACTAGCCCAGGTCACTCCCAGCCCCATCCAGCCTAGCCTTAGACACTGCCAGGGAGCAGCCACAGCTTCTCTGGGCACCCTGTGAAGCTCACCACCCTCACAGTGAAAAATCTTCTCCTGAAATCCCATCTAACATTGCCCTGTTTCAGTTAAAAGTCATTCCCCTTTTCCCTGTCACTTACAAGCAGGCTCCCTCCATCTTTCTTGTGGGCTCCCTTTGTAATATCATTGCAATTTTGGTGGTATCCCAGTGTAAAACAGAGGGATGTGAAGGTCTGGAATTGCAGAGCCTACTCTGTATCTGTATTTATGGGGATTTCTTTCCTCTTTTCCCCCTCCCCTGGAAGCCAGGCTCACGTTTAACATCTGCTGCAGCAATAATGCTTCTTTATTAGGCTTGGAAAAGTTTAGACATGTGCCCATGATAGAGCAAAGCCTTTATCTGGCTTAAAGGGTTTCAGATTAGTTTCATGTTCTTCCTCACTGTTTTGTTTTTCAAGCCAATTACTGCCCTGCTGCCCACACCAGGCACATTCCAGCCTGGAAGTTCTTTTGTCGAGCTAAAATACTTTCCCAGTGAAACAGCAAACAGAGAGTGAGCAGCAGGCTGCAGAATTAATCAAGAAACCATTTAGCACCTGCAAATAAATACTTGTATCTGAAGATTTTTTGGGTTTTTCTTTTCCTAAATCCCTGGTTTCTGAGCAGAAGGGCTGGGGAGAAGCTGCTGAGGTTTTAACAATGTGGTTTTGACTTCAGCAGATTAGGGGGTGTTCTCACCCTCCCTGCCTGGGGCTCCCCAAATTCTGATGGAAGGAGGTCACCCAGGCAGGGAGGAGGTGGCAGCATCCCTCTGCCCACCCTTTCTGCAGCATTCCTGTGCTTAGGAATGACAACAGAAGTTCAGCCCATCCTGGCTGGTGCCTTTCTGGAGCCAGAGAGAGACAGAAGATACCAAAACCTCCAGCTGGTCCCTGGAAGATCCTGCACCCAGAAATCAGTGATTTCTACCCCAATCCATTTCTTTCACAGTCCATAAGCCAGGAGATAACCCTGGCTGGGCTCTGGAGGCTTTGATGTAGGAGTCAAACCTTTATTCAGTGCTAAGCAAAAGGGAAAACAAGAAGCTATAAAAAAATGTTTGTATATATAGCATCCAAAAGCTTTTTGCTTTCTCCAGTGTAGGAATTGAGAAAGAAACATAAAGCCAAGTTAAAAACCTTGATTTATTTAATGCTGGTTATCTCCACCCAATTTTCAGAATCCTTGCACTTTTTAGGATGAGAGAAAAGCAGTCTGGGGCATTGGCAGCCTGATTTTTATTAATTTCCCTCCTCCTTCCTTCTCTCCTTGTTCAATAACCTCAGAATCCATCTTCTGTGGGGTTTTTTGGTGCCCCGGACTTGCATGGAGTCATGCCATGAGCTTTTATTCATCTGCTGACAGCAGCCCCTTAAAAGTGAGCTCTAGGTCCTTGAATTATATTCAAGCTGTTGAATATAATTTTGGATTGCCCTCACTCTGGAGTTTCTGGAGAGCTGGATTTGGTGCCATCCCTGGCATGGGAACATGGGCCCTTTATAACCCAAAAACCTTGGATTCTTGTGACTGCAGATTCTTTTGTAAAACAACCCTGAAAGGGTGAGGTAGGGATCTAGCAGGGCTTTTCCTTGGCCTCTTTTCTCTTGGTCTCTGTTGTTTTCCTTTTCCTGGTCTAGAGGATCTCACCCCAATTTCCCTCACATTTGTGGGATCTGAAGCTGAATCCCTCCCTCCTCTAGAAGAGATCCAGAGCTCCTTGGGCCTTGTGTCTTGCTGGGATTCCTTTTTATCAAATTACACAAATTACAACCTGCGACAGTCTTGGCAGCTGCCCCTCATGTTGATGGGGGTTTTCTTGTTTGTTTGTTGGTTTTTTTTTTTGTTCTATTGCAAATCTTATTCCCACATTTTAATAGCCTGAATTAAGGGTCTCAGCTCTTATTTTCAGGGTACAGCCCCAGGCAGTCACGTTGATAACACCTGCTGGGTTAAATATTGCACCTGCTCTATCACTGCCTCTGTGACACGGAGGTCAGTCATGACATTACATGGAAAATGAAAGTATTCCCAAAAATTGTGGTACCATCTCCAGGCCCCTGGAGAAAAGGGGGCTGCTGCTATTCCAGGTTTCCAGCAGAAATCTCTCCAGAGGTGGGGGATGGATGAAGAGGCACACCTTGGCTAAAGGAGCTTTGCCAAGTGGGTTTATGTGCATTGATTGTTACAGTGACAATGTTAGTGAATGAACAAGGCCATCAAAGGAGTTTTTTCCATTCAAGAAAGAGGAGGAAATGTGGGAAATGGATTTATAGAAAATTCTCCAAGCCTGACCGAAGGTTTACCTAGTGTGTGCATCTGTATGCAAACCTTGAGATAAATGCTGACTTAGAAATGCTGTGGAACAGGACAGACATTGTGGAGAGAGAAATGGAGCCAGAAACAAGTTTCAAAGGATGGCCTTGTAAAACAGACTGGGTACTTTGGAGAAATAGAATTGTGAAAGATGCATTGTAGTGGGACCCATGAGGGGTTAATTTTAGATTATTTGCTTTAAGGCATTTACAGCATGGGGTGGTTAAAGCTGATAGGCCAAGAACTACATTTATAATATAATTAGGAAATAACTGGCTTCTGATTGTGATGGTGTGAATTATAACACCTGTATTGTCTCACCCTTCACATGAGACTGAAAATGGAATAAAAGTTTTTAAAACACCTCTCAGTTGCCCATCTCTGGGTCAGAAAAGGGCACAGTCCAACAAGAGAGGAAGCAGGAAATAAACCCCAGCAAGCCCAGCCTGGGATGTGCCATGCAGGGAAACTGAGCCTGGATCAGCAGGAGCTGCACCTCTTGACTCAGCAGCTCCTCCGTGCCTGGGTTTATGGTGCAGGTGGGTTTATGGTCCTTGCTGTCCATCTGTCTCTGTGGTTCTGTTAAACCAAGTGAGGGATGCAGCCCTGCCTGCCAGGAGGTTTTGGGATTGCTGCGAGGAGCAGCTCTCCATGGATCCTGTCTCCCCCTAATCCCGTGCCAGGCCCCAGTGGCAGCTCAGGGGTGCAGAGCAGAGCCCCGTGGCAGGAAGGTTTAGGGCAATTTGCTCCCTCCATGAAGCTAATCCCTAAAGATGGTAACTGGTTTAAGACCTGAAAATAGGATTTTTCAAATGCATTCCAAGCCATTTCTTTCCCGCCTTCACCTTGTAACAGTGCAATACAGGGGTAATTAATTATTAGGTTAAAAATAAAAATAATTTAAGTATAATTTCTTAATCAAATAATTTAACCTGAAAAAACCTTATAACAAAAAATAGTTAACTGGCTATGGGAACTATAGCTCACAACTCCTGCCACAAACCAGTTTTCCCCACTCCCCGGGTGCAATATTTAACCCAGCAGGTGTTAACAACATGACTGCCTGGGGCCATACCCTGAAAATAAGAGCTGAGACCCTTAATTCAGGCTATTAAAATGTGGGAATAAGATTTGCAGTAGGACAAAAAAAAAAAAAGAAAAAATCTCAGCCTGAAAATGGGCTGACACATGGAAAAAGAGGAGTCCATTGTGAATGTCCCCTAGGACAGGGCTGTCCCCTCACCCTGCTGTGGTGAAATCCCCTCACTCATCTTCAGGATGGGTGAGTGTGAGACACCACAAAGCCTCACAGCAGCTCATGATGGCCTGCAGCAATAAACTGGGGAGCAGGAAGCAGGTGGAGGAGGTTAGAGATAATATCTGGGGGTCACATCACTTATTCCCTTCCTCACACAGCTCAGGTCCTTGAAGGCTCTTCCATCCCAGCGCTGCTGTGGGATTCCCATGGGCTGCTCCTGCTCTCAAGCCATCTTGCCCCAGATCTGCTGAGTGCTCAGCTCTCAGCACAGCCAGTAAAACCATCAAACCATCTTCCCTGGCTGCTGCTGCTGCTTTTTCTGAGCACAGGGTGTTGGCCAAGCCACCCACTTTATTCCTACCTGGCTGCTTCCAAGGGCAAGGTCCCACTGCGGCAGGACAGCAGCACATGGACTTCACCTGCTCAGAGGCAGCAGCTCCTCTGGCACTGTTTTGCTGATTATCCTGAATAAAATGTGAAAAACGCATGTATTTTATGATTGGCTTTTCGCAAATATTCAAATGAATATTATATGCGTTGTGTTAGAAAGTAATGCTGTATTAATTCTCTTAAGTACTGTGTTAAATATAGTTTTAGGTTATAAAATTATTAAAATAGAAACTGTGCTATGTAGGATATTTTTTTTAAAGAAAGGACTCGCAGGGAGATAGCAGCCACAGGACACCTAAATCTTTCAGAGAAAAGAATTTATTGCCCTCTTATCAGAAGAAACGAACTTCTTCCCGCCTTGAAGGTGCTGTTAGGATTCAGAGGAAAAAGCTGACACTGACCAGACAGAATCCTGTGTTTGAATGGGATTTATACATCATGGATGAGGTGTATGAGTATGCAACAGGCTACTGTTTTTAAGGGTTAATCCTCTGTTAATGTGGGTCCTTTTTCAGGCTTGTGCTGCCCAGAAAAGGTACCCGGACATCCATAACTCTTTGTTTCTATTGTCTCACATTGTCCTAATTCAAATTGTCCAAATTATTATTACTCTAATTGTGTTACTATTTTTATAACCATTTTATTACTATTAAACTTTTAAAAATTTAAAAACAAGTGATTGGCGTTTTTCACAAAAACGAGAGTCCATGGAGCACAGTGGGCGGCTCAGCAGCAAATAAATGAGGGGTTGGTCCAGCAGCTGCCAAGAGCATCAGCCTGATTTGCAGGCTCACAGGTCTGTGAGTGCAGCTCATCTTCCTGGGAGGGCAGAGGATGGTTGGGAGAGGGAGAAATGTGGGAGATGGTTCAGTGGGAAGCCAGCCCCTTGGAGTGACAGTGCTTTGCTACTAAGCAGGCTGAACATGTGGTAGGTGTCTACCAACGCTTCCTCTGAAGGCACTTATCTCATAAAAATGAGTTCTCCTGTGTATTTGACAAATCTTGATTGATTTTCACTCCTGCCTACCTTTCTGGTCCCTGCCTCTCACAAAAATCACCGCGTATGTGGGAGTTTCCTCCAAGACAAAGCTGACTCTGGAGCAGTGAGCGGAAGCGCTGGGGACAGCTCCTTTGACATGGAGTTTTTCTCCTGGCAGCCATCCTGCTCTACCTCCAATGCTAAAGTCCTCCCCATGCCTTTAGTGCTCTCCAGCTCTACCTGTCAGCCAATTAAGCTACATCCTTGCAAAAGTTTTAGCACAAGCTCACTGCAGTGCAGCTCTTCTCAATGCCAGCACAGTGGAGAAGAGACTTGCAAAGGGATGGAATTACAGAGGGACACAGCAGAACCTGCAGGAGCACCGCTAAGTGTCTGTGAATGATGAAAAAAACCCCTTTTTATTAAGCACAGGTAGTCTGAAGTTCAGAGGCTGGGAAGGGAGAAGTCAGAGAGATGGGATCACCTTCCACAGACAAGGTGTGAATGTGCACCCAGGGAGATGCTCCCATGAGAGATCAGAGCATTCATGAGCAGCCTGTAACCAGGAAAAAAAAATATCACAGAATCCCAGTGCCACTGTCATATTTTCTGGAAAAATCCCTTCGCCAGGATTTCTTCTCCTGGGAAGCTGAGAATCCTTAGAGAAAAAATGAAAACAATATTTATCTGATTGCTTCTCCTGTGTTTTTGCTGCTTTGTAATGCGGTTGGAGATTGTTTATCCAATGTGTCAATTGTTTTGACTTAATGACCAATCATGCTCCAGCTGTGTCGGGACTCTGAAAGGAGTCAGGAGTTTTTCATGAGTATCTTGTTAAACCTTCTGTCTGTATCCTTTCTCTATTCTTTAGTATAGTATTCTTTAATAGAATATAAGTAATAAATTAATAAATTAGCCTTCTAAGAACACGGAGTCTGATTCATAAATTCCTCCTTCATCCTGGGGACCCAGCAAATGCCACATCCCAGAACAGACTGGGTTGGAAAATGTCATCTTGTTCCACCCCCTGCCATGGGCAGGGCACTTTCTTCTATCCCAGGGTGCTCCCAGCTCTGTCCAGCCTGGCTTTGGACACTTCCAGGGATGGGGCAGCCATGGCTTCTGTGGGCAAGATATGCTAGGGCCTGCCCACCCTCCCAGGAAGAATTTTTCCTAATATTTATCCTAAATCCTGACCCTCCATGCTCTCATGAAAAGCCCTTTTTAGGCAATGCTTATAAGGATTGCAGCATTTTATATAAATATATAAACCACCTCCCAGTTTATCCCAGGGAAGGGCCCTGTGATGCAGTAACAACCCAGATCATCAATATGCAGAGATAGCACCAGGTTGTTGAGGCTGGGACTGATGATATGTTGTGTTTAGGTTTAAATGTTTTTTTTTTAATCTATGTTATAGTTTTATAGGTAGTGAGTTTTGTTGTATTTTATTAATAAGGTATAAAATGGTTAACTATTTTTTGTTATAAGGTTTTTTCAGGTTAAATTATTTGAATAAGAAATGATACTTAAATTATTTTCAACTTAATAACTAATTACTTGATGTCTGCAATGAGGACTTTTTTGTTTAATTATAAAGCAATACTTAAATTTATGAAGAAGGAGGACTAGTTTTTGCTTTAAATATTTTGTTTTAAATATATTACTATATTCTAAAACTCTCAACTCTAAGTTTTTTATTTTGTGATATTATACACTTCTAATTAAACTACATACTTGTAATATTAGTGTTGCGAGTTAATTTTGGAAGTTTTTTTATGGTTTTAGGTTAAATGTAGTGGGTTTTTGGGGGGGTTAGAGTTTGTTAGGATAGAAAGTTTAAAATTTTCAATATTTAGAACTTTAATTTGCCTTGTCTATCTCCTTTTACCTCACCTGAAGCTCATCCACCTCTGTGTCATCAGGCTGCCCCCATGAACAGAGAGCTCCTTTTCAAACCCCAGTGCTCCCAAATGAGTTTCAGGCCCTCCAAGTCCGGAGATAGGGGCAGCGAAATACAGCATTTGCAAAGCATTCTTCAAGTGATAAGCAATTCAGAGGTGGAGTACCCTCTCTGGGAAGATGCAGCCAGGGAAATTCCACCTCCAGCAATGGAAAGCTACACCTGGATCCACTTAAATGAAAGGCTCTCGTTAGGCAGGCTTAATTGGGCTGCCTTGCTTAGCCCACCTGTGAGCAGTTTTGTGGCTGCAAGAGCTTATAAGAGTAGGAATGAAACACTCCTGAAGTTTTTTGTTGATTTTTCTTTTTTGTCTTCATCATCTTCTTCTTCTTCATTGGCGTTGTTGTCTTCTTCTTCTTCTTCGTCTTCTTCTTCTTTTTTGTCTTCTTCATCTTCTTCTTCTTTGTCTTCTTCTTTTTCTTTGTCTTCTTCATCTTCGTTGTCATCTTTTTCTTCTTCTTCATCTTCTTCGTCATCTTCTTTGTCGTCTCCTTTGTCATCTTCTTCTTCTTGTTTTTCTTCTTTGTCATCTTTGTCTTCTTTTTCATCGTCTTCTTCTTTGTCCTTTTCTTTGTCTTCCTCTTCTTTATCTTCTTCATCTCCTCCTCCTTCTTCTCCTTCTTCTTCTCCTTCTCCTCCTCCTTCTTCTTCTTTCTGATGTTTTTTTACCTGCCTTATTCTGGAAGCTGAAGTTGGAGGAAGCTTGAAAACTTGGGATGGCAGGTAGGCAATATTTGGAGTCTGTGGATGTAGTCGGAGTTTCTCAGAGGGGCTGATGCTCTTAAAGAATTCTTCTGTTTTGACTCGAGGTACACAAGCAAGTGAAGAGGCTGAGCCAGATGTAATGTTTTTTGGAGCTCTCTAGGGCTAGGAGCTGGCAGTCTTTCCTCTCACAAACAAATCCTTTTGGGAATGAGCTGGGATCTGAGGTGCTCTGTTGCAGGATACAGATGAAACGGTGCTTATTGCTGTATTTCTAGAAGGGATGATATGAAACATGGACTAAGAGATGCTTATCTGAAGAGATAAGGCTCCAAAGTAGCACAAAACTTCTTTAAAGAAAGCACTTTGTGGGTAGGCAGGGCTTTTCTGGGCTGTGGGGGTGACTTTGGGCTGCTGAGTGTTGGCTGGGGGGAAAACTCCACAGATGGAGACTGGAATGAGAACAGTTCACTGGTGTTTGGTGATCCATGAAGTCATGAAAAAAAGCTTGAAATGCCAGGTTGGACAGGGCTTGGAGCAGCCTGGTCGAGTGGAAGGTGTCCCTGCCCATGGCAGGGGTTGAATGATATTCACTTTACTACTCAAACCCTTCTGTATTTCTGTGATTAACTTTTTAACTGCTATAAAGTACTAGAGAAGAAGTAATTTGGGGCTGGACCCGCAGTCTGGAATATCCAGAAATGTCTGTTTTGGTGCTAGGGGCTGCCTCCTTGGGGAGCAGAGCGTGGACAGCTGCCTCAGGTGCTTCTGTCTCTCCCAAATCAGGTGATGGCCTTGGTTCAATATCAACTCCAGTGCAAGGTTAGACCAAGATTTAGCTGTGGCTGCTTTCCTAGGGTTTGTTAATGTGCTGCTGGTGCTGGCTCATGTTCCTGGCCTATCCTTCCCCCCTGTATCTTTCTCCAGAGCTGCAGTAAAAGCCCTACATGTGCTGTAGAAAGGCTGCTGGGATGTTTTCCAGGCAAATGGCTGCAAGGAAGAGCAGCTCTCTCTTTCCTTTTCATTTTAACTCTGCTTCTCCCGAGCTATGTCACAAAATCGATTAGTTTAGCTAAATTTCTTAATGCTGTGGATTGTGGTATTCTGCTTTCCTGTGGAACTGTGGGTCTGACAAATGAATGGTAACTTCTGCCCATCCCCAGCAAATTATGACTCTGTGGCCACCACTGAGGAATGGATTTGGGGGAAATGAATGTGGGTGCTGCTGAATTTTACTTGTTTAGGTGTGGGAGCTGTTACAATGTTGGACACAGCTGGGTGTTTTCACCTGTCTGGGGTTCAAGGCAGAGTCTTGCATCTTTTCATTGCTGGTTTCTTGGCTGCTTGTCCTTGTTAAACTCATTTTGTGGAGCCTCCCGTCCCTGCTCTAGACCCCACTGCGGATAATGGGGTTGCCTGTGTTTGATGAGGTTATCACAGCCCTGCAGTGACCAGGCCAGACTGTTTGCAGCTGCATGTTGCTTTTTTTAATAAAAAAGGACCCCTCTTGTGCAGCATTAAGCTACCAATGCAAAACCAGCCTCGCTGTCAGTGACAGGCTAATAAATTGAATTTTCCTACAGGAGCAGGGGTACCTTCTCAACCATGAATATCCATGTGATCCCAGCCATGAAAAGGGGTGTTCAGAATCAGAGACGGTGAAACCTTTTCATTAAAGACAGAAATCTCCAGTTGGGCTGGCTGTTGCTCTCTCTTCCCTGCTGCCCCCAGAGAGCTCTCTGCGAATTCCCCTCTGAGCAGATCTGTCAGTTTGCGGTACTTGGGGCAGCACTTGGGATCATTTATCTCCCGTTATTTTATTTCTGCTGGTTTCTGAGCTAATAACAAGAGATGAGGGCTCATCTCCTGCTCTGGGCACCTTCCCATCACTTAACTAACAATTAATAAGGCAGATAATGGAGTGTTTCTCCCACACAGGAGTAAACACTGACTCTATTAAACTGCGGCAGCGCAGCATCTCCAATCTGTTCAGAAACTGCAGCCAGTGCACAATCCTGTGCCCTGCTTAGAAGGAGCTGTTTTCCCCAGTCTGTAAAGATGCAAACTAGGCTCAATTTATTGTTTTCCAGGCTGGATGGGTGAAGTTTCTCACCCACTTTGATTAAGGGACCCTGGTCCAGCAGCATGGTCACCCACAGCATTGCCCTGGGAGAGCTGGGGCCATCCCACCCCTCAGGGATGCTCTGGGCCATGGGGAAAGGGACAGAGGGAGCTGCTGCCTGGGTTTGTTTGCAATGCACTTCTTTAATTGCTGGAGCATAGGAAGTGCCTGTTTATTACAGTGTGTGTGCATCAAAGTAAATACATTAACTCCATATAAACATTTCCTTGCTGAAAAGCCTCTAATTAAGAGTTCTCGCCAGCAGGCAGCCAATTACTTATCTCAGCAGCTTCTGGTGTCCCCTGGCCTTCACCCACTGCCTGGAGGTCGTGAGGGAGGGCTGGGACCTGCAGTGTGTTCCAGAGGAGGAGGAGAAGGATGAAGGTTTCCCTGTGCTGCTGGGATGACAAGGACAAGACCTGTGTTCCTGTGTCCAGCCCAGTGTCCTTCCCTAGTCCTGTAAACCACATCCATGAGCCACATCCATGTTGTGTGAGATGGGGAAAGCCCTTGGAATGTGGATTCACCACACTGGCATGGCCAGCACACCCCTGAGGTCCCCCTGTGCCATCAACCCCGCACAAACCAGACCACAAAGTCCCTCAGCCTGTGGCCATCCTTCAAAGTACCCTTTTCCCCTCCCTCCTCCTCCTCCTGCCACTGACTCTTTCAATTGTTTCCCCTCAATCTGTCCTTTCAGAGGCCAACCCCTGCAGAATATTGCTGGTGGCAGTGCAGGCTTTTCTGACATCCAGAAGTGTGCCAGACCACTGGGCTGCCATTTGGAGAGATCAAATGATTCCTGCGGCTGTAGAATTCTGACACTAGCCTTGAGGGCTGGAGGGAGAGGATAGTCATGAGCTGAAAGCTGCCCCTTTGAAGTTTGGGATTTCTGGAGATGTCATCTTTTATATCTATCACCAGCCAGGTTGCTTTTCATTTTGCTGGAGTGTTTTTCTTGTCCAGATTCTTAGAGAGCAAGACCTTACTTCAAGGCAGGAGGAATGATGAGAAAGATAGATGAGCCCAGGCACTTATGCATTACAGATCTCTTTGAAATGGAGGAGTTCCAATTTTTCAGAGCTAACAACTTGCTAACACCCTGTGCATTTGTACACAAAAAAAATTTCTCTGGGCTGGGTAAAAACTGGGAGTCCCCTGATCCATGGGGGAAAATCTCTGCTGGGTCTGGCTTGAATGGTGTCAAAGCTGAGCTTGGCTTTAAGTCAAAAGTCTTTTTTCCAAAGCTGTGGAGTGGCTGGGCATCAAAACCTGTGTCCTTTGTTAAGGGGCTGTTTTGCTGTCCCCATTTAGTGGCAGAGCTGGTGTGAGAGATGCTGGCCTTGAGCAGGAAACCCCTCTGTGCCCCTGGTCCTTGGAGAGCCACTTGTTCCCAGGATGGGTGGAAAAGCAATAAAATTACCCCAAACTCACTTAATCTAACTAAATACCAGTGTTTCAAAGCACTGTGTGTTTTCCCAGCTGGGGGTGTCTCATCCCTTAGGCACCCCTTCCATTAAAATTCCTGGGACTGACTGAGGGCAATGTGCCATCAGGTTGGACTCTGCCATGCCGGCACAGGTTAGGCAGGAAGGGCCTTTCTCCCCCTTAGAAGCAAACAAAAGTAAAATCTGCCTGTCACTTCTGTGCTTTTAGCACTTTTGTTGAGAATGAAGCAATAAACAATCCAGGCACAAAAATTGTCCAGCATGTTTTGATCTTGGCCGTGGTTCCAACATCCCTGTCTTCTTCTGGTGTCCAGCTATTGAGGGACCTGCTCTCATTTTCACCTTTTATCCCGTTAGGGCACTTCTAAAGGAGTAATTGTTTATGTTCTCATGGTTAGCATCTGATCCAGGGAGAGAGGAGCTGCTCTGCATCCTGTGGCATCCACTGGGTCATCAGCCCAATCACTGTGGGAATGCAGCCTCACATCAGTGGCTAAAAATCCTCCCTTGAAGGTGCTGTGGCTCGACCTGAGCCCCCTCCTGCTTCTCAGAATCTTTGCCCGAGCAAAAAGTGCTCCTGCATGGACACTACAGCAAAGCACAGGCTTAAAAATGTACTTTAGCCAAAAAGAACTAGTTAAAATAAATCTTTCCTGCTGGCTGTGACCTGGATACTCTGTCTGATGAGACCTCAGTGGCTATGGTCCTCGCTAGTGGAGCAGCAGCTCTGGCAGGTGAGCGGGCAGAAAAAAGCTGTGCTGAGACTCTCTCATCAGCCTCCCACATACATCAATGTCTCGTGCCTGTGAGGAACTCTTGGACAAAAAAAAGGAAATTATTAAAAAAAAATTCCCCTTGCACACAGAGCAGTGACAGATCTGGATTGTCTGGAGAAGATGAAATAATTTATAAGCTTGGGTTTAATGTTCCTGTTTCCTCTTTTTTTTCCCTTACAGCTGCCACCTCCCCACCTTCTGTCACTGTCGTCTAAATGAATTTACAAGGAAAAGAAAATACTTCTCGTTAATGTTCTCACACAAACGAAACATTAGCCAGGGTGACAAAAAGGAAAATAATTGATTGTGAAAGCAAACCTCCTCTGAGACAGTCTGAGCATTATCAGGAGCAGCCTGGGAGAGGGACTGGGGGGAAAGGGACAGGGGAGGAGAAGAACAGAGCAGGCTGGAACAGCAAATGTAGCATTTATGATAATTATCCATGTTTTAATCCTCGTTTCCAACCAAGCATTCACTTCCTTTAATTAGTTCTCGATTAGAAAGAGATTATCTAATAAATTGTACAAATAAAGAGCAGGTTATCTTTGCGGTATTCCTGTACACCAAGTTCCGAAAGGATGGGGACGCGGGGATGGGGCTTGAGAGGGACATGAGCATAGAAAACCTTGTTTTCCTTTTTTCTCATTTCCTTGGCTGCAAATATTGGCTGTTTCTGGCATTAGCAATGCAGCCAGTGAAGTAAATCCATAATTAAACTGAATTAGCATGTACTTGGAAGTTTTACATGCACAGACACAAAGAAGGCTCCTGCTTGGAGCATTTCCAGTATGATTTGCAGGGGAGGTGATGGCGGGGGGGGGAGAGCAAATAAAACCATAGTTTAGTTAAAAAGTACTTTTGCTGAAATTCACCCTGAATTTTTTGTGCTAAGAGAATGTAACGTGGGCTTTCTGGGCGGCTGGTTGAACAGGGCCTCCTTAGTTTACCAGGAAATCTTTGGAAGTCACCTCTCAACTGGCCTCTGTGTGTGTGTCACCTCAGTGTGGCTGCACCAAGGTCTCTGGGTGATGCACACAGGAACTGGAAGCTGTGAGAGGTGGGTGTTGGAAGATAATCAGCATTTCTGCCCTTCAAAGGACAAGCTCTTAACATTACACCCTGCCCAAAAACTCAGGTTGAGGCAGCAGATTCATCTACAGCCCCCTGTTAGCTTCTCTCTGGTAATGAACTCCTCAGACAAATGCAATAATTAAAGCTTTCCTAAATTAAATTTCCCCAGAATATGTCTACCAAAGTTTGGCTTCTCTCCTTTAAAGTCAGACATAATCTTGGAAGAATGAGGTCACTGATTTTTTTCCTGATTGAACATTTGAGAATCAAGCTTCCATTGCCCAGGAATTCAATACCACCAGTCGAGTCCTTTTCCCTACCTCTAAAATATCTTACACTCCACCTTGCTGCAACAATGAAATCAGATTGTACCTGACATTTTCTACCAGCATTCTGTGCCTGATATTTTACTCTCAATTTGGATTAAAATTTAGCTTAATTGTGCCAAATTATCAACTCTGCTGTTTTGCCAGGTTCTCAGAGTTGGTGGGAGCTGCGTTTCGCTGGGATTTTTCCTGTGCTTTTGTCACCTGAGCTGTGGAGGTACGTGCTGGCTGCCCAGGCTGGGTCAGGCCTAACCCTGCTGCCATCTCTGTGCAGGCTTTTCAAACCCTCTGTGTGACCCCTACTTGCTGAATTCACAGGGAACTTCATTTTAACCCCTACAAAGCAGAGCCAGCTTCTGAGCCCTTGCACTTGGAAGATTTCCTTGGGCTTTCCAGCATGGACCCATGGTTGTGGTTGGTGCCAGCACCAGCGAGAAGCTGGAGTGCTGTGCTGCCCTGGCTGTGAAACACAGCTTTGGGTGGCTTTGGAGGTGGGACCCAGCAGGTTTGTGATGCTGAGGCCCTGGGCAGAGGAGCTGTGCATCGTGCTGTGCTCTGGCTCCACCCTTCCCAATGATTTTCTAGGCCCGTGGTTGAGCAGTCGATGCTTTCGTTGTCTGGTTTTAATCCAACTTGAAAAGAGAAGAGAGATCTTGGAGACACAGAGTTTGTGCCAGCCCAGATAAATCAGCCTGTGGCACTTCCATTGTGTCACTTCTGGAGTGCAGGCCCACGGATGGGTGTTGTCCTCCAAGGTGGTGCTGAGGAGCTGGAGGAGTCCAAGACAATGGTGTTGGAAGGAATAAAGGTGTTAACTTCTCTCCTGAGCTCTGCTAATGAGTTACCTGCCCTGTTTTGCCAGGTTCTCAGAGTTAGTGGGAGACACATTTTGTTGGGATTTCTCTCGTGGTGTCTTGACAAGAGAGGCAAGATCTTGGAGACACAGAGTTTGTGCCAGCCCAGATAAATCAGGCTGGGCACTTCCATTGTGTCGCCTCTGGAGCCCATGGCTGGGTGGTGCCCTCCAAGGTGGCTTTGTGGGGATGGAGGGGTCCCAGATGGTGGTGTTGGAAGGAATGAAGGTGGGGCTTTGGCAGAAGCAGGAGTGAGAGGCTGGGAATTGCCTCCCTGCGTCTGTCAGGGAGCTTCAGTCAAGGCCGTGTCCCGCTGGCGTGTGTGCCCAAAGTGACCTCCCCATCGATCGAGACAGTCAATAGGCAGCTACTTAAGAGCAAAGTTCCGTTTTCTTTCCTTATTTCTATTTCTTCTTCTTCTTCTCTTTAATTATCTAAGATAGATAAGCAGCTGCGGGCCAATTAGAAAACAATTACCCGCTGTAATCAATGCTGGTGTGGAAAAAGGGTGAGCGTGAGTGTAAAAGCTCAAGAAATGCCTTAAAACACAGCTCTGAGGTAACACTATCCATGACTCCCCATCCTTGAAAGCCCTTTGCCTTCACTTCCCCAAGGTAAAAAGCCAGAAATGTGAGGAGTTTCAGCCAGAAAAAAAAAGCCAAACTAAGTGAAAAAACTATGGAAACGCTTGGACCCTTCCAAAAAGGCAGAATTAAGGATCTCAGGACAAGGATGGGGACAACAGCTGTGTGATTTTTGAGCAGGTTTTTCTACGCTGCTTTCGCGTGGGAGAAAACAATCCTAATTTTATACAAGTTGTTATGGGCTCTGCCCTGGCTGTTACCATTCACCAATGAGATCTGGTGGTTATAATGGATGGCTGGATGAAAATATCAACTCTGCTCTCAGTGCCAGTCAGAGGCAGTGACTAAAATGATAGGAATTATTTGGAAAACAAGGAACAAAGCAGTAAACTGTCCTGCTGTGACAGAGGTACACGTGTGTCATCAGTGGCCTGCCACTGACTCTGGCAGGAGAGGGAAGTGTGGGCAAAGGTTTGGGGAGAGGCAAGAAGGATGCTGAAGATATGGAAGTGGTTCTTGCACAGAACAGCTTAAAAGGATAGGTTTTTGGAGGCCCCTGCCCTGTGTGCTAAAATCCCACAGAGACATGGGAATGACCCACCCCAGGGTCTCCCTGTTCAATCCCAGGATGAAAATGTCTCCCAGGAACACTTCACACAGACCTTTCTGCTCTCTTTTTCCCAAGCTGGGGGGATGTGCCTGAAAGGAGTTATTCCCACAGGGAAAATGCACCCTAAGAACCTTCCCAGACATGGGGAAACTGTGTAGCTCTCTGATGTCATGCAAGCCAAAGTTGGTGGTTTCTTAACTGTGTTTGGGATAGGAGACAGCACAGCTGGAAAAAAACGGGATATTTCTGAGCTAGGAGCTCAACGTCCTGGTCCTCCTGCCTGTGGCAAGCACTTGTGCTGTGTTGTGACCCACAAAATGAGGAGTTTATGTTCACAGCTTTGGGCACCTGGTATTATCTGGGTGTTGAGAGGCTCCCAGAGGAGTCTGAGACCTCTGAGCTGTGGGTGGATATCTGGGAGAGCCTGCTGGGTGCTCCAGAAGCTGCTGTGGGTTCTGGAGCTGCAGGAGCCACCCTGGCTATTTCTGCATCCCAGCACCTCCGAGGCCAGGCAGGTGAGGGAAAAATAAAGGGAAGCAACTAGCTGAAACGGGAGCACAAATGCCCTGGGGTGGAGCCCCTGCAGACTTTCAGGGCTATTTTGGTTATTCTGCAGGAGGATGGTGTTGGCTCAGCTAGGCTGAATTGGCTCCTCGTGACACAAACCAGAATCCCTGCTTGGAAGTGTGGGAGAAATGAGCTCTTCCCAATTTCCCTGGCAGGTGAGAAGCTCTCAGGGTGGCTTTCTCCTCTCTGCCTGCTTTTGTGCCAGCCCTGTCAGAGCAATGGCAGGTAAGTGGCAACTCAGGTGCCAAAATATCTCTGTGTGAGCAGCAGGTGGGTGAGCAAAACTGAACTGTCTGCAGTCCTGGAGAGCCTGGATTTGGAGAGATTTCCAGCAGTCATCAGCAAAAGAAGAGCAAAAGGTGAATTTTCCCCATGGCTGCCAGCTCAGTCTCTCAGTTTCTCCTCTCCTCACTGTGTGTTTCTCCGAGGAATGCAATCCTGGCTGGCTCTGAAACCAGAGAGAGGGGTGCTCGGCCTGATGCTGCACTTGGCAGAGCTGCTGGAGAATTAGAAATAGCAGCATTTTCCTTCCACATTTAATCTCTCTCTGATTTCCTCTGATGGCCACCAATATTTCTGCTTCATTATATATGACATGCAATAACAAAAGTGAGGCTTTTTTTGGTGAAATATTAGCTGCACGCCGGCGGTTGGCTCGTAATGAACTGTCTGCGTGGAGATCGCTAACTACAGCGTAATTATCAGTGAATAATTCATGGTGAATAATTGAACCATTTTAGCCCTTTCTGCCCAAATCAGACAGTGACTCATGATTTCTGGGAATTATTCTTAGAACACTTTAATGGTGCCTATTTCACACGCTGAGGTCAATCAGGAATATCTGAAGATGGGCTGTGGAGGGTGGATCTGTTCCCGGGCCAGACAGGAACAGGCTTTTGTTGCAGGAACTTGAAAGGGGAGAGATAAAAAAACGATTCTCTTTTGTTCCAGCTTGCTGCTCTGAGCTCTGCCATCCCCTGAGCAGCTTTGCCTGTGGAATTGGGGCGCTGGAATGTTTGTGGTGAGGTGGATGCATGGGAGCAGATAACAGCACATTCCAGCAGCTGCCTTCTCAGCTCTCATCATCTCAAGCCCACAGACAACTGGCTTTAAGCTCGTTGCCCCTTGTGGGTCTGTGAGCAATCCATGGATTCAAGGAGCTGTAGGAATACAGGGCTGATGGGTTTCCTTCTCCTGTGGATCAGAATGGCACCAGCTCTGAGGGGAGAAGAAAAAGGCTGATGTAAATGTGCCTCCCAAGCCTTCTGCTCAGAGAATTTTGATCTATTCCCCGATTCCCTTTTGCTGTTCCTGCCTTCGCTTCCCAAAAACATACATGATCTGTCACAATTTATAACCTCCGGTTTAAGGAGAACGGGGCAGACAAATTAATCTCTATAAAAGCTTCTTCTTTTATTGCACTTAATGTGAACCTTTTGCCTTGTGTAATGGAGCTTGCATTCTGAAAAAAATAACTTTGACATCTTCCTATTTTATCTCTTCTTTGGCTGCACGAGCATCCTGCTCCTCCATGTGAGCCAGGGCAACTTCCCTTTCTCTCCATCTCCCTTTCAGTTGCTGTTTTGCCCAGATCTCTCTCTCTCTCTCTGGTCTGTGGCATGTTTAGGTATTGTCCAGCTGCACAGATTTCCTCATTTCCTTCCCTTCTTTCTTGTCAGAGTTGTCAGCACTCTTCAAAGTGCTGTAGAATCACCACGACTTCAATTTTCCGGGGTTGTTTTGCTGGCGAGGAGCATCCTGTGGATGATGAAAAGGGGATTTTTGGGTGATTATTGTGAACCTTGACATCCCTCCTGTGCCAGCCTCCTCCCAGACCGTGTCCCACATGGTGGTGGGTGTAGCCTGGTGCTCTATGGGAAGGGATGGTGGTGCTGAGACGTGCCTGTGGATGGGGCAGGGGCATCTCCCGTGCATTTGCCCTGGAGATTTCCTGTCTGGCACGGACCCTGCAGCCTCCCCACGCTTTTCTGCATCCCCCTCCCAGCCTGGTGCTCCTGAAGGAGCTCCTGGCCGGGCTCCCACGGGGAAGCAGAGTCTCCTTTGACTTTGGAGTGTCAGCCTGTAAGAGAACTGACCCCACCAGGGATCAGGCTTGACCCCAAACTGTTAAGGAAAAATGCAGACAATCCCACAGCCCCATCCCCTTCCCCTCCGTGCCCTCTCTCCTCCTTTGCAGGACCTGGGAATGTTCAGCCCCCGCTTACCCAGCAGGGCTTTGAAGATTTGCTGTACAAAAAAAAAAAAGTAGGCGGGGGGGATGAAGACTTTGACTTTTTAGGGTTTTCTAGGAAAGGAGGATTGCCACTGCAATGTCAGGAAGCTTCATTTCCAAAGCATTTTTGTTATTTGGCTCCCAAAAAGGAAAAAAAAAATCAGAGGTTGACCTGAGAATTAGAGCCCCTGAGTCCAGGAGAGCTTCCACCCACTTGAATTGGTGGTGGTTTGTCAGGGAAATGCAGGCAAATAGCAGCTGTGGGGCTACGGCTTTGCGCTGTGAATAGGGTGGCCTTCAGGGCAGAGGAGGGCTGGAAGCAGAGGGAATAATGTTCTGCTTTCCTTTGGGAATCTCTGGCTTAAAAAACACCCGGGCAGCAAATGAACTGCCATGAACTGCTCCCTCACTTTGAAGCTGAGAATGTGACTTGCACGGTGCCTGTTTGAGAGCTCAGCTGGAGCTTCCATAATCCAAGTCTGGAGAAGAAAAGGGGGGGGAAAAAACTCCACTAAAACATGAGTTTTATCCTTTTGTATTACTTGATGTGGAAAAAAACTGGTGTGTCAGCACCTCCTGAGGTCCCCACGGTGCTGCTGAAACATGAGAGCTGCTTTGAAACCAACTGGATGGAGCTGGAAAAAAGGCTGTGAGCAGCATTGGGGAATGTCTGTGGCATCCTGCAGCCACTCAGGGGTTAAAGTAATGTTTTCCTCTTTCCCTTCTTAAAAAAAAAAAAAACCACAAAATGATGAAAAATGGGCTTGTTTGCCCCTGTGTTCTGGTCCCTGCCAGTGCAGAACCTCTGGGGAAGAGGAGGAGAGTGAGGAATCAGGTTCCCTGAACCATTGTGGGGTGCAGCACCACTGGAACATGCAGCTGTGAGCTGGGAGCTCCACTCCAGGAAAAACCCTTCCACAGGGAAAATGAAGGCTGGACTCAGTGGGGAGAAGGCCCACCAGGATCTGGGCATGAGGAAGACCAACCTCATGAAAGTTGGGCATTTTGTCTGGAAGAAACAAAAAAAAAAAAAAAAAAGAGGCCATGATTATGAAACAGATTTGAAATCCTATGGAAAAGTGAGAAAGTTGACAGCAGCTCTGTCAACTTTATTTTCTCTTTCCACAGCATTTTTGCTTGCTTGGTGATCTTCTCCAAAGTGATGCAATCCCAGCTCCTCCTTCCAGTGCTGATCCAATGTATCCCAATATTCATGTTCCCAAAATCAAGTTATATCTCCTGGATGCCTCCTGAGTATTACAGGGACTTTTATTCTCCAAATCAAGTGGAAGAGGGCACCCAACTGATTTCCCAGGAGGTGAGGGTTCTGTGGATGCTGCATTAGACACTAAAATTACCCACTGGATATTACACAGAGCATGTTGACATGAAAAAGAATAGGCTATTTTCTCTTTCTGAGTAGAAAGAAATTGGCTGTGTGCACTCAGACATACTCCAGATTTGGATACTGCATCATTGTGAAAGGGATGTGAGGTGGAGAATATCTGGGGTATTGGTATGTAAATGAACACTTTAATTATTGCAGTCTGGTTGCTGATTTCCCATGTCTGGTGCAGCCAGAGCACCTGGATGCTGTAGCAGGGATGAGGAGTTTATTTGGATCAGGTGAGCAGCTGGGGGCTGGCACATCTGGCAATGCATGGAGAACACCTGACCCATGGTGGGAGATGGAAAAAACAAAAAGGGGCTTTGTCGCTGTGCCGTGAGGGTTTTGAAGCCCACTCCTAAAAACTGGAGCTGAGGCAGAGCAGGGGGGGCCAAGTGCTCCAGGCTGGCCCATTCCAGGCACTCCCTGTGCCTCAGGCAGAGCCTTTCCAGGCCCAGTATTGACAGGAGTGTGGCACAGATGTCCCTCACAGCCTCCTCCCTGGGAGAGGGGGAGCTCCCAGCCATGCCAGGGCTTTGCCTCCTCATTATCTCATGGATCCCCCCTGTCAGTGCCCTGGGCTTTCCGCAGACCCCCATTATTTCCATCCCCTTCACTTGTCAAAAGTAATTTGGCCACTTGTTATCGGTCAGACAAAACAGCTCTGGGCTCTGCCAGCCCCCACTGGGGGCTGCTCCAGACCTTTCTCCCCCTCTTCCCCTCTCTCTGGGCTGAGCTGCTGAGGGGAGCATTCAGCAGCCCCAATTAGCAGCCCAGGAATTTAATTAGTCGAGCAGTCAATTATATCAATGGACACCCTTTGCCCTCTCGCCTTGCTCCCCTCTCTCCCGCTGTCCATGGGCAAAGCTCCCAGCCCTGCTCTGAGCTGCCAGAGGGGCCCGGCTGTCCCAGATCCGGGTGCTGGCCCGTGGGTTGGTCCCCTCTGAGGCACAGCCTCATCCCTGACCTCCACTTGAACTGGGGCTGTGTGCCCTCCCAGGCCTGCCCTGCCAGCAGCAGCCTGAGCAAGAGGGATGGAGAGCAGGGAAGAGCTTTGGGCTCCATTCTCTCGCTTGGAGAGGAATGGGATGGGGACGTTCAGGACAGAGGAGCCTTCCCTTCCCTTCCCTTCCCTTCCCTTCCCTTCCCTTCCCTTCCCTTCCCTTCCCTTCCCTTCCCTTCCCTTCCCTTCCCTTCCCTTCCCTTCCCTTCCCTTCCCTTCCCTTCCCTTCCCTTCCCTTCCCTTCCCTTCCCTTCCCTTCCCTTCCCTTCCCTTCCCTTCCCTTCCCTTCCCTTCCCTTCCCTTCCCTTCCCTTCCCTTCCCTTCCCTTCCCTTCCCTTCCCTTCCCTTCCCTTCCCTTCCCTTCCCTTCCTTCCCTTCCCTTCCCATGTGCTTCTTGATGCTGATGTACCTGTCAGTTCTCCTCTGAGGCTGGCTCACAAGCTGGGACACCAGGGGAGCTGCCAGCTTGTTAATGCTGTTGCTCGCCTATCAATGAGAATCCCTTTGGATCTGCTCTGCTATTTCTGTTTTATTTGCTTCCTAAAATTGCCTCCTCTCCCACTCCTGCACTCAGGGCTTTGTTGCATCTCCAAGGTAGCACTTCTGCCCACCACTGCTTCCTCACCTTGCTGGGGCATCAAAACCCATCCTAAATTCTCTGGCCCTTGCCATTGATTAAAATCCTTCCTAATTTTGGTGTTTCTTATAGTTTTGTGTAAAATGTTGTTCTTTTTGCTGTAAGATCAGGCTGCACTGAGTCTCAAATCTGCAACAAATCGCATCCTCAAGGTGCTGGACGTGCTTCACAAGGTGACAGGACACAGCTGGTGACAGGACCCAGCACAGGCATTCCCAAATTCTGGTCGTGGCCCAAAGTGTCTTGTCCCAGTTCTTTTCTGAACAGTGAATGCCCCTTTCTGGGGCATGAAGCAGCTTGGTCATCCATCCATCCATCCATCCATCCATCCATCCATCCATCCATCCATCCATCCATCCATCCATCCATCCATCCATCCATCTATCCCTTCCTCCATCCTTTCATCCATCCATCCATCCATCCATCCATCCATCCATCCATCCATCCATCCATCCATCCATCCATCCATCCATCCATCCTCCATCCATCCCTTCCTCCATCCCTTCCTCTATCCTTTCCTCCAACCCTTCCTTCTTCCCTTCTTCCATCCCTTTCTCTATCCCTTACTCCATCCATCCCTCCATCCCTTCCTAAATGCTTTCCTCTGTCCTTTCCTCCATCCCTTTCCTCCATCCCTTTCCTCCATCCCTTCCTCCATGCCTTTCCTCCATCCCTTCCTCCATCCCTTCCTCCATCCTTCCATCCCTCCCTCCATCATTCCACCTTTACCCCGTGCAGGATCTAACTCTGTTTAAGCCTGGCTTTGTAAAGCTGAGCCGATGCCCTTTGGGCGTGGTGGCGATTGAGCTGTAGCGACCCGGGCTTATCTCCTGCGCTAATTACCGGGTGTTTGTCGGCATCTCGGAGGGGGAGCTCCTTTCCCCCCGGGAATCGCGGGCTCTGAAAGCAGGGAGGCGTGCGCAGATGTTCAGGAACATGCAGACAATTACCCCGAGCAGCTCGTTCCCCTCTGATGGGGCCATTCCACATCAGCGAGATGATCGGGAGCTGACTGCACACGGTGGGGAAGGGATGCTGGAACCATCTGGCTGTACCGAGTGTGATATGGGGAACATCTGGTAGGCACGTGTAAAAATAGGATTATCGGGGAAAAAAAAAAATAAAGTGACTGTGGAAAGGATGTTTTACCATCCTGCCTTAATCCTCCTCCTCCTCTTCTTCCTCACTGTAACGTCAGGGGCTCTCAGGTTGCACTCAGAGTGGTTTTCTCTGTGCATCAAACACGGTTTAATAGCTGTGGGTTTTAATACAATACCTACTTGTAAGCCTTAAAACACAATGCACAGAGCTCCATTATTAAGCTTCAACCTTCCTAATATCTTGCTAGATAAACTTTTCTGTAGCTTAGAGAGTTATTCTAGACAAGCGTTAATACACAGACCATTGTTCTATTTGTCCTTGTTTTTCTACAGTTTAAATAATTTTTCTGCTGACCAATCTCATGGCTACTGCTCAGCTCTAATCACAGTTCTGCTGTCTCTGGGGCCTGCTTTTGCAGCTTTCAAAAAACCCTCTGATTTTGTGGATTCCCACATGGAAAGGACGCTTTACCATCGTGCCTTAATCCTCCTCCTCCTCTTCTTCCTCACTGTAACGTCAGGGGCTCTCAGGTTGCACTCAGAGTGGTTTTCTCTGTGCATCAAACACAGTTTAATAGCTGTGGGTTTTAATGTGCCTCAAGCACAGGGAAAAAAAATAATGGGGTCTGATCTCAATGAAAAGGGGAGGGGAAAGGTTTGGAGGAGAAGCCAAAGGCCCTGAAGGAAACAGTGCTTTGCTGTTGGTCATTCTCTCAGTTATGGGTAAAGAGAAAGGGATGACTCCCATACCACGAGGACACTTCCTCCCCTTGCAAGGTGCTTGGCAAGGGACTCAGAGAACCTCCTAGCTTCAAACCAGCTGGAATGTCAAGTTAAAATACTTTGCAGAACCTCAGGTTATTAATACATTGCAGAACCTCAGGTTAACCTCAGAGATTTCCCACCAGGGAAACACCAAGAGGATGAAGTGAATCAAGCAGAGAGGAGAGGACCACAGTTAAACGAGGAGAAAACAGCTGATCCCACGCTTCCCTGACAAGTCTCTCTGTTGCTTTGATTGATCTCTGTGAGGAACAAAGCTCTGCCAGGCTGCCAAGTGTCTTGTGTACCCTGTCAGGCTGGTTTGAGTGCCTCTGTCTATTGTGAATGCAAGATCTGAGAGGAAGGCATCTTGCTTGAGATTTAACTGTGCTCCTTCTGTTCCCATCCTTTCCAGCTGTAAATATCCCAGGGTTGGAGCAAAACTGGCTGTTTTGTAACTCCTGGGTGACGCAGAGCAGGACAGGCTTTGCTGGTCACAGTGGACTGTCAGTTTTTCTCATTAAATTAAATAAATGTGATTCACAGGGATGTGATACAGGCAGCACATTAACCCCCTCCTTAGAAGGATGGACACTGTTCAAATCACAAAAAAACCACCCTCCTTCACCCTGTGCCCTGCCTTTTATCCATGCTGTTGGGAGCAGACCTTTGGATGTCGTGAAGTACTTTGATTTCCCCTTTGAGAAAGTGAAGTGAGGGAGGACAGGCACATCCAGCTGCTGGGACTGGTGCTTGCTGCTTTCTGACAGAGAATCTGCTCCTCCTGTGGGGGAAAGAAAAGCCCAGAAGCTCATAAATGTGGGCAAAGTGGCTCATTTTGTGCCAGGAGAAGGAGGATGGAGGGCACATGTCTTCTCTGTCCTCATTCCTTCCTTCTTCAGGGCGGAGATTCCTCTAAACACACCCCTAATATGAGATGAGGATCAGCTTTTTTCACAGCAGTTCAGCCTTCACTTAGAACCCTAAATAACAGCCAGGTTCTTTGGGAAAGGCACCACATCCAGCAGCTCTTGATATTGCTGGACTCACTTGAAACTCCTGGCTGTAATGGCTACAATTATGAATTAATGGCCTTAAATTCACCATCAGACCCTAATGCCTAGTTCTCCTGCCTGCTTCTTGTTTCCATTCTGCCTTCTCATCGCTGTTCCACAATTATTTGTCATTAGTCATTAATCTTGAAAGCATCAGCTTTATTTTCTCTTATTTTCCTCCAAGAAACTCTTGCCTGCTCCCAGGTTTTTATTGTTCACTGTTTTCCATCACTCTTTCCCTTGCCTCAATCTAATCAGTTTTGTACTGCTCTAAAAAGTATTTTTTTCCCATCAGGGGAGTAAAGCACGGGAGTGAACGTGCCCAAGAGGTGTGTGTGACACAGCTGATGCTGCCAGCACCTGGGGGGTGTTTTATTCCCTGCTTTACAGCTCAGCCCTCTGGGGAGGGGGCAGAATTAGAGCATTTTCCCATAGAACTCTATCTACTTTTCCTGATTTTTTCCTGTCCCACGCTCAGCTGCAGCAGGGGAACCTGCCACGGGGTCTTTCTCCAGGACTCTGGCTGGCGTGGAGATGCTTCTTCCTGCAGAGCCCAAATCTCATTAAAAGGCTGGCACGGGTGCTTCTGGCCTGAGATCTTGCAGGAAGAGGATGAAATAATCCAAAAGGGACAAATCTCAGACCTTTGACCAGCACCTGAAGTGAGAACAAAAGAATCAGGTCATGTCTCAAAGGGTGTAGAAGAGCTCAAAACCACTCGAGAGTGTTTAAATTAACGCTTCTCTCATTCTGTCATGCCAGGATGGTCCTCACTGGCCATGCAGGGCAGGATGCTGAGAGAGGCTGGGACCTGCTCCCACGCAGGCAGGGAGCTGTCCTTGGAGCTGAATGAAGCCTCTGCTACCAGGGCATCCAAGTATCTCCCAGCCCTGCATCCCTGGGCAGTCCTGTGGGACAGGAGTGCTGTTAGTGACCCTCTGGTGGGTCACATCTCCTTCAGTCATCCAGTGCCTTGATCCCACAGTGGGAAGATGTTCCTAGAGATGCTGGAACCCTGGATGCTGAGAATTTCAGACTTTCTGTGCTGACAGGCTCTCACTGACCCCCAGGAGAACACTGCATTTGACCTGAAGCCATGCAGAAGGCTTCCAAAATTGAATAAGAGAGCTGAAATTATGGGGGTGTAGTTTGAATAGAGGTGTGCGATATCACGTGGTGGAAAACTTGGACTTTAAGGCTTTAGAGAAGGTTTTAAAGAATTTAAAGAATAGAGATTGGTTCCTACCTCAAGATCTCCATTGCTTCCTTCACTCTCCCTGAGACTGACTCCAGCAGGGTTTTTCACCGCTCCTGAAGTTCTTCTCTTCTCGCTGTTGCCAGGTTTCCTTTCTTCTTCCATTTTTCTCCCCTTGGATCCTGAGTCTTTCCAAGGAAATGGCAGGGGTGTTGATGCTTCAGCTGCTGCTGGCCCCTCTGGTGCCTTCCAGATGGAGAGACTCAGCACTGGTCCAGGTTTTGCTTCCTCCCTGCACACACAGACTGTAGGATGGGGAGGGATTGAGCCAGCAAAGGATGCTCAGGGCAAGAAGTGAGAGGTTGTGCATCCATCCCATCAGTGTGGAGAAAGTGGAGACAAAGCAGAGGCCAAAAGAAGCCAGTTAAACCAGGCACGTGTCCAACCCCGTGGGAGATTTTGGCAAAGGTGACCAACGGTGGCAAAAAAATATTAACTCTGATAGCTGAGCATTCTGTGGCTTTAATTACAGAATTCACCAGGGCTCTGGCAGTAGATCCCTGGGCAATAGAGACTGGGTGAGGAAGGTAAAAGATCTGGGCCGAAAGAAAAACTATTTTATTTTTTAAAATACTTTTCCCCTCAGGGTTGGATTTTCCCCCCCTTGCCTGTCTTGTATTCAGCGAGACCACACGGAACATTTGTTTCTGGGGGCACCAAAGTGGGAGAAAATTGGACATTTTGGAGAGAAGTGAGACAAAAAATTATCTCTCAGGAAGACAATCACCAATAACAGCAGAGAGAGTTGCAGGAAGCAGAGAAATTGTGACATTTAGGGAAGAGCCTAAAATTCAGCTGGAGACATGTGACCAACAGGGAAAACAATACATTAGTGACATTTGGAGACTAGCTTCATTACAAATTTGCCAAATCCACATGTGTGCCCCCCTTCCCCACTGCTAAATGTGGGGAAATGGTGGTTGGGAGGGAGAGGGGAGAAAAGGGTTATTTTTGTTTAAATATGTTGGGACTGGAAGGGATCAAAAGCTGCGCCGAGTCTTCCCTGAAGCACTAAACATTTCTTCTGCCAACCAAGTGCCCAGAACTTGGCAAGGCTTCACTGACTTGATCTCTCTCCAGTAGTCAAATGCTGCTATGGAAATCTTCCAAGGAGCTGATGACTGATCATTAGTGTTGTTCAAAAACACGTTCAGCTTTTCAGGCTGGGCAGAGTCATGGCAGGAACGTGGAGGTGCTTTACCTTCCAAAGCCCAGCTTAGAGCTTCCCAAGGCAGCCTAACTCCTCAGCCCTGCATCTGCTGCTGTTGTAAGCAGGGAAGGTGAGGGTTGGGCTGTGCTTTTGGCTCAGGACCAAGTCCCCTTGGTGGCAGAGCTTTGGCTGCTCTCACTCCGTGTCCCTGCCCGTCATCCCCATGGATCCAAATCCATGGTAGTTGTGTCCTCCCACGTTGGTTTTGCTTTTGTGGGGAATTATAGACCCAATATACACCTAATAGAGAGAAATTGTGGGGGTGACAGGCATCCAGCAGGCACCTGCTGTGTTTGCTTCTGCCTCTGTGTGTGCCCAAAGGAGTGAAGCTCTGGGAAGGATGGATGCCTTTGGCTCAGCAGTTTTCCACCCAGTTACAGCTGAATGGAGAAGGGGAGGGTGCAAAGCCTTTTTGACTCTGTTTCCCATTGGGAGAAGCCCACAGGGATTTTCCTTGGTGGGTGAAGTGTGCTGGATCTGCCTGCTTCTTTCCTGATCCTCTCCAGCTGCTGGCAATGGAGAGCCACGGGCTGACTGTGGCAGGAACAGATGGGAAGCTCTCAAGCCAATAAACTTCCTGAGTTGTCCCTCTGTTTATCATGGATGTGTTGCCTCCTTTTGGCAGCAAGAGCCTGGAGACCTCTCAGCCCCAAGGCCAGGCACAACCTCCTGCTGCCACAGGATCCTGGTGTCCCTCCACGCAGCGGGGTGGCTTTGGGCGAAGCAAAAGCTGCCCCTTTGTGCCAAGGAAAGGGAGGAGAAAATCTGGATGTCTCTGGAAACCCTTCTTCCTTTCCCAGCCCTGGCTCCATTGGAGCATGCCTCTAGGACAGTTGGTTTTAAAGCTTGTGGAAAGGGGGAGCTGTGTTTGACATATGGCTTAAAAAATGCTCATGTCTTCACAGCCCTAGAATTACCCAAACGTTGTAGCAGGGCTAAGGGGGAAGAGATCAGCCAAAACACTATTTTTCCACCTAAAACTAGCTAAGATGGGTTTGGGGGGAAGCCTATGAGGGGAAAAACACAGGCAAATTGGCCCTATTAAAGCGAGGCAAAGTCATAATTTCAGAACACAGTGCCTGCCCTTTCTTGCTGCCTAGCAGAAATCAAAACAAAAATAAGCTGAGAAACCTTTTTCAGCCTCATTTTCGAAGCCATCTCTGACCAGGAAATAGCCCTGAAATGAGTGTGAGAAGTTAAGAGCCACACAGGGAGACTTAGGAAAGGAGCTGGTGGAGTGCTAGGAAGGTTTGTTTGTGTGCAAAATGTATTATAACCTATCGTGGAAAACACAGGACATTATATTGCTTTACATTTGGGGTATTTTTGCTGCAAGGCTCCAGAGTGATTTGTGGTGGTGGGGCTGAGGGAAGATAACAAATGGGAGATTATGAATCATGGAATTTCCCCCCCCCCCACACACTTCAGTTATAGTATTAAATAGCTGCTTGTATCACAGCAATTTCTCCCCCTCTCCCCCTTTTCTTTTTGTGGTGTGCCAAGATAAAAGAAAAAAACCAACCTTTATTTGCTAATTCCACTTATTTAATTTAATCAGGCTGAAGTACACCTCTAATAAATTTGCCTCCAAAATGAAAAATTACAAAGATGTGGCAGAAGAATATTTTAATGAAAACTGATGATGTAGCAAGTTAGAGCAGAATTATGTCCTCTCCCTGCCCTTTCCTAGCACAGAGCAGCACAAGAGTGCAGCCAAATATCCTTCAGAAAATCACAGGCTGTGCCACAGAACTCTTTTTAGTTTTCCTGTCCCGAGATCTACTCTCTTGAGGGGTTGTTTGCCGATTTCTAGACAGCCTGCCAAGAAATCCAGGAGTGACAGCACTGAAATAAGGCAAGGCAGCAGGATCAGTCTGCAGGATGTGTGATGTCAGGGCTGGACTGCCCAGGTGTTGGGATATTCATGGAAGAGGTTGTTCAAGGGCAGGGGATGCATGACAAGGAGAACTATTCTTGGATGGATCCTCAGCCAGTCCCAAATCCACCCTGCTCTCCTTCCAGATGATGGACACTCAATGGTGCCAGCAAATATTTACCTGGCCCCAAAGCTGCTTCTCAAGCTGGGACAGCAGCGAAGCAAGGATGCAAGAATAATCAACTTTTCCAAGTGGCCCTGAGGAGGAAGATCTACAGGAATTCAGCAAGGCTGACTTCAGCCTCTTCAAATAACAGGGTCCTTGCCCCCAGAAATGCTGGGGTTTTCTTTTTCAAGGATTTCTCTTCTGTGCAGGTATATTAAGGAAAAAGGCCACGGGGTTATCACCAGAATAAAGTGCAGCCCACAGCAACCTCAAAGGAGTTCACAGCTCTGTTTCCCTCCAAAATCTCTCTTTACTCATGAAACTGCTCAGCTGTCATGTAGAGGAATGGAAGTTCTTGGAAACAAAATAAACCCAGGAGGTCAGCAAACCTCCAGAATCAGGAGACACACACCTGCTCTTGGAAGCAAAGCGT